>PVIA01001681.1:0-113440 GCA_004024845.1 Tonatia bakeri | reverse complement strand
AGTCAGTCCCAGGAAGGAAAGGACCTGCGTTCACTGGCATTTCCTTGGCTGAGCCCAGCCCTCCAATGTCAGCTGGGTGAAGGGATGCCAGGAGCCCCTGGGGCTGTGTCTGAGTCTCAGGGAAGGAGAGTGGGGGCCTGCTGCCATGCACTCTCCCCTGACCCCCTACAAGGCCTAGCTGAGCTAGAGAGATCCCTAGATTTTTATTTTCAGGAGTAAAGGCCCAAACATGCCCACCAGGCCTGAACCCTGGCCGCCTCAGCCTCCAACCCTCAATCCCACCGAGGGCGTTGGAAATAGGACTTCTGCTTGCTTGCCCTTCCCAGGGGTACCCAGCTTTCCTGGCCTACAGATCTCTGCCTTTTAGGAAAGGGTCTGATTTATTTGAGAGACAGACAGACACGCACACACACACACACAGAACAACACGGTTATTGATCATTCCCACAAAACTTCCCCACACCTGTTCACTCAAGCCCAGACCCTTCTGGGGTGCAGTAGGGCCACCACAGAGGAGATGCGTGTGTCCCTGCAGTTGAAGAGGCATCTGGGAACTTCAAGTACTTTCCTGCCTTGTGGGTGAGGCAGCCCTGCCTCTGCCTGGAAACCTCCACGACCCCTTGGCAAGTTCGGTGAAGTCTGCAGTCCCTTAACAGAGGTGGTGGGGTGGGTGTGGGATGGGGAGAGGAGGGGTGTGGGGAGTTTTGGGGAGAGCCCTGCACCTGGAGTCCTAGGTCCCTCGGAACCTCCCGGGGAGGCCCCGAGGAATCAGGAGTGGAATCTCATTGACCAGCGGTCCTTCCTACGCCCTCCCACCCTGCCTCCTTGTGCCCCTCCCTCCCGGGCCTCTCCCCCTTCCTGCCTCCTTTCTCCCACCATTCCTTCTCTCAGGCATCTATCGTGTATGGAGGGGCTGCATCGCAGCAGCCATGTGCAGCTTGTGGGGGTGGCAGGCAGAGCAGAAAGGAAGACTGGAACCAACAGTTCTTCTGGTCAGAGACTCTGCATTATCTGTGCCCCCAATTTTTTTTTAACATAAATGATCTAATCCTCACTACAACCCTGAGAGATTATTACCCCCATTTTATTTTATTTTTTTAAAATTATATTTTATTGATTATGCATTACAGCTGTCCTGATATTTTCCCCCTTCGGCCCCCCACTCAGTGCCACCTACTCCCTCAGGCAATGCCCCACCATTGTTCAGGTCCATGGGCCATGCATGCATTCTTTGGCTCCTCCATTTCCTATTCTGTACTTTACATCCCCATGACTATTCTGTGACTATCTACTGGTACTTCTTAATTCCCTCACCTCTTCACCCATTCTCCCCCTCCCCCCTCCCATCTGGCAACTTTCTGGTAACTGACTTCTTTTGTTTTTTTAAGATTCTCTATCTTTAACCTTTGGCCTTTTAATAATGACGTGTCTTGGAGTGGGCCTCTTTGCATCCATCATAACTGGGACTCTCTGTGCTTCCTGGACTTGCATGTCTATTTCCTTCACCAAATTAGGAAAGTTTTCTTTCATTATTTTTCCAAATAGACTTCCAGTTTCTTGCTCTTTCTCTTCGCCTTCTGGCACCCCATGAGGCAAATGTCGGACCCCTTAAATCATCCCAGAGGCTGTTTATACTATCCTCATTTTTAAAAAATTCTTTTTTCTTCTTGTTGTTCTGCATGATTGTTTTTTGCTTCCTTATGTTCCAAATCATTGATTTGATTCTTGGCTTCATCCACTCTACTGTTGTTTCCCTGTAAATTGTTCTTTATTTCAGTTAGTGTATCCTTCATTTCTGACTGGACCTTTTTTATGCTTCTGAGCTCCTCACTAAGTTTCTTGAGCATCCTTATAACTAGTGTTTTGAACCCTGCATCTGATGGATTGCTTATCTCCATTTCATTTAGCTCTTTTTCTGGAGTTTTGATCTGTTCTTTCATTTGGGCCATGTTTCTTTGTTCCCTTGTTTTGGCAGCTTTCTTGTGTTTGTTTCTATATATTAGGTAGAGCTGCTTTGACTCAGTGTCTTGGTAGTGTGGCCTTATGTAGTAAGTGTCCTGTAGGGTCCAGTGGCACAGCCTCCCCTGTCACCCAAGTTGGGTACTTGAGATGTGCCCTTCGTGTGGGCTACACCCTCCTCTTGTAGTTGAACCTTGGTTGCTTTTGGCAGGTCAATGGTGGGGACTTACCCAGGCCAGTCAGCTGCAAGGACTGGCTGTGACCACTGACCACCAATCTCCATGGTCCACGGAAGATCAGCTGTGCAGGCACAGGGTGATGATTCTCTGACGTGGTCTGTAGCTGTCCACTGGGTGTGCTGGGCCTGGGGTTTCTCAGGTGGTGCAGACCAAGGTCAGCCCCCACCTGTGTTTTGCCTGGGCCACCCTGCCTGAGCTGTAAAGCAGTCTGAGATGGCTGCTACCTGTGCTGGGCTTGGAGATTCCCAGGTGGAGTCAAGCTGTGACTCTAATATGGCTGCCACCAGGGGTCACTGAAGCCAGCTGTTCCTTGTTCAGTAGGATTTAGGAGCCAAGATGAGCCATTCACATAGAAAAGCAACTTGGGTGGGCCTTTAAGTTGGGTGGGGTAGAGCCTCTATAGATCTCTAAGCTGGGTCAAACAGTATTATTACCCAGGTTGATGGAATCTCAGATATGGCACCAGCCTACTGTTGCGGGGGAGGGCTCAGCAAAGGGACAATGGCCTCTGCTTACCTGATGCCAGACCCTTCAGTCTCTCCCCGTGTGCCACTGGTGCCCTTCAAGCTGCCACCCTGGTGCTGGAGCTCAGAGGGAGACAGTCTGAGTAGGTGAGTCTGTGTGTGGGTTCCCCAGAGGAACTGCTTAGGGCTCCAGCAGCCTCCTCCACCAACTCAATCCCCCCTGGTTTTCACAACCAGAAGTTGTGGGGACGTATCCTCCTGGCCCTGGAACCCTGGGCTGGGGGGCCTGGTGTGGGTCTGGGATTCCTCACTCCTGAGATAGCCTTCTCAAATTTTTATCTGCCAGGATGTGGGGCCAGCCTGTTCCATGTCTGCGCCCCTCCTACCAGTCTGGATGGATGTGGTTTCTGCAAGTCTGTAGATGTCAGACTTCCATTCAACTTGATTTCTGATGTTCACCTTGATTCCTGAGTGATGGCTGTTCAATACTTTAGTTGTAATTTTGATGTGGTTGTGCAAAGAGGTGAGCCACGTCTGCCTATGTTGCCATCTTGACCAGAAGCCTATTCCCCCCGTTTTAGAGATGAGAAAACTGGGGTTCAGACTGAAGAATTAGAAATGCTGCTCCTACAGCCCAGGTGCACTGTTGGAAGCTGGAGGCTGCCATTCCTCTTGTGGCTGGTTTATGTCACCCTCAAGCTCCAGGTGACTGTCCCTGCCTGAGGTCATGTCCCTGAGCCCGGCATCACTTCTCTGGGCAGTCAGAAGGCAGGAAACCTGGGAGTTACTTTCTCATTCCCGCCCAGGGGCAGAGGTCTGTCAGTGCCGCTGCAGGAGAGCTGCTACCTTGCATGGACAGTTCCTTCCTCCCTGGTTCACAGAATCCAGACACCTGTGCCCACTCCCTCCTCCTCCCCGCACCTTTCTGGGCCTCTTCTGGGGCTGTGACAGGCCCCCGAAGATTCAGAGGACGTTCCCCAGGAGCATTTTTCCTCTGAGCTCCTTCCTGAATCCTTTGTACAGAGGGTGGCAGTCCTGGTCTTTCTTTCCTGAGTCCACCGGGTTTGATACAGTCTGCTGCCTCCCGGGCGACATGAATCTGGGACATGGATGGGAGCCCCCCTCACACATTGGCACAAAGGGGAAGCTCCTCATGTTGTGGCCACCACAGCACATACCTGGACCCCATCGGGGGGCCTTGGTCCCAGTGACGATGGGTGGGCTGCTGACCGACATGGTTCCTATGCCTAGTAAACAGTAGCCGCAGTTTGTGTGATGGCCAATACCTGTGGGAAGCAGAGGGGCTGGTCAGCTCGAGAGGGTGCTGTGAAGGGCTGAGGGCCTTCTACGTGACAAGGCCTCCTGCAGACTCTTTCCTCTGAGGGGGCCCCTACTCTCTCTAGGAGTCAAGTTGGGTCCTCAGAACCCCAGCCTCCACCAGCCTCGGCCTGTGACCTCAGCATCCTCAGGGCTGACATTAAGCAAGTGGACGGTCCTCCTTTGCCAGCAGCTGTCTTGGGATCTGTGGGTGGACGACCTGCACTGCCCTTCACCTCCTTGTCCCAGAACCTCTCACTCATTCCTGCTCACTCTCGCTCCCCAGCAGGGAGCTCTGCTTCCCCTCCCAGGGGACAGTGTCTTGTCACCCTCCTGGCTGGTCTGGGCCCAGAGCACAGCCAGAACTGGGAAGAACAAGGCCAGAACCCAGCCAGCAGGGCTTATCTCCCCCTTCCAGGCACCTGCGTCTGGCTCAGCCAGGCTGCACCCCGAGCCTTCTGAGGCCAGCTCCCATGATCCCCAAAACTCCAGCTGCACCCTGGGCTGAGGTCGGACCTGATCCAGAATCTAATCAACAAAGCAAAGGAAGAAGGCTCACTCCTCTGGAGCTGGCTGGGGCTCAGGAGAGCAGGAGGCGGGCCAGGAGGAAGCCGGCCTCAGCGGCCAGTCCACAGGGCACAGTGACTCTTCCCAGTCTGGAGCTCCCTCTGCAGACCCCAGGGGGTGGGAGAGCTGGCCTGTCTGCCCCAAGGCGGCAGGTTCTTGCCCTGCACCTGGAGGTGGGTGGGGGTGGGGGCATGATACGAGAGCGCTACTTCATGCACCAGCACTGGCCAAAGACACTGGACTGTTTTCCCTTTGTTTTCTTATTCTTCCCCGGGCTCCTTTGATGTCCCTGCTTCATCGACTGAAGCTAATTTTGATTGGCAGCAATGCGATAGGGCCCTAGGCCGTAAGGGCTAGCTGCCAGTGTGGGAGGAGGAGGGACATTGGCAGAACATTCTGGGGCAGAACATTACGGGTCCTTCTGGGCACTGCCTTCTCAGTAGGGACATGCACTTCCCAGCAGGGACACCACTACTCCCCTCCTTTTCTAGGGGACAGTGGTGGAGGGGAGCACAGCTCCCGGGCCCGGTGGCAGGCTGGAGGGAGCTCTGAATTCACCTCCCTCTGGAGCCTTCCCACCGTGAGAAGGGCTCTGGGGATGTCGGCATGACTGACCTCCGCTGTGGGGGTGGCTGGGACCCAAGGGGTCCCGTACCCACAGCTCCCACAGCAGGGCCTGGGGCTGTGCTCCGGTGGGTGCTGGGCCAGGTCTGCCAAATGCCTTTGTTCCTTCCTCTCTCTGTCCCTCCTTCCCATCACTCCCCCGACCTCCCCCCCCCCCCCCTGCCCCAGGCTATGCTCCACCTCAAACACCCATCCCACTCTGACTTGGGTACCACAGCTTGCACTCATTTACAAATATCCACCCCTCCCCCTTCTCTCTTCAGCCATCTACAAGGGTCGGACTTTGAGGGAGGAGGTTGTTTTTCCCAGAAAAGCTTTGCTCTGCGGGTTGCAGGGGGCCTCCCGGAGGAGCATTCCTGACACCCCCAAGCAAGGGCAGCACTTGGGGGTGCCAAGGGGAGGGGCCAACCCAGAGATACGAAATCACAGGCAGTCCCCCATGCCGGGGCTTGTCTGAAAGAGACTTCTCACTGGCGTAGGGCACACATTCAGAGACGCGGGTCAGGGTTTGCGGGGCTGGGTGAGTCATCACAAACGAACACCTTTGTGGGATCACCACCAGCTCAGGGGGAAAACCCGGTGAGCAGCGCCCAGAAGCCTGGCTCTCTGCCCAGCCCCCGTCAATCACTGTCCTGCCTCTCCACCCAGAAGTTGCCCCTCTCCCATCCTGTGACATCATAGGCCGATTTGGCCTGTTCTGGAGCTTTCTATAAATGCGGTGAGGTGGGAGGTGCTCCCTTGTGTCTGTCCCCTTTTGCTTGGGATTTTATCTGCGTGATGATGCAGTCATATTGATACAGGATGCAGCCAAGAGGGGGGCCCCAAATAGGGGTTTGGAATTGGGTCCAGAACTCAAGGTGTCCAGGAAATATTAGAAAGATATATAGGATGTCCTCACCCCTTCCCCTGCACAGGTGTGAGTTGGGGGAAGGGACACATGGAGCAGGAACATGCAGGGCTGTTTTGTACAGCAACAGCTTTGCAGCTAACTTCTGGTGTGGTCATTTAACATATCTATAACCTTTAACTGGTTGCGTAGATATGTTATATAGCTGTGGCTATGCCTTGAGCCAGGGGGGTGGAAGTGACTTCCACCCAAGATGTAACTGGGGGGCAGCTCCCCCTGGTTACAGCACCTGCGTGAGAGCTTGGAGAGGATTGGCTCAATGACAGGAGGCCACACCTGCCCAGATTCATGATGGCAGCCCAGTAAACTTGGATTAATACAGGAATGCTGGCAGTTGTAACTGATTGTAGGAGGAGTTGGAAATGGGGGTACAGAGGAAGGTTGGTGTGGGGATTTAAACGCAGACTCAGCAGCCATGTGAGGTGGGAACCACGAGGTTTTGCCAGAGTGGGGACCCCTGCAGCTTTGGGGTGCTCCCTTTGGCCACATGGCTCATGGAGCAGGACTTTCCCTGGAAGAAAAAGGGTGAAAGGACTCTTGTTGGTGAGCCGTGAGAAGGTGCCACATGGCTTTGGATTAACTGGAGATCCTGGCTATGACACAGCTGATGGTGCCGGGAGCCTGAATCACGGACTTCTGCTTCTTTTCCTGAGATATGGTACCCTAAATTAGGGCAGAGGGAGAGGGAAGGACTGTGTGCCTCTGTGGGTATCCTAAAGGACTTTACTATTTTAATGAAGACATTAGGTCACTACTTTAAGTCTGTATAACTTTAAATAAACATTTCCCTTCCTTCTCACAAATCTCTGGCATTGAGAGAACAACTTTCCTCTGGCGGCAGACATAGCGAACCTAGTGGGGGGTCCTTTTGGTAATAGTATATCGTACCCCCCTTGGCCCTGTTCTGTAACAATATCGCAGCAGGTAGTAGCACGTGGTTCATTCTCATTGGTTAGTTTGCTTCTTTGCCCCAGCACCCACCTACCACGAAGAGACATTTTGGCTGTTTGTGGGTAACACGCCTATGAACACTCCTGTTTGTGTTTTTGGTGCATGCACACTTCTGTAGGGTGTGTACCGAGCGAGGTGTTACCTGGTCCCAGGCCGAGCTGTGTGGGAGCTCGCTCATCTGGCTCCTGAGAACCTCTGTTAGATTGTCAGGGATTTGAACAATTTGGTGCCACTCTGACCTTCTCCCTCTTGCATTCCTGTGGCTCTTGAGGTGAGTTACGCCTATTGCCTGTGTATGGTGGGGACACTGCATAACGTCACATCACTCCTCTCTTCCTAAGTCCAAATTTAGTGATGTCCATCCATGCTGGTACTGTGAAAATGGCCATGGGGAATTGGCAGGGGTGGGGACCTGGGGGCATTTCCACTGGCAGATATGTCCCTGCTGTCCAGATCTCCTGTCCTTTAAAGATTTAGGCTCCTGGCCCACCTGGAAGGAAGCCTGGGTCAGGCTGTCCCCTGGAGCAGATGCCTAGTTTGAGGAAGCTCTGCTTTCTTCTAGAGGCCTCTGTTACAGGCCTAATTCTCACATCTTTTGCGTCATCGCTCTTATGAGTGTCAATAAATCTTTGGTGCACTGACATTTGCGGGCAGCAGAGTGGCCCATAGAATAGCAAATACTGTCCAGAATGCACAGAAGCCCTTCCGTGGCTTGTGAATGCACCATTGTTCTCCCTGAAACCAGGGCCAATGCTCCCTTCTTCTCTTACGGAAGGCCATGCTGAGTGTGGTCAGTGGTCGACCGGAAATGAGGTTGCATTGTGCAGCTGGCAGAGGCAGGCTCTGCAGCAGACTCAGACTGCACAGAGAAAGGCTTTAACCTCCCTGAGCTCACAGGCAAGAAAGGAGCCACGGGATCCTCAGGAGTGCTGCCGAGTGGAGGTCTAGTGAGGGGCGTGGTCTGCACTCCAATGCCGCAGGCGAAGGGTTGGGGGGCGGGGGCAGAAAGGTCAGAGCAGGGCTTGAAGCGGTAGTTAGGGAAGCTGTGGGGTCCTTGAGTCCCCAGATGTGAGAACATTCATGGACACGATGCAGAGTATTTCAGGAGCCTGTGGAGTTAGACACAGTGTTCTGTGTAACTAGGCATCAGCCTTATCCTGGGGAGAAAACGGACCCATGGCCCAAAAAAAGAATTTTAAACAGAGTTCCAGACCTGTACCTTTGACATCTGTAGTACCAGTGACACTCTTGGTGGCAGCAAATTAGGGAGTTTTGTTTCTTGCTATCCACCTGGAGGCCCAAGGTATCCAGAATGAGACATCTGGTCTACCCCCTTCCGGTGTTCACCTGCAGTGTTCCCCATCTCCGTCAATGCAAGCCCATCCTTCTGGCTTCTCAGGACAAGCACCTTGGCGCCATCCTCCACCCCTGACCTCACGCCCTGCATCCCTCAGTACTGTAAGCAAATTCCTTCGGCTCCACCTTTAAGATACGTCTAGGGCTCCCCCATCTCCCGCTTCCCCGCTGCTGCACCCCAGACTGGGCTGTCTCATCTCTCTCCTGGGTTATTGCCGAACCCCCACAGTTGTCCCTCTTCTCCTCCCTTGCCCCTTTCCCTCTCTCTGTTCTCAGCTCCCCCCAGTGACTCCTACTACCCCAGAGTAAAGGCGGAAGTTCTTCCAGTTACCCACAGGGCCCCAATTCCTGGTGCCTGTAACTCCCCCTCAATCTTTTGGTTCCAGCCAAGCCGACCTTGTACAGGTTGCTGGAAGCGGTCAAGGTGAAGGAGTGAGAGGGCTTTCCCTTTCCCCTCCAGAGCTGCCACAGGTGGGAGGCAGACTCCCTCCCCCATTATAAGGTCTTGGGTACATGTCTTCCGCGCCTTTTCCTGGACATTTTCCTTGCCCCTGTGGCGGTACCTCCCTGCCCCCTTGCCTGTTGTCCTTGGGGGAGGGACCAAGTCTGTCCTGTGTTGATGACCCCAGCACTGGACGAGGGCCTGGCCCAGGGTATATGCTCCATGAGGATGTTGTCAACTGCAGTGAGCTCCCTGCCCCATCCCCCAATGCAGTGAGGAGCCAGAAACCTGATTCTGTGTAGCCCTAGCGGGGTAGGCCTGGGTAGGCCACATGCCCCCTTTGGGCTTGGAGAGGCCATTTGTAAAATGGTGTCGAAGGAAACATTCAGCTCTGAGGCTGACTTTTTTTGGTCAAATTAGTTCATAGGAGCAACCTCAAGCCAGAATATTTCCAAATATCCTGGAAATTGCTCACTTCCCTGACTCTTCCCTTCATGTCCAAAGAGCCATCAGGTTCTGCTTCCAGGCCACAGGCTTTGCCCCCACTTCCTCATTCTCTGAACCATCTTCTGCTTTTACTCCCCCTCTTGGTCCCTGGCAGCCAGGGTGCCTCCTGCCGCTGCTTCCTCATCAAGCTGCATCTTCCCTGGTCACCAGGGGTGATGGCTAAGAACCAGCTGGGCCTGGACTCTGCCCTTGGTCCCTAGCATTCTCTGTGGCCCCTGCCATTGCCTGCTGAGAGGCAGAGTCCATCACCTGTCCTTAGGCACCAACATAGTGACCTTCAGCTCTTGGGGAAGAGACTAAGTGGCCACACGGGTCCTGGGAAGGCTCCCCTGCAGCCCAGGGAGCCTTGGAAGTGGGAGAAGGACCAGCTGTGGAGCAGGGGAAGGACCGACAGCTGGGCGGGCGGCAGCAAACTGGGAGACAAGTTAGGGAGTGCCAAGAGGAGCCGCTGAGGCTGCTGGGAGGGGAAGTTTGAGGGACGGGGGTGCTGAGAGGAGAGGGCGGGGGTGGTGAGGGAGATGGAAGAGGCAGAGAGAGACACTCAGAGACACTGAGGCTGACAGGTGAAATAATTTCCTCAGATCTGGGAGGCGGGTAAGAGGCAGAGCTGAGTTCAAACTCCCACGTCTGTGGTTTTATTTACTCCTGTCACTGCCTCTGCGTTTGAGGGCCTCCGCCTGTCTAGTGACTGAAGGAGGGGACAAGGGACTCACCTGGAAAGGGGGCGCGGCCTTGGGATGGGAAGCACTGAACCAAGGGGAAGAGGAGCACAGGGCAGAGGGAGGGAACTGGAGGGAAAAGGTGACTTAAAGACTACATAAAGAATTCCTTTAAGCCAAGAAAATAAAACACTGACCAAGCAATTAAAAACCACGTGAATGGCACGAGCAGCTGCGTGAACAAAGAGGATACCCCAATGCCCCCCCCCAAAATGAAAGGGTGCTCAACCTCATGAGGCATCAGGGAAAGCTCAGATTAAAACCATCATGCTGTATGTAACACGGCTCCCTCGGCAGAAGGGCTGACACAGCGAGGCAGAGAATCCCAAGCACTGGCAAGAGCGCGCAGCCACGGGAGCGCTCGCCCCTCCCCTGCCGGTGGGCCCCGGCCGCAGGTGACTCTGGGAAACTGTCCTGCAGAAGTTTCTCCGCTGCGGCGTGAGCTGTGCACGTGCCCGACAGAAACGCGCGTGTGTTTACGGCGGCACCACGGCGAGAGCCCCGCCCTAGAAATCCCCCACACGTGGGCTGCTGAGAGATAAAGTTATTATTTGGTCCATTCATGCAGACAAAGAGCACATGGCAATGAAAACACGAGAACTATTTCTTTATGGACCAATGTGAGAGAACTTCCTAAACAAAATTTCGAACCAAAGAAATCAGGTACATTCTGTATCGTTCTGTTTATAAAAACCTTAAACACTTAAAACAAATGCATTGTGTGAGATGTCAGGGTAGTGGTTGCCTTCTGGGGTGGTGACGGGAAGGAGGGGGCTTCTAGGGGCTGGCGACAGACTGATTCTTGAATTGGAAGCTGTTTTCTAGAGCAGGTTCAGATTTTCGAAATCCGTCACGTTGTCCTCTTACAAATGTCCACGCTGCCCGTTTGTACATGCGTTATGTTATGGAAGCTTCACTTCAATAAACAGTTTACTTTTAAAAGCTGAGTATTACCAGACTGGGACAAAGATATTTGTACACACACTCGCACACACGTATACACACACACACACACACACAGTTTTTTTATAATAGTTTTTGAAAAAATTACTTTATGGTTGTTCAATTACAGTTGTCTGCATTTCCCCCCCACCAAGTTTTTTAGAAAAGAAATATAAGGCTGGCATGACATTAAAAAATAAATCGGTATAATTCATCACGAAAGAGAAAAACCAAATGATTAGGTCAATAGACGCTGAAAGTCAACATTCATTGATGTTAAAAACTAGCATGGATGGGAAATGCCTCAATTCACACACGTTTGGGGGGGGTGGAACGTCCTCTGAGCCAGACCCCGCTCTCTCCACGGCCCTCAGCGCTGCGCCCCAAGTCTCCTCCAGCGCAGAGCGGCGGGGAAAGCAAGGCAAAGCTCCCCTCCCCTTGTTGCGTTTGCGGAAATTCCCAAGTAGTTAGAATTAATAAGTGAGTTTAATGAGGCTGCAAGTATAAGGATAATATACCAAGTAGATCGTAGTTCTAATACTAGGAATTATTAGAACCTGAAATAGAAAATGAATGATCTGACAAACACATTGAGTGAAGGAAATCAGATACAAGGAAAACATATTGTGTAATTCCATTTACACAGAGTTCAAATATAGGCAAAACGAACTCTGGCTTTAGAAGTCAGGAGGGTGGTTGAAATGGGGGTCGGGTTGCTGGTTTGAGCGCAGGGGTGAGGGGCCTTCTGAACATCAGCAACGTTTTCTTTTTTGACCCGGGTTCTGGTTAACCTGAGTGTTTGGGATCATTTGTTAAAGTACATGTTTATGTGTTTGCACTGCTCTGTATGAGTCATTTAAAAAAATATTTGCAAAAAGGCTATCTGGCCAGCTGGAGGTAGGTGACCCATAACAGTCGGCTGTCTTCGGCCAGACCGAAACAGCCACGAGGTTTGAGGGCAACCCTTGGCAGGGTGGCAGGGCTGTGAGGAGCAGGAGGGGGTGTGGAGGGAGAACAGGAGGAAAGTGGTCTCCTCGCACAGGAGCCCACCCACACAGTAATGAGCACTCCCCACACTGCAGCCCGCGCACACACTCATGCCTGCGTTTCTCGGACACGTTGGCTTGCCGACCTGGGTGCTTATTCAGAGTCATGATTTCAGAGTCATGGGAGAAACTCAGGCTATTTTCCTTTCCTTTCCTTTCCTTTCCTTTCCTTTCCTTTCCTTCCCTTCCCTTCCCTTTCCTTTCCTTTCCTTTCCTTTCCTTTCCTTTCCTTTCCTTTCCTTTCCTTTCCTTTCCTTTCCTTTCCTTTCCTTTCCTTTCCTTTCCTTTCCTTTCCTTTCCTTTCCTTTCCTTTCTTCCCTCCCCTCCCCTGCCCACCCCTCTCCTCCCCTCCCCTCTTCCTCCCCTTCTCCCTCCTCCTCCCCTCTCCTCTTTTCATCCCTTTCTTCTCTTCCTTTCTTTTACTTTTTAAAATAGACACTATCTTAATGCAATAGTAATTCCCCTCAGTAAACATAGCCTATACTAAAATAAAACAGAAAGCAGACTAGGTGGAGTGTGTGGTGGTTGGTGCATAGACCTGCCTTACTGGGGGAGCCTTCGTTCATTCCAGAGGAGGAAGGAGGAGGGGTTGAGACAGTGACAGAGTACAGGGAGAAGGGAGGAGGGGCAAGGAGTGGGCCCTTGGGATCCCCGTTAGCTCTGAGGTCTGGCACTGACTGCAGTGGGGGACACGCAAGGTGAGGGGAGTGCTCAGGAGGAGCTCAAGGCTATTTCATGACCGTTGAAAAGGTGGAAAGGAGTGAGGGGCACCAGAGGCAGGGCGAAGGAAGACAGGACGTCTGGGCACCAGGCTGCATGCCATGGGTGAAGGAGAAGGGCATTGGACGGAACACACGGATGCTGGCCCATACAGAGAGCAACTGAGAGCCTGGGCCCACCGCTGCCAGCCAGGGGTGAGGAGAGGACCCTAAGGAGGGACAGGGGTTTGGAGAGGGAAGAGGAAGACCTGAAGGAGGGGCAGGAGGGATAAGCAGAGAGAAGCTCCTTGATTGCCAAGTTCCCTTTGCAAATGTGGCAGCATTGGGCAATAGCGCTGTTGGTCCCGGGCCATTGCCCCCATTCCCTCAGCTTCCTCCTTACTGCCCACAAACACCTCATGCTCCAGGGGCCTCAAATCTCTTTTCAAAAGGGTCAGCCAGGTGGCTGAACTTTTAGAGTCTCATCCCAAATGGCGTTTTCTGGAAATTAATACTCTCTGGAGAAAGATTTTGTTCAGGATCGAGATCTGCTCAGCGGATGGAGAAAAGGGGCCATGGTCCCCCCCTCTCTGCCTCACCCTCCTTTTCCATGTGAACACACGGGCGGTTAAGGATGAGTAGACAGGGTGCTCTGGAGAGAGCCTGGGGCCTTCGCTCTCTGTCACTCGCCTGCTGTGCGGCTGTGGGAGAGTGTCGCATCAGTAAGCGTACGCACTTTAGAGTACATGGCTCAGTTCACATGCAGCACCTGGTAACCTGAGCTCGCGCTGCCTTTACTTCTGATCTCGGCTGAAGGAGAGCAGAGGGAGGAAAGAGGAGGAGAGAATCCGGAGCTGGGAGGGAGGGGGAGTGTGTCCCTGGAGAAGACCCACACCTGGAAGGTGCCGGAGACAGAGGTCCTGGCTGCTAAGGACCCCTCTGGGTCACCTACAAGCCTTTGACTGAAAGCTAGTCCACTGAGATGAGGATGTCTCTGGCCTTGAAAATGGGGTGCATTAGGGTTTGGGGGGTCTGACCCCCACCTCTGTAGTTCTCACAGCCCATCTCCAGGATGTCCCAGTGTGCTGTCTCCTTGTCTTTGGGAGCCGATGTGGCTGTAGGGGAGGGCAGAGGCCTTGCAGGAGAAGCAGGTCCTCACGTCGCCGCAGGAGGGGGCTGGGGGCTGGGGTGCTGGAGGAATCTCTTCCCCAACCTCTCTCCTCAACTCCCTGCTGCTGTCCTTACACCAACCCTCCTCAGGCCACCCGACAGGCAGGGGCCTCCTCTCAACTGTCCCCATGCTTTCCTGCAGGGCTCAGCCTCCTCTGTCCCGTTACATGAGGGCTCAGATTCTGCTCAGCTCCGATGAGCCTGCTTCTGCCTGAGGTCAGGGGGAGGAGCAGGTGGTCTGGCCTGCTGGGAGGTCTCTGCAGGGCACAGACTGGGGGCAAAGAACATCAGGCATGGACACGTCCCCTCACCCCCACACACTGCGCTCGCTCGAGCCAGAGCTCCAGCCACTCTCACGGGCCAGCTCTGGGAGGATGAGAAGGGAGCCGTCAGTTAGAGTTGTAGCCAAAGGGTCTTGAGGGGTTGTGGCCTCTCACCCCACTCTCTCTACACTTGCCTCATCAACAAGCCCTCAGTGAGGCCATCCCCAGTGCCAGGGCTTGAAATGGGCAGGGAGGATCCCGAGATGGGTCAGCCGTGGTCTGTTTCCTCCTGCAGCTCCGAGTCGGTGATCACAGAGACTGTGACAGAGGGAAGGTCAGCCAGGGTCTGAGCAGGCTCCCGTGGAGGGCGTCCATGACACCAGTAGGCACACCTGTATAAGAGGGCGAGGGAAGGAGAGGGCAGGAGTCAGGATTAGAGACGGAGACATGGAGAAGGGGTGAGAGAGCAGGACAGGCTAGCACGGAACACTCTAGAAAACGTGGGCGGGTGGGAGCAGCCATTGCTCTGTTGGAGGGAGGGGCCCGTGGGAAAGCAGCTCTGCTGCAGACTCTGCTCCAGGATGGGCCGGGATGGGACTCTCAGATCACACGGCCCCTCCCGCGGCACCAGGAGCCCTCAGCTGCTACTTCCTGCTCCCCTTGTACCCCTGTGCCCCCCGAGCCACACGCAGCGGGGCTCAGGAGTGTCGGCAAGCACAGGCAAGAGTTTGTCTGAAGGGAGCGCCGAGCCAGCATCACAAACGTCAGGTTTTGACTCTGTCCCCTCCATGAGGTGGGCAGTACTGGTGTCCCTTTTTTACACACGGGGAGGCTGAGGCTGAAACAGGTTGAGAGGCTGGCACTGGTCCAGGCAGCTGTTTAGGGTGGAGTGGGTTCAAACCCAGGCATCCAACCACATATCTCCCCCGTGCCCCCTGTCCTGCCAGGTTGTGGAGAGAAGACAGGGACAGAGGGACCAAGAAGGAAAGTCCGTCCAGAGCACAGGTCAGGGGCTGGACACTCCCATCCTGGAGGGGCTGAGGAGGTGGCACCCTGGTGTTGCCCAGGGATGTGGAGGAAGAGGGTGGCTTCTTGCCTCTCTGAGGGCCCAGCTCAAGCCCCTTCTCTGTGAAGGCCGCTGGCCTTCCCTGGGCAGGGAGCAGGGAGCAGAAATGGAGGTCGCCTCCCGGCAGCCGAGCTGCAGACGCTGAAGGCTGCAGAGCAGGCCCCTTCCCTGCCAGAGTGCAGCCCCCAGGGAGGGGCAGCAAAAGGCGGCCAAGGTCAAGTGCCTCCAACTGGAGGTTTCCCTGGACAGGGACTTCATTCCTTCTGGGAAGGTATTTGCATGGCTGGCCCTGTGCCAGACGCTGGGGCTGCCCTTGGCTGGCCCCTTCCTGGAAGTCTCCCTGGGCCATGCCTGCTGCACATTCTTATCTCGGTGGTTGTGGGGATCTGATGCCCAAGGAGATCAGATTTCTGCCAGGGGCGTGGGGCGCTACCCTGGCAGGAGGATGGGAATCTTGCAAATGGGGAAACCCGGGTTGTGATTAGGAGGGCTGGGGGCAGGGGAGGGAGAGAGCTGTCCGAGGAGACAGAAGCTCCTTGTCTCTGTGTTTTTTTGTAAATTGGGCAACATTTGGCAACAAGCTATATTAGTTAATAAAGTCACCATTTTCCTGCCTGCCGCCCTTCGGCTGAGCTCCCTCCTGCGGGCACCCACCCACAGGCGCACCCAAGGACTCTCCAGGACCTTCGGCTCTATGTGAGGAGCCCTCTCGGGGCCAAGGAGAAGGCCTGGCTCTGGAAATCACGGCCACCCCAGTGGCGAAGAAGCAGGGTGCCCCTCTGTCCATCTTTCCCTCATTCTTTTTCACTCTCTGCTTTCTCTCCAGGGCGTGGCAAAGGAATGATCAGTAACAACAGGGGATCCCTGGGGAGGAGTCAGGGGTCAGCGGCAACTCCCCAGGTCTGCAGATCTGCCATGGACCCTGCCGTGTGACTGTGGACAAGCTGCCTTGTCTCGGCCCCCTCACCTGGACAGCAGGCCTAACGGCGCAGTCTGTGGGTTTCCGTAAGAATCAAAGCCGCAGCTAGTGTGGGGAAAGGGCCAGATGGTGCCTGGTCCGCAGAAGGGGTCCAGTCCTTGCTGAGATCAAGAGCAAAGGCTACCCGGGGCCTCAGCCTGCCCCAAGCTCTCAGAGAGTGCTGGGCCCTGCAGAAGAGAGCCCGGGATGGGGGAGACTTGGGGCTAGCCACTCTGTCTCTGCAGCTGATGCACTGTGTGGCCACAGGAAGCTCTCCATTTACCTATTTTTAGAACAGAAACAGTGACTATCTCAAGGCACAGAGCTGTTAGAGTCACAGGAGACGAGAATGCCCTCTCCGGAGTGCAAAGTGCCACCCTGTGTTAGGGGTTATTACCTCGTCTCTCTCCTGGGAGGGCCCCCCGTCACTCCACACTAATATGGATGCTGCATGCTTCCAAACTGTGCCAGACACCGCAGAGGTGTGCTGCCCGCTGGCTCTCCAGGGGCAAAAATGCCCCGATGTACAGCGTCTGCTAATTTCCATAGTGTAAATACTCCCGCCGTGATGGCTTTGGAACCACCAAGGGCTTAACAACCCACCACAAAATCTCAAATGTAGAACAGGTGGCTCCCTACCCAGCCAGTCACCTCACACCACTGGCAAGGGCAGGAAACACGGCCGGGGTCCGCCGTCGGGCACCCTGGAGCCCTGCGTGAGTGTCTGTCTTGGGAACTTCGTTTGTCCTTTGTTCCATCTGGACCTGGTTCCAC
This sequence comes from Tonatia bakeri, assembly GCA_004024845.1. Classification (NCBI taxonomy): domain Eukaryota; kingdom Metazoa; phylum Chordata; class Mammalia; order Chiroptera; family Phyllostomidae; genus Tonatia; species Tonatia bakeri. The sequence goes on along the minus strand of PVIA01001681.1, from coordinate 96,471 downwards.
CCAGAAGTCTCACTTCCTTCCCAATAGTCCTCTTGGGGTTGGAAGCCATAGCCCCCGCTAGAAGGCAAGGGGTGGGGTTTACTGCCTGTCGTTTGGGAGGGCTTAGCTTGGGGTAGTCCTTGGAGTGATAAAGGGTCACTGTAGGAATTTTGGGGGCGGAGAAGGACTGGGGAAGAGTGAGCATCCCTCACTGGCCTGTTAAGCAGCTCCTGCCAATTACACGGTTGCTGGTACCGCAGCCACCTTCTCCGCACTCCGTACAGTCACATCGTGCCACTGTCTCAGCGTTGGGAACCTGCGTCCTACCTGCATGCAGGCTGCCCGAGGTCTGGTCCAGCTCCCGCACGCATCCAGCTCTGGGCGGCCGGCACAGCCAGCCCTGGCCTCCCTGGTCTTCAGGCTTGACACGCTGTAAGCAGGAACCTTCACCCGCCTCCTGTCCCTCCTTTGCCTCCCTCATTCATTCATTCAACCAATGTTGATCATCAAGGGCCCATCACAGGCCCAGGGCTGGCTGGCTGGAGGACTTGAGGATGACTCTGAGGCTCTTCATCTGAGGGTTTGGTGGAAAGGGGTAGGGGTATGAGAGACGGGGCAGGGGTGGAGGAAGTGGGTGAGTTCCGTTTTCAATGCATCGGACTTGGGCACTGCGGGCCCCGCAGGAGGAACTGCCCACGGGCACCTGGTATGGAGCTCAGGGTAGGGGACACGATGCCGAGCCTTCCAACGGGACTTCCAGGCCGGAAAGCTCAGAGTGACCTTTTGTTGTCCCTCATGCCCGGATCAGCGGTCACTGGTCACTGAGTCCATGCTTCCAGGCCTTTGCTTGGCTGTTCCCTCTACCTGAATGTTCTCCCTGTAGAAACCCCGCCCCTTCCTTCAGGAAACCAGATCAAAGGCTCTTCTTCAAACTCTTCTGGAGCCTCCATGATGGGAACTGGCCGCTCTTCGCTCCTCTGGGTGCCAGCTGCCTTGCTTTCCCAGGTGGCCTGTATGATAGACGTGCTTGACTGTGTCCCCTGCCCCCAGTCCCCATCGTGCCATGAGCTCCTGTCGGCCAGGATGGTCCCCTCTTCTCCGTGTCCCTCATGGTGCCCACCAGTTCTGGTATAAATGAATGAATGAATGAATGAATGAATGAATGAATGAATGAATGCATGTTGATAACAGATTGGTTGAACTTCATTTTCTGGGCAGTTCTACATCAGCTCCCTCTGCAGACGGCCTTGGAGGGCTGCTCTGCGTGTGTCCAGCTGAACACAGGTCTGGCCCGGGGTCTGGTCGTCCCCTGCAGCCTGTCCTGCTGCTGACCCTGGTCCCGCCTCCGGGGCACCCCTCAAGTCCAGCCCCGGGTTCTCTGCGCTCCTGCCAACTCTGTGCCAGACACAACGGGGTCCTAGAGCCTCTGGCCTCCCATCCCAACCATTTTCTGGTTTGTACCTGGAGATAGAGACAGGGGTTGTGATGGTTCTCAATTCTTCTAGAATCATGGAACGGTGATGCTGAGCTGCTTCTTTAGGGACAAAGACGCTTCAGTGCTCCCGAGCATTAGTCAACTTTGCATTTCTTCACTCTTTTTGAAAGAGCTTATTGCAATTATTGATGAAAGCCTCTTTTAATGTTGCGATACTGCATTTCCAAACAGTGAGGGACCCTGGCCCTGTCCCCTGGAGCCCAGCTGGTGAAGCCAGCACCAAGCCCCGGGCCCCGGCCTGAACCCTCAGGGCAGGACCCGTGGTCAGACCCCATCCTGTGCTGTGGCACACTCCCCGCCCAGGGTGGAGGCCCTGGAGCTTCCACGAGAGCCTCAAGGACTTGGTGGGGTCTGCGTCTCCATGGCTGAGGGCCTGCGGAGTGCCCGCCCTCCGCAGCGCTGCTTCTCTGGGGGGCCGGTGCCCATCTGATCCAGGAAATGCAGAGTCAGGACCGGCTTTTCGGGGTCACAAGCTGGCCAGGCTGCCCGGTCAAGAGGGCATGTTTAGGTGGTCCGTGATTCCCCTTCCTGTTAGTGCCTCACGTCTTCACTCAGCTTCTCTTGGAGCCAAGGCCACATCAATACCTCCAGAGTGACCTGTCCTGGCTGGGGCCTCCTGTGTGCCCCACTGCGCACACGGCACCACACTCTGTGTGACACCTCCCAGAGGCGGACGTTTACTTTGCTTCCAGTTGGTTAACGACAGGCAGGGCTGCCCTGGAGACCCTCGAGTGCGGGCCACCGTGCATCGTGGGAGTGCATTTGCAAGACCTCTTCCAGGGAGCAGAATTCTAACTTTAGAATTTAAAAACAGCTCCCTGAAGTAGGGAAGGAGCTGGTCAGCTCATGTATTGAGGCCTAAATAGGGCATTTATCAAAATGAGGTTCCATTTCCTACCTTACTCCGTCACAAAACAAACTAAACGTGAAATGGAACATCCTTCTTTCTGGCAAACAGGGGACAGGGAGACAGCCACTGGGTCCTGGGCGGTAGGTGACCTTCCCCTCTGAGACCTGTGGCTCTGCTTTCTGGGAGCCACATTGTGGTATCAGTAGGGCCGGGAGGGACCCGGTGGGCAGCCACTGTCATCTCTTCATCTCTGCAGTGTCCCAGGCTGCTGCCGACCTCTGGCGAGGCAGTGGGTTCGATGTGGGGCTCCTGGGCTGGCTGCGGCACCGGGGAGGTGGTCCCACCTGCCCTAGCCAGCTCCCAGGCACTGCAGACACCCCTGCTAAAGGACAGGTCAGGGTCGCAGTCAGGATGATTCACAAACACTCACCTTGGGGCCCCCTGCTCTCTGTCCCACCCTGGAGGCGACACTGAGACCAGGGGCAGGGCAAAACCCATGGGCTGCAACTCTCCAGGGGCTTCTAGACTGACGGGAGGGAAAGAACTTCCCAAAGGGAGGCAGCCCCCGGGCAGACTTGTCAGGTGGCTGTGGGCTGGGTTTCCTCTCTCTCCAGGTGCGAAGCCCTGCCCAGGTACCTTTCCTTCCCCCTCCCCCCTCCCCCCATCCAGGGTTCTTTAGCCTCCAGGAGCTGGTTGGGGGAGGGGGCAACAGGGGCACCCGTTGGGCCATGGGGCGGGGCCACCCCGGTGAGGTCAGCAAGCCCTGGATAAAGGGAAGCAGAGCGGGTGCAGGTGGCAGAGCCTTCGCTGGCTGGAGTCTCCTCGGGACCTCAGACATGAAGCTCCTCTTCCTCACACTGCTGTCCCTCCTGGCCCTCGGTGAGTGCGGGTACCTGGGGGTGCGCCCCACCGAGTGGGCGTCCTGGTCACTGCGCCCCGCTGGGTCGGCTCGAAGCGCCTGCAGTCACCTGGCACGGGCCGTCCCGCCCCCCTCCCCTGGGGAGGAGTCGGAGCCCGCACTTCTAAGCTGTGCCAGGGGCGAGCCTAGAGCGGTTCCAAGCTTCCCAAAGAGCCGCTGCAGACCCTGTCCCACTTCGTCCGAGCAGTACCTGTGGCACCCGTGGTGCTGTTACACGCGGTTTACCTGGGAGGCAATGAGACTCAGAGCAGGAGGGTGACTTGCCCAAGACACACTGCAGACCTGGGACTCAAGACCCGGGCTGCCGCCAGGGCTGTGCTAGCCTGGGCCGGACAGAGCCTCTCCGAGCCGGTTTCCTCTCTGGAGAGAATGGTCCAAACGGCCGCCCACGCAGCTGCCAGGGCGGCAGCAGGGCCGCCACCGCTCGGGGCAGGCACCGGTGCCCTCACTCCCGCCTCCCACCAGAGAGGGGCAAGGTGGTGGCGCAGACCTCCTGGTGAGACCCCTTTCTCCGAGGGGGAGGCAAATCAATGTCTGGTTTCCAATGTGCCCAGACCAGAAGGGCCTTGACAATGGCTAGTTCTGTACCCAGATATCTGAAGTAGTTTCTGGGGTGCTCCACAGGCACTCAGTAGTGACCAACATTAGTGATGTAAGTCCTGGAGCGCGGGGCGTCCTCAGGGAAGGGCAGGGTCACAGGCAGCAGCAGAAAGGGCTGTGACCACCAGCACTTGGGCAGTGAGCCCAGGGGTCAGGGTGAATCCTCCCCCCAGCCCCTGCCCAGTTCTGCTCCAACCTAGTACACCCTCTCCTGTCTGCTGGAAGGGGGTCGTTGGAGAGCAGCCCTGAGCTTATGCCCCCAAACCTAGGGAGTACGGTGCTGTCCCTGCCTGTCCCTGCTTTCTGGTCCCCTTCTCCACATTCCTCTCCGAGGTGCTGGTCATCCCTCTCTTCTCCAAGGCAGGAGCTGGCCAGGCCAGGACGGACCTCCTTCTGCTCCCTGTGTGTGGCCTGCTGGGTGCACAGCACAGGGTGCGGCCCCCTGGGAGGGGCCCAGAGGGGAGGAGGTGGTCGTGGGCCAGGGGCTGGGGCTCTGGCTCAGAGCTGCTTCTGTTTGCACCTGTGTCTGCGGCTGTCTTGGCCCCCCACCCTCCCCAGCTCTGGGAGCCAGTGTCTCCCCATCCCACCCTCCCAGCCTGCCTCCGACACCTCAGGGCTGACCGAGCAGGGGTGGCACATGAGCAGGGGAGGCAGAGGGCTGAGTGTGCCACCCCAAAGCACACGCTGAAGGGAAGGGGGCTTAGGCGACCCAGAGTTTCCGTGTTTTGTTTGCAACGGCTTTACTGGCGTGTGTTTTACAACTCACAAAATTCACCCGTTTCAGCGACTGTTGGTGGTTTTTCCAAGGGCTGTGATGGTCCCCGTAAATCAGGTTCAGCACATGTCCATCCCCTTGCTGCAATTCCCCACGACCACTCATTTACTCTTCCTCCTCCCCCCGGCTTCCAGCAACCACTCCTCTGCTTTCCGTGTCTGTAAAGTGGCCTCTGTGGACGTGTCACACGAGGGGAGTCACTCCATGTGTGCTTTCCTGTGTCTGGAGCGTGAATGGGGCTCACTGATGTCGTGGTGCCCACCAGCCATTCCTTCCTTTTCATCACCGAGGGTGGTCCCACGGGAAGGGTGTGCCGTTCACCTGTTGGCGACATCCAGGCTGATTCTGCTTTCCGGCTGTTCTGAACATCCACGCGGCAGTCTTTCTGTGGACAGACGCCCTTACTCCTAGGTGCCTAGCGGTGGGGTCGCTGGGCCATGCGGTGACTCTGTGTGCACCGCTTTACAGAGTGCAGACCGTTTCACACTCTCGGCAGCACACGAGGGGTCCCCTTTCTCCCCGCGGTCGTCCTCTGTTTTAGTGGTGACCATTCCCGTGGGCGTGACTTGATCATCTCACCGAGCTTCTCATTTGCATTTTCCTAGTGACTAAAAACGTGGGGCATCGTTCCTGTGCATTCACGTGTCTTCTTTGGAGAACTGTCTCTTCCTGTCTTTCGCCCACTCTTGACGGGGCTGCTAGTCTTCCTGTCCTCGGTTCTCAGGAGGTCTTCCTCCACATCTTCTCCAGCCGGTCGGACATTGTTTCTGTTTCCTTTGCTGTCCTTCGAAGCACAACAATTTTGAGTTTGGATAGGTCTCATTTATTGATTTTTTAATGGATGGATGTGCTTTTGGTGTCATGCTAATTAATCTTTGCCTAACCCAAGGCGGCAAAGTTTTTCTTTTGTGTTTTCTTCTGAAAGTTTGTTTCCTCTCTTACAGTGAATTCTGTGATCCAGTTTTTTTTTATTTTTTATTTTTATTTAAATGAATGTTCAAGTACAGTTTTCACCCCCCTACTCCCATTGTGATCCAGTTTTGAGTTAGTTTTTGTGGATGGTGTGAGGTGGGGTCTGACTTCATCTTTTTGTATGTGGGCATCTGATAGTGTGAGCACCCTTTGTTAACAGACCACCCTTTCTGCTATTTGCCTTAGCACCTTTGGGAAAAATCAATTGACTGTACGTACAAGAATCTGCTTCTGGACTCTTTAATCTGTCTCATTGAACCGTATGTGTCTATCTTTATGCTAAAACCAAACTGTTTTGATAGCTGTAGCTTTATCGTATGTTTTAAAATCAAGAAGTAAAATTCCTCCAACTTTGCTCCTTGTCAAAATTGTTTTTGGCTTTCCTATAGATGTTTATAAACATTAATGATAAATTATATAAATTTGGGGGCTATTTGCTATACATTTATTTATTCTATATAAATTTTAGAACCTGTTTATCATTTCTGCAAAAAATGAAAAAGCCTGCTGGAATTTTGATAGGGATTGTGTTGAATTTCTATATCAATTTAGGAAGAAGTACCGTCTTAACAAGATTGAGTCTTATCAAGCATGAATATAAATGTCTCCCCATTTGTTTAGATAAATATTTCCGTTAGTCAAGTTTTATAATTTTCCTTGTACAAGCCTTTCATTTTTCTGTTAAATATTGTTCTGGGTATTATTCTTTTTGATGTTATTATGAGTAGCATTACATTTTTAATTTTCTTTTTGGATCATGCAATTGTTTGTATGCAAAAATATAATTAGTTTTTGTATATTGACCTTGTGACCCATGACCCTTTGTACTTACTACTTTTAATAGTCTTTTGGAGACTCCTTAGGATTCTCTACACAGAAGATCGTGGCATCTACAAAGACCATTTTACTTCTTTTCCTGCCTGGATTTTTTTCTTGCCTTATCGTTGTGGCGAGGACCTCCAGTACTGTGCTGAATAGAAGAAGTGAGAATGGACACTCTTTCATTGTTCCTGATATTAGGGGGCAGAGCATTTAGTCGTCACCATTTTCGTGCAATGTCCACTGTAGATTCTTCACAGATGCCCTTTACCAGGCATCCATGGGGTTTTTAAGAGCTCTGGGCCAATCTGGGTCAGCCCTCTCCCTAACTGCGTAGATTCCAGCAACAAAGCCGGGCTGGGCGGGGGAATCTGTCTTTCTGACACAGAGCTGAATGGTTGTAACTCAGGTGCACTGACCCGCTTGGTACACCACTCACTGCGGCTCCTGACAAGGAGTCAGGTATATTTTCTTTAGTTCCCTTGGCATCCCCTGGGGAGATGCTTGTAGATACAACAATCTAGGGGGACCTGGATTTTAGGCTGGACGTTGCCACTGCCGAGCAGCCAGCCACTCAGCCTCCTCAATAGCCAGTGTCCATATGAGGAGCAATAATCCCTTTTTTGCCCACCTTCCAAGTTCAAGGAGGACAAGGCAGGTGGAAGAACTCCATAAACTGATGCAAGGGGTCATCATCATTTTTCTAGTCACAGGAAGGAAAAGAACCCAGAGGTTCTGAACGTCCCCTCTCATTTATTGAGAATCATGGTCCTCTGACCAGGACAGGGCGCTCATTATGAGGCCAGCGAGACACCTCCACCCAAGGAGAGAGGCCTGGCTTAGCCGCAGGCTGGAGAGGGAAGGGGAGGAGCAGAGAGAGGTGGAGGGGTCTGAAAAGCGCCGCCTGAGGGTTAGGCGGTCTCTCCCCGGAGCAGTGGTAGAAGCCTTACTCCTTGGCCTTCCCCCAGGACCGAGTCTGGCCACCCGCAGGAGAGGCGTGCGATGGTGCACCATATCACGAGCAGAGGCAGCGAAGTGCTCCAGGCTGCAACGGAATCTGGGACGAGTGCGAGGCCCCTCTATGACCTGCGTAAGAAGAAACTCCTACCTCGAGTGTATCCAGGCCATCGCGGTGAGTTGGTGCCCTGCGCTGGGTAACCCAGTGGAATGGAAGGGAAGTGAAGGGAGGGGAAGGGGAAGGCGTAGAATAAAATTTAAAAACCCTGCTTTCCCCTCCTCCCTCTGCTTTCCTTCCTGGGAGCTGGTCAGCCAGGGATGGTCCTATCTCACAGGACAGGAGGCTCTTTGGAATGCAGAAATTAACATTCGAAAGTGGGGAGACCATGCGTGGGGGGAACTGGGGCCTGAACATAAATTGTTGATAACAACTGTGCAAACAGGACACAGCAGCAGTTGCACCAGGTGGCCATGTAGCACTGGCAAGTGTCGAGGTTACCCTGCAAGGTAAAACCCCCAGAAGGCCGTGACCTCTAAACCCTGACAGCAGTGAGCTCAGCCGGTCACAGCCACCACATCGTGTTGCCGACATGAGACACGGGACACGGGAAAGACACTTGTCCAAGATGTTTCTAGGGAGAGACAAGAGAATCGTGACTTTTGGATGACTTCAGATTTCTTTTGTTTGCTGGGGTGTAAGACCTACTGAAATGATTTTTGCTGATTTACCCCACACATATGTCCTGTGTGCCGTGGTCCTGTGTACTGGACTCCAGCACAGAGCGGGTAATCCGTGTAAAGGTCTTCAAGAAGAGCTAGGTTATCGGAACCAGTACTTAGGGGAAAGAATCTAGTTTGAGCAACATTTTAGGATACAATTTTGTAACTATGGCCTGTGGACACATAGCTCCAGCCTTTCTTGCTGGTTTAAAATGCTGATTCCTGAGCTCTATTCTGACCTGTTCAACCCAAATACCTGGGAATGAGGTCACAAAATCTGCGTTTTTCACCAGCGTCTGATTTGAAATCAGTTTTACATATCATACATCAAACTAAAGTTGGGATACATTAAATGACTTAAAAGAAAACATGTGCCGTGGCTGGTGTAGCTCAGTGGATTGAGCGTGGGCTGTGAACCAAAGCATTGCAGGTTCGATTCCCAGTCAGGACACATGCCTGGGTTGCAGGCCATGGCCCCCAGCAATTGCACATTGATGTTTCTCTCTCTGTCTCTTTCTCCCTCCCTTCCCTCTCTAGAGATAAATAAATAAAATCTTAAAATAAAAATCTTAAAAAACATGCATTATTGAAAAGCTAGAAGATTGATTAATTAGTAGCACTATAGCAGAGACATCACTTAGCTTTTAAGCAATAAACTAAATGATGAGGTAAACTGGCAGATTTTAAAATAAAAAAGTATTGGTTCATAGCCAGTAGAAACATTTACGCAAAAATTTTAGAAGGTATCAGAGTGAATATGTGTCAGCTCTGACAAGTGATCACAATTCACATTCTGTAAAGAACGGATTCAAACAGGTAAATATAGGATCACATGAGAAAAATGATAGGAATGGAGTATTCATAAGCAGAATTCATAAAAATACACAACATTTCCCTTGATAATCAGAGAAAGACAGACCTAAGCAATTTGTTAGCACTTGTATTTTCTTTCTTTTTTAAAAAATATTTATTTATTTTTAGAGCAAGGAGAAGGGAGGGAGAAAGAGGGGAGAGAAACTTCCATGTGAGAGAGACACATTACTTGGTTACTTCTCACACATGCCCCAACTGGGGACCAAACCCGCAACCTGGGCAGGTGCCCTGACTGGGAACTGAACCCACGACCCCTCACCTTGCGGGACCACACCCATCCCACTGAGCCACACCGGTCCGGGCAGTACTTGCGATTTCTGAAGTAACAATGTACTAAGATGAAAGCCTGTCCTGCCGGTGATTCTGTGGCGAAATGATCCTCATGCTTGGTGGCATTCTAAGCTGGCATCACGAATCTTCTGGAAAGTAGCCTGGCAGCAGCACCAGCCACAGCTGGGAAGATAAACAGGCTCCTTGCCTGTGTGACTTCACCCTCAGATGCCCATCACGTGGTGACAGGTCATCGGAAAGAAAGAAAAGCCAGCCATGAGGACAGAGCTGTTCCTGCAGGCACCGTTCCGACAGTAAACATGTCAGAAGTAACCCAAGTGCGGAACATTGGGGGGGATTGTTTAATAAATTACAGAACCACCACATTATAATAAAACAGTACAAAGTCAATAAGATCCATAAGGGCTCTACAGAAATAAGAAAATGGATGGTTTTGGATGAATAAAGCAGTCAACAAAATATTACCTATGCCAGATTGCAAATACAAGAAATACGTGAGCATGTGAGAAGTAATGAACCAAAGAGGGTACAGATAAACATGGTTTGTTAGGATTTCAAGGTATCTTAATCACTAAATTTCCTCTTCAGTAAAAAGGAACTTGAAGTGAATATGGAGCAAAAGCTGGGGAGAAAGTGTTCAGAACATGAACTTGAAACGTAAGCCCCTGGGCAAGGGTGTGCTCAGCAGAATTACACGGGGTGGGCGAAAGTAGGTTTACAGTTGTTTGTGTGGAAAGTAACTCAATAAATAACCAACAATAATGCAAGAATAAACGGTGTCTCTCACACTCACAAGCGCAAACCTGCTTTTGCCCCACCCTGCACAGGGGGGCAGGCACATGAACAAGTCAGCGTGCCCCTCAAGGGCTAAAGCAGCTGGGCCGGTGCCCATTGTCCCAAGAGAGGGACCCTCAGCTGGTGCCCCTGTCATGGGATGTCAGCGGACGTGATCCAAAGCTGACCCTTTAGAAGAGCCTCCCAGCCACACAGAAGCTTCTGACGTCCCGCAGGCCCCCTGCCTGCTGTAGGGAGGGCTTCCTCCTGAAGCCGCCCGACCTCTCTGCTCTCAGGCAAACAGGGCGGATGCCATCACCCTTGACAGCGGTCTGGTGTACGAGGCGGGACAGGACCCACACAGACTGCGGCCTGTGGCGGTGGAGGTGTACGGGACCGAGGAGGGTGAGTGCTCCCTGGGCACCTGGAGCTTTGGGGGCTGTGGCCTTGGCCCTGGGCTCCGTGGAGTCAGATTGGATGAGTCGCCGATGTGGGGTCTTGGCGGCATCACACTTGAAGGCACAGAGTTCCTGGTGGGCACTCTGGGGTGGAGGCTGTGGGCACTCTGGAGACAGCCTGTGCTCCTCGGGGAACTGGGGCAGGCCCCGGGCAACTCTGCGCCAGAAGAACCTGCAGCACCCGGGTCCCCTGCCCATCAGGGGCCGTTTTTCCACCTGGGGCCCAGGCTGAACGTTTGTTTCTCTCTGCCCCTGTGCAGCACGGCAGACACACTACTATGCTGTGGCCGTAGTGAAGAGGGACAGCAACTTCCAACTGAACCGGCTGCAAGGCGCTAGGTCCTGCCACACCGGCCTCAACAGGTCTGCCGGCTGGACCGTCCCCGTGGGCACGCTCCGTCCGTACCTGGGCTGGGCAGGGCCGCCTGCACCCCTTCAGGAAGGTGAGCTGGTGGGGCGATGGCGGAGGGTCTCAGGCAGGGGTCTCTACTCTGGTTCACACACAGCCACTTAGGAGTCACGCAGGTGAATGTCCAGGTGTCTCCAAGGTGGGGGCGAGGTTAACCTGGTGGGTTTGCTGCACCAGTTGCCCTTGGGAGCTGGTCTCTGAGCTCTGAACATCAGCACAGAGGTCACACACCTGGCAGGAGTGGAGGAAGGGCTGTCCCCTGCCCCAGGCCTGAGGGGAGGGCACACTGGGGGGCGTGGCTGGCTGCAGCCAGGGCTGCCTCATGCTCGGTCCGCTTCTCTGTGTCCCGCAGCCGTGGCTAACTTCTTCTCTGCCAGCTGTGTCCCCTGTGCGGACGGCGCACAGTACCCCAACCTGTGTCGCCTGTGTGCGGGGGCAGGGGAAGATAAATGTGCCTGCTCCTCCAAGGAACCGTACTTTGGCTACTCCGGCGCCTTCAAGTAAGTGAAATGGTCATCTTTTCTCCAGTGATCCGGGTGCCACACGTCCCCAGGCCAGGAGACTTTTTCTCTGGCCCCCAGTGGAGCTCAGCCTGCTTGTAGGGACCAGGGAGGAGGCCCAGCCCCCACTGTGGTGCAGACAGAGACCCTGCGCACCAGGAAGAGGGTGCCGGCTCTGCCCAGGGCGTGTCCCCTCACCTCCACTCCAGTGGTAGTGGCCCCCTCGGTGTCTCCGGGGAACCCTGAGTCTGGCTTTGCCCTGTGTGGTCCTGGGTTCTGCCTGCTGTCTCTGCCCTCTCCCTAACCACATAGATGGGTGGAAGGAGCCTGGTCACAAGACAGCCAGTCCCAGCCTCCTGGCTGGGCAGGATGGTGGGGAGTCTGGGCTGACGTTGGTCTGCCCTACCTGGGCCCCTCCTCCCTGAGGTGGTGACAGCGAGCCCTGACTGAGTGACGACGCTGTGTCCTCTCGGCCCCCATGCAGAGGCTGACACTGCTCCCCTGGCCCCCATCTGCCTCCTGGGCTCAGGTAGTTTTGCAGAGGGGGGGCTTCCCCGCCTCTCTGCCATTCAGGGCATGTTTGCCCACTGAGTCCTGGGGGAAGGAACCACGTGGCCAAGGACATTGAGACTTTGTCTTCTGGCGTAGAGGCTCCAAAACTCTCTTTTACAAAGGAAGAGAAAGTTTTGCCCTCTCAGCTCTCAAAGCGAAAGGTGGGGTCTTCTGGCCAGCCGCAGAGCCCTTCCTCCTCAGAATGCACCTGGAGGTGGCCCCTGCTGCTCGCCCAGGTGGGCTGTCCCTAAGCCTCCGGGTCCTGCCCTGTGAGAAGTGGACGCCCACGGGAGACAGGCCCCTGTTCCCTGGGGAGGCCGCTCCGGGCTGACCCCCCTGTGCCTTCGTTCATAGGTGTCTGCAAGATGGGGCTGGAGATGTGGCTTTTGTCAAGGACAGCACGGTGTTTGGTAAGAGCAGGAAGAAGAGCTACGGGATGGCCTCCTTCCACTGTATTTCATCATAGCTCTGCATGTCGAGCTAATCCGATTCTGGCACTTTATGTACATAGGCTCCACACAGGGCGCGGTGCTGCCTCCCCCTCCCCCTCGCAGACGCCACGCCAGGGTTCTGGACGCTGGTCCTCCAGATGTGTGTGGTCTTGTCACTGCCCGTGTGGGGCTGGGCTCCTGGGCTCTGAGCTGGCGGAAGTTTCACTGGGCGCGAGGAACCTCAGGACTGAGTGTTCGTGTCCTCACTGCCACCCAGATTTTCTGCCCAGCATTTTGTTTCCGAGGTTCCTCTGCACTCTTGTACGCATGTCCAGTTTGGTGGCTCTGACCACTGAGAGATGCTCCTCGGAACGTGTCCACCAGAGTTTACTCACCCACCACCCTCGGGACGGCCTGGGTCACCCTGTCCTCTCCTTCCCCACAGACAGCTCCGTGACTCACGCCTTTAGCGTGTCCTCCTATTGTGTCACTGGAGAATGTCCCTGAGGGTCTACGCGCTGAAGCACAGTAGCTGGGTACCCACAGGGGCAGGCCTACTGTACTCCACCTATTTTTATTCTTTCTAGAGATGTGGGTGAGGCAGCACCCCCTGGCTGGTCCCTGGGTTTGTCTCCATCATGAGATGCTTTTCTAGGTGGGGTTGCCATGGAAACTGGTGGGGTCAGACGCAACTTCCTTGACCCACCAGCACTGAGGCAGCCCATATAATCCAGTCACGGCATCACTAGGTGGAGCCCCAAAGCTTTCTGAACCCTGTCTTTACCTTTCTGAGTGTTCTGGAAAAACTGGGGCATCTTTCTGTCACCCCGGTTTTGTCAACTGGGCAAGACATCTCTCCTTGAGCTCAAGTTCCATGGCGAGGGGCGCGGGATCTCTAGCTCAGGGCTGCTGCCTGGAGCAGGCTTGTCTGGGTCCCCCAATCCCTCCCCTCGCCCTTCCCCAGAGAACCTGCCAAACAAAACCGAGAGGGACCAGTATGAACTGCTCTGCCCAGACAACACCCGGAAGCCGGTGGATGAGTTTGAGCAGTGCCACCTGGCCCGCGTCCCTTCTCACGCAGTCGTGGCCCGGAGCGTGAACGGCAAGGAGAACGAGATCTGGAGGCTTCTCAGCAGGGCACAGGTGCCTGCACCCCCAGTCTTCCCGCTTGCTTGGGGTGCTGCTGGGGCTCCCTTCCTCCCCCAGCTCCCTGCCACGCTGGACACAGAGCTGTGACCCCCCACCCCCTGTACAGCAGCGTCCAAATCCAGGGGACCGCTTGCCTAGAGGGTCCTCTGGACGGCAGACGCTACGAAGCCCTCTGGGGTTACTTGCTGGCAGCGTCTCCTGGGCTGGAGGGGGGTGGGGAGGACCATGCCACGTGCTCGGGACTCTTAGGGGCTCGGAACCCAGTGGCACTGTAAAGACAGAGCCAGCACCAGCTGTGTCACAGAAATGGCCCGAGTCCCTCACAGGAGGAAGTTAGCCACGGTTCCCACTCCCAGCATCACCCCTGCCTTCCAGACGCTCTCTTTCAGCGTTGTGTGTGTGTGTGTGAGTGTGTGTGCGCACACGCACACGCATGTTCCCTTGCTGACCCTGACATCATCGGCTCTCTTTTTCCTTCATTAGGAAAAGTTTGGAAAAGGCAAGTCAAGGAGGTTCCAGCTCTTTAGCTCCCCTCGCGGGCAGAAGGACCTGCTTTTCAAAGATAACACCCTCGGGTTTTTGAGGATCCCCCCGAAGGTAGACACTGAGCTGTACCTTGGTCCTGCCTACCTCACCGCCATCAAGAACCTGAAGGAGTGTGAGTGAGGGCATGGGTGGCGAGGTGGTGAGCTGTGGCTGAGTCCCCTGGGGAGAGCACGTCACACCCACTGCAGTGTGGGCAGCAGGGCCCTGCCCCCTAGTGGTCACTCCCCCAAGTCCCAGCCACCGGACGTCTTTGCTAAGGTTGTTTGATGCAGGTGTGGGTGCCTCCATTGACGAAGTAAAGGCACTTTAACACATGGGAGAGTCTCCACACGCATGTGTCAGCCACGTGGTCAATACTGTCACATGTTCCTGTGAGCCTCAGGCTCCCCACTCCTGACCGAAGAATCAATTTTCCTCCTACGAAGGGAGAAATGTGAATAGGAGCCAAGAGAGCCAGGGCCCCTCGTGGGGCGAGGCCAGAGCCCTGGAGGCACACCGCCCTGTGCCTGGGCTCTGGTTTTGGCTCAGGGTGCCACAGTTGGCCTGCACAGCCGTGGTCCTTCCCCTACGGCGGGGGGCTCGGGGTGGAGTCTGGTGAACCTCGGGGCTCCACCCTAGTTGCTGGTGGTGACTGCCAGCTCTTGGGAAGGTCAGAGCTGAGCTGGCCTCTGGGTGGCCGTCGCTGTCTCTGAGTTCTGGAGCTTTCGTCTTGTGGGACTGAGATATTAGGCGAGTTGCCATACTGAGGATGGGTGGGTGGGTTAGAAGCCAGGAGAAGAATGGGGTTCAGAAACAAAGGGGGTGACCCTGCCTGAGGAAGGCCCTGGGCGCAGACAGTGGAGGGAGGGAGGGGCGGGTGCGGAAGACTCTTCCATCTGGGAGCAGGGCAGGTCAGGCAGGAAGGGCGCTCAGGGTGGAGCTGGGGCCCCAGGGAGGTGAGTAGAGCTGGGGGTCCGGGGCTCTGGGGCAAGGAGCAGCCCCTGTTGATGGCGGTGTCCCCTCACAGCGGCCGCGGAGGTGGAGGCCCGGCAGGCCCAGGTCGTGTGGTGCGCGGTGGGCCCAGCGGAGCAGCGCAAATGCCAGCAGTGGAGCAGTCAGAGCAACGGGACGGTGACCTGTGCCACAGCTGCCGACACTGAGGACTGCATCACCCTGGTGCTGGTAGGGGCCCACCCACGGGGGAGCCTGCGCGTCGTGCGGGTGGGGCCGTGGGCTCCGCGCAAGACCCCAGGTCGTGGGCATCTGCTTAGAATCGTGGGCTTCTGCTTAGAAGGGACGGGGCACTAAAGAGGCACTTTTGGGGGTGTAGACAGGGTGGGCCCTGGAAGGGCTCCCTGGGGCAGCACACAGTGTGCCCACAGGCACAGCTTCCTGTTAAAGAGCCATTTCTTGTGGGCTCGCTGCTTCTCTGATTATAAGAACAGCTCACAATGACTGCAGGTAATTCGGAAGCTGTAGAAAGGTGTGGCATAAAATAAATAATAGAAACCAGGTGTGACCTCACACATGGAGACACCACAGCTGAAGTCCGGGCAATGTCCCACTGAGGGTTTCTTGGCACTGGCTCCCCCCACCGGCTAGGTGGGTTCTGAGTTCTTTTCACTTAACAGTGCATCATGGCCCTTTCCCCACGTGAATGCAGAGTCTTTGAAAACACTTTTGAAACAACGATTTCAGGGTGCCTTTTGTGAGGATGTGGCTTGGTCATGACCCTGTTCCTCTTTGTCCCCCTCATTTGTCATTATCAATGACCCTGTGACGTGCATCCTGGACTAGAAATCTTCATGCGCGTCCCCAGTTATTGTTAGTGCGTTTGTAAAAACATATTACTGGGCCAAAGCAGGAGTCTGGGGTCTCGATAAATCCATGCTCCCGGGCTGGAGCGTGGGCTCATTCATCCTGACGGTGAGCCAGTTTGATTAGAGATTTCTGCTTCTCTGTCAGCCGACTTCTGCGTAGTCCTTTGAGTGCAGCCAGCTGGCCCCATCTGTGCCCTGAGCGCCGGAGGCCTGCCCAGGAGGGGTCCCACGCGCGTGCAGAGTGCAGGAAGGGCTCCGTTCAGGGCACGGAGGGCTCGTGCGGCCTGGGCCTGGTCTTTCCAACGGAAGCAACGGCATCAACAGCGCTCAGGGGCTGGCTGAGGGCCAATAGTGCACATGGTGTGTCCTTTGGGTGCTCAGTTCCAACACCCCCTGACGCTCTCTGATGCTTCAGCGGGACGGCTGACCTAAGGCCGTTCTTGCCGAGAGCTGTTGAGACAGGCGGGACAGAGACAGCCTCACTGAGATGCCGAGACTCGCTCTGTCTTTGCAGAAAGGAGAGGCTGATGCCTTGAGTCTGGACGGAGGATTCATCTACATTGCTGGCAAATGTGGTCTGGTGCCGGTGCTGGCAGAGAACCAAAGTAAGTGGGGGGAGTGTCCTCCCTGGTTCGTTCCGCCGGGGCCATGGGGTGGGGGCACGGAGGAGTCGCCCCCACAGCAGGTCCGGGGGTCGGGGGACATTGAGAAGGATGGATACTCTTGAACGGGAGAGTGTGTCACCTGACGAAGCACACAATGGCTTCCTCCCCTTAACTGTGTTTTATAGTTTAAGGTATTTTAATAGCAACTGACAGGAATAGCACAGAGGACAGATGACATTAAAGACATGTCCTTGCATGGGGATCAACGCAGAAAAGTATAGTAGAAAATGGATGGAGTCGGCCTTATGATAAAAATACTACAAACACCGTTTAGTTGCCATCAACAAGAAACTTACTTGTTTTTATTTTTTAAAATCCAAATGCTGGCATTGTCCACAAAAATTTAACAGGTTCATTTATAATTGTTATAAAGTCAAAGTGCCGAAATGTGTTCACTGAAGCATTTGGACTTGCATTAATGCTTCATGGTGCCGCCTGCATATTTAAAAATTCACACATGAATGAAATGGAAGCGCGGCCAGCGCCTGATTCTGCCCCTGGTTTCCACTTGCCGTGTCACCCTTAGGTGCCTTTAGACCCCATGGGAGCAGAATATCTAACAGGCAGAGCTACCAAGGGCAGGAAGAAGAGATTTTTTTTTTAAAGAATGAAACGTTTCCTATCCTAGTGGATTCTTATGCACGTGCTCCACCTGCGGGGCTTACTAGCTGGATGTCTTTTGCCAGCACAGAGGTGGGCACCTTCTGAAAGGTGCCCCACTTGCCCCTGCAAGGCACCAGGAGTAGCTGTACTCTGGAAGCCCAGACCTGTTTTGAAGCCCTGAGTCGTTTCCCACACTGGACGCTGGCGGGGAGCTTTGTGAACCAGACGTTCAGTGGACTTCTGAAAACGTCCAATTTCGTGGAGTGCCACGGCACCGGGCCTGCAACAAAGAGGTTCCTGTACCCCTCAAGTGGGGGGTGTGCATAATGTTAATAACTAGTTAATGTGTGCCACGAGAGAAAAAGGCTGAAAATCGCTGGCATAGAGCCCTCTTCCTGTACTTCCCCCCTCCTTCCGCTGGAGCTTGGCGGCACGGTGGTGGCTTCGAGGACAGTGGCCCCTCTTCTTAGTTTTTGAGAAGTTTTTAGTAAAGTGTCACATACGGACAGAAAAGGCGCACAAGTGTCTGACTCAGTGACATCCCACAGACTGGTGCAGCCCCAGGCACTGGTGCCCAGATTGAGACACAACCAGTTTCCTGAGTTCCCCGCCCCCCCGCCCTCTGTCCTCCCGTCACCAGCCCCCTTGCTCCAGGCGGGTAACGACTCCTCCTGGTCTCCACGGGCACAGATCAGCTCTTCCTGTTGCTGAACTCCGTGGGAAAGGGGCTGCACACACGTGCTGTTTTGTGTCTCTCGCTCAGTGTGGTATTTGTGCCATTCCTCTGTGGGGTGCGTGGTTGTAGAACGTCCAGCCCTGTTGTGTAGCATTCAGTTGTGTGGCTCTACTGCAGCTTTTCACACATGTTCCTGTGGGCGGGCGTCTGCGTGATTCCCGGCTGGCGGTGTTGTGAACAGTGCTGCGGCGAACGCCTGTGTCTGCATTCCGGTGACCCCATGGACACGCGTCTGCCGCCTGGAACCACGGGGACGCTTTCTTTGTATTTGATGCTGCACGGCTGAGATTTAGAGTTTGTGATTTTCCGACACATCTGAATGATCCATGGCCTTTTGCTTGTTTTTATTCTTTTAGAATCCAAAGAAGGCAATAACTTGGATTGTGTGAATACACCAACGGAAGGTGAGTTGGAATCATGTTCAGGGTCAAGGGTAAGTTCCTGTTGCTGGAGGAAGAGGTGGCAGGAACTTAAAAAAAAAACTCAAAGAGATGCAGCCAAAGTTCTTTTGAAGATGCAAATAATTCGCAGATACTCATCATTGATGCCTGCATTGACCTTCACACTTGGCCACATCTCGGCCCCGTGGGAGGAGAGGTGCCACAACCCCGTCTCTGTGGATGTGGACGCGGTGGCTCAGAGTGCCTCCCGGAGTGCCCCAGATCTCGCTCACGGGCAGAGATGATGATGCTGGGGCAGCTTCTGTCTCTCCTGCGAGTCCCGTGCTCTGGCCCCAGCCCCACCTGCGCCCCCGGAGCTGGTGCTTGCTCAGCTTTGGAAGAGCTCCACACCGCCCAGAGCGGGAGTGTGTCAGGTGCACTGGCAGGAGGTGGACAGCTGCCACACTGACCCTCCCAGTGTAGGACTCCCCACAAGGCAGTCCTGGAGACACACTCCTGCATCCAGACAGCCCTTTGCCTGGTGGCCGCCCTGGCTCTGGCCCGGTGCATGTGGCCGCTGGGGATTTGGGCACTATTGGGGTCACACTAGATGCTCAGTGTTTGCTGCTCTAGTGGCTCACACCTGAGGGTGAATTTGCTGGTTTATAACTCAGGGACAGTGTGTGGCTGGTCAAGTACAGTCTGCAGAAGTCACTTAAATGATCGGCTTTTCTTCCTGTCTCATTTCCCAGCCCAAGCTAGTCTCACCTTCACGCAGGACAGCAGCGTGGGCCTTCTGGTCCACCTGACAGTGCATTCCCTGGGGGGCCATTGCTGATGGTGCTTCCTGCCCTGCTTTGGCCTGAGGTGCAGACGGATGCCCTAGCGTCCACAGGGCAGGCCCCCTGGAGATTAAGACTTGCTCTTCTGTCCTCCAAGGGTATCGTGCTGTGGCAGTTGTCAAGAAATCCAATGCTGGCCTCACCTGGAATTCCCTGAGGGGCGCGAAGTCCTGCCACACCGCTGTGGGCAGGACAGCAGGCTGGAACATCCCTGTGGGTCTGCTCTTCAACCAGACAGGGTCCTGCAACTTTGGTAAGGAGTCCTGAGAGAGGAGGGTGGGCATCCTGGGGGGTGGGAACCTCCGGGAAGGGCGGGCTGCCCTCCGTCCAGCGGCGTGGACTGGCTCTCTACACAGCCATGCATGCCCCGGGCACCCCTCTCCGAGGTGAAATGCTGCCCTGTCAGCCTGTTTCTCTGTATCCTAAGAACAGGTGCGGGCTCTGAGCAGTACAGGTGGTACTTTTTACCTCCTGATACTCCAGATTTAAGTTCCTCAGTGGTGCTGGCTTCCGAATTTGGGAAAAGGCGCTGTCTGCCCCATGTGACTTCTCAGTCCGCCCTGCATCAGCGGAAAGAGAATAGGACCTCAAGGCTTCCGGCTCCAACTGCTTCGAGGCCCTTCACTGTCCCCCACACCCCATGCCTAAGCTCCGCCCCAGCTGCCCTGAGCCTGGTGCTGTGGAGGTGTGTGTCACTGCTTGGGACAGTGACTGTTCTCTCTGTTCTGGGCAACGGAAGGAACTTGCACCAAGCTGCGTCCCCTCCTAGGTAGAGGCCGCACACATGTACTCAGGTAGGAAGAGCTGACTTCCAGTGCCCCTCCTGTACAGGTGAATTCTTCAGTCAAAGCTGCGCCCCTGGGGCAGACCCGAACTCCAACCTCTGTGCCCTGTGCATTGGCAACGAGCAGGGCCAGGACAAGTGCGCCCCCAACAGCAATGAGAGGTACTACAGCTACAACGGGGCTTTCAGGTGAGTGCTACGCCCAGGCTCCGGCAGGGCAGGGCCCTGTGCCCCCTGTGCTTGTAAGGGGCCGGGTCTGGCCTGTCACAGCGGGGGGGGGGCGGGGGGCGGGGGAGGTTCCCTTGGGGATCTGCTAATGGACAGTGCCGGTTAGGGCTCCTCCCGCCATACTCACCGCCCCAGAAAGTGGAGGCGGGCCCTGGGCTGTCTGATGTGGGCTCAGCTGGGCTCTTCCCTGGCGCCTGGAGGCAAAGCCAGCCTCAGTGGGGCGCAACGTCCTCATCCCCAGATCAAACGGAGAGAGCAGGCGGTGTCTTAAGTCCTATCGACAGCTCAGTTTCGTGGGGGAAGAATTGTTCTTTCTTCCATCGTCACCACCCTCTCCCCTACTCTGCCATTGTGTTCCACATCCCGCTTTTCTCTTTGGTTTCGGCCTTGGACACAGCAGAGAAGACGAGCAGTATTGCAGCATTGTTCTCCATGGGTGAAGTGAAAAATAGCCAAAAAATAGAATTATTTGCAGTGACTCCACCACCCACATTTTGTAACCCCATTCACTGGGACGCTGCTTCGCAATGGCACGTACTGTGTTAGGCAGGGGTTTGGACAGAGCCCTCCTCCGACCCTCTTCTCCAAGAATGTATTTCGCCACCAGATGGCGCCATGTGTCTGAGAGTGACGGGTCGAACTGTGGTCTTCGAACTTTCTAATAGGAATTCAGTAGCCTTCTCTCCAGTGACGAGATGATATAAAACGAGCTTTTACAGTATTACACTCTGAGTGACTCAAAAAATATTTTATAAATGTACAAACCTATCTTTCAGGGACTAAGGATTTGCAAATGGAAAAGTTGTGATGTGATTTGACTCAGAAATATTGAATAGACATATCTCTGACAAAAATCAAAGGAATCATTCAGGTTTTTGTTTGTTTTGTTTTTCCCCCAAACCTATGGCAAGGTATTATTTCCCTGGAGACACCCAGGCTTCAGCATTCCTATTTATACTCAGGGACAATGCTTCACCCTTTTTTTTTGACTTTTACTTTTTTATTATTTGGAAACTTCTCAGGCAGACATTCTTCCTAATACTATCTATTTTTCACATTCACCAGTGTTTATTATATTACTAACTTAATAGAAAACTTGGGGCTGCTTCTTTGCCACTGAAAAAACTTATGTAAGGTTCTCATCAAAACACCACGCTTTGCCTTTTGTTTAAACTGAAAGCTGGAACCAGAAGTCCTGCTTACCTCTAAGTTTCTAACTCCCTCCTGTGGCCAGTTTTTTGTTTTTGACTCTCGGCTGTGGCTGGCTCCTCCTCAGGGAAGAGCAGATCTGGCCTCTCGCTCCATTCCCGTGCTGCTTCTACCCATAGCCCCAGACTCCGCTCCCTTTCAGCTCCCAGCAAGACTATGCCATCTTCAGTTCCTACGTCCTTGTGCATATGCAAATATTAGTCTCATGAGTATGTGTTCTAATAAGCTATTTCCCTCATTGTGCAAAGGGTCTGTATGCTCTGCACAAAGGCAACAGATGCCCCACAGTGAAATGCCACCAGTCGACTGCCCGAGAGTAAGGCCTGTTCTCGCCAGGATGTGGCGGCCGACAGACCTAACAATGCCGCTGCTTCTCTCTTACATGTGGGCGAGCCGCCGGAGAGTCCCGGCTCTTGGGAGAACTAGCAGAGGCGTGGAAACCAGGGCAACGACAGGCAGGGGATCCAGGGACAATACGGGAGAGAGAATACAACTTTTTTATTTACACTGCAATTAACATCATTGAAGAGGCGAAAGGGGGTGCAGCGCTCATGAAACGAGAAGGGGAAGATCTAAAAAGTAATAGCCAGACTGCCAACAGAGCTTTTAGGAAGTAAAAAATAACCATAAAAATTCTTTACAATGACATCATGATGAGACTGTGAAACTGAGTGAATACCCCAGACACTAAAATGGAAGGAAGGGCAAATAATACAAAAATATAAATAGATGGAAAATTAGGCGGTCATCCAGGAGAGTCTGTCCTTTAAGAATTAAAGTTTAAAGAGAAATCAGAAAATGAGTACGGAAATTATCAAAGAGCTAATGAAGCAAGGGGCTATGATTAGAGTTTCCAGGCTACAGATGTCCACTCCCTTCCTCGATTCCGTGTGGGGGCTCTGCCCTCAGCCGTGTCTGCTTCTCTGGCCCACAGCGGTGCTCAGGGTCAGTCTCCCTGTGAACAAACCTCCGGCCCTGCCAGGGCGAGGGGGCGCTGCGTGGGGTGGGGGGAGCTTAGAGGCACCCGTGTAGGCTCGATCCAGTCCTCCTGTTTTCAGTCGTTTTCCACAGCCTTCTGGCTCCGGGGCCTTTCTGGGGCTTCGCTGTGTCACAGGTTTTCATTGCTCCGCTGGGCCAGTTACCGCTCATCCATTTGCTCTCTGACTCCCCCGTTGTCATTATTCTCTTCTCTCTTTCTCTCCTGACGCCGCTCGCTCTCATGGGTGTCTAGCTTTTAAAAAATCCTATAAATGTCATTTTATTGGGGCTTTAGAAGGAGGGAAGCCACGCACATGTGTTCAGTCTTCTATTTTAAACCCCAAGGTCCCGGAAATTTTTGGCTTTATCTTTTCCGTGTTCACTCCAGTGTTTCAGATTTTGGAATGCATATTGCCAACGTTTATGAAAACTCTAACAGTGTCTCTTCTCTGGCCGTGTGTTTTATCTTCTGGAACGTTTTAGGTGCCTGGCTGAGAACGCTGGAGACGTGGCCTTTGTGAAAGCCTCCACCGTCTTGGACAACACGGACGGTGAGTGAGGATGCTTCCCTTCCCCCTCAGCGCAGAGTCCCCGGCCTCGCAGCGCCTCCTCGTGGTTGTGTTTGCAGCGGGGAAGAGGGCATACGGTTTTCCAGACCTTTAAGTTAGTCTCAAAATTTTTTACTTTGGCATGCGGCATGGTGATGTCTATAGTGTCACATCGATCCTGAAGCAGTCCCCTCTCTCTCTCTCTCTCTCCCTCCCTCTCTCTCTCTCTCTCTCTCTCACACACACACACACACACACACACACACACCAGCAATACTCCAAAGCAAATGTCTCCTGGCTTTGTCTAGACAGCCACAGGAACATATATCTTCCTGCCCCAGCCTATGGGAGAATGATATTGCAAAATAAAAAAAAATCAAACTTATGCAAATAAAATTTCCCTTTTAAAAAGGAAGTAGGGGACCTCCATTCAGCCCCATGTGAGGCCCCATCTGGAAGCTCTTGGGAGTGAACGGGGGCAAGAATCACGGGAAGATGCAGACGGGGGAAGGTGAACTCCAGCCCATGTGGAGTAATTGCTTTCTCTCTCGGCATCTCTACACGAAAACCACAGCGACCAAATCCAAGATTCCCACCTGCGCCCCTCCCATTGGTCCCACTCAGCCTCCCCTCCCCTCCTCCTCAGCAGGGGCCTTGCCATTTCGTCCCCTGAGAAAGAACTGCTCGACTTTCTGCCTCCCTCCTTCAAAGATATCGACGGTCACGGCTACTCCTTCCTCCTCACATCTTTTGGGAGAGGGATCGAGGCCAGACATGCAAATTTGGAATGACCTCAATATCAAATGGACAAAACCAACAGAAAGGGTGGGGTGCTTTCTGGAGGGGAGACGACAGGAGAGAAGCAGGGGCCTGAGCAATGACCCTGCGTCTGCATGCACGCAGACCTGCGTGCAATTCTGTTTAGAATTTCTGAACCCTTCAACTAAGTGATCTCCTGGGATCAGACGTCAACTTTAGTTGTAAAATTCTGTAGTATTTTACAACTGTACTTTATTGGAATTGACTAACTACATTGGAGAAACCCAGAAAGTTTCCTCCTTTTCTCTGGTCCCACTGAGAGCACTTGAATGGGAAAGGAAAGAGGAAATGATTTCTCCTTGAACATAAACCAGCTGTTCTTTTTTTGGAACTCACTGAAAAAAAATATGGTACAGAGGGAGGATTTTCTTTTTAAAAGCTAAAAAATTTAACAGCTTTATCAAGTCACAATTCACGTACCATAAGCCCACCCGTTCAGAGTGTACAGCTCAGTGGTCTTCCGTACAACCACCTCCACGGCCCCATTCTAGAGCGCTCACGTACCTGCCTAAAGGAACCCTGCACCCACACAAGCACACAGCCTGGCCAGCACCTTGATGTCAGCCTTGTAGATGCTCAGAGCAGAAAACACAGGCTCTCGGTAAGAAAGAAAGAAAAAAAGGAAACGACACCTGTAGCTGTCGGCAGTCACTTCCCCACACCCATAGCCGGCAGGCAATCGTCCGCTTCCGTCTCCCTAGATGGGGCTGCTCTGGACAGTTCGCAGGGATGCAGCCCTGCACTGCCTGTCCTTCTGTGACTGGCTTCCTTCCCCGAGCATTGTGCTTTCAGGGTTCACCTGTGTTGTGGCATGTGTGAGCACTTCACTCCTGTTTCTGGTTGAGTTCCAGCTCTCTGTGTGGGTACGGCGTTAGCATTCAGTGTGTTTGAAGCTGGCACAGCTTGTGTGGGACAGTGATTTCTCCTCTGTCCTGCACATCCCTGAGACCCCAGGGTGTGCATTTCAAGAGGCCAGCGGATGGCGACACCCAGAAGGATCCTTGGCCTGATGCCACCTTCTTCTCTCCCCAGGAAGGGGCACTGAAGCGTGGGCTAAGGATCTGAAGCTGGATGACTTTGAGCTGTTGTGCCTGGATGGCACCCGGAAGCCTGTGACTGAGTTTGAGACCTGCCACCTGGCCAGAGCCCCGAGTCATGGCGTGGTATCTCGGAGCGGCAGGGTGCCATACCTGGAACAGGTGCTGCTGGACCAGCAGGTGTGTCCACCAGGGCCTCCTGCCCTTTCTTAACTGTGCGGGCTTCTGTCAGCTGGGGCAGTCAGAGCTAGGTCAGCCAGCCCACCCCGAGCCTTCCTTTCTAGTCCCTCTGCCTAGAGCTGGTAGTGATGGTGATTGCATCCTCCAGACTGCAGGGGGACCCAGAGTCTCAGTGCAGACAACTGCAGCTTCTGTCCCGGGATTTCTGGGACTGACCTATCCTCCACCAGCAGTCTCATGCCCCTGAACTTGTGTGCACTGCCTGGCTCAGATCCGGTTATTTTCCTTGTCGCTTTATTTGTTCTTCAAGCCAGTGCGGGTGATCACTGAGCCCTCCCCCCGCAACCAGGTAGAGTGGCTTCCTCCAGCACCCTGAATCTCAGCTGACTGGCCAATGTTCTGGAGAAGGCATCCACGTTTGTCCTCCCTAAAGATACCAAGCCCAGAATTTCTGTCGCTTTAAGGCCTCCTATGAGAAGTGGTGTGCAGGAAATCCCACCGTTTCCTTCAAGTCTGTGATTCTCCATGGAAACTTCTAGTTTTGTACTAAAATATCATGTCTCTGGGTGTGCTCTAAAGATAGGGCCCTGGAATGGCACCCATAGGCACACTGAGTGGCGGTTACGGGGCCCTCGTGGTGGTGCACGTGCTGGGGCTGGTGGGAGGTTGGCTGCCGTGGAGATGCTCAGGGTCCCAGCTCAGCCTGCAGGAGCTCTGAGTGGGGAGGGGGAACGGTGGCCAGAGGAGGCCAACTGACCTGATCAGTGGCAGAGATGGTTTCCAACACAGACTGGCTTTCTGGGAGAGCTGGCCGGTTACAATGCCCCGGTGACCCACTTTGGGGGCAGGTCCCCCAAGTCCTCAGCTATCACTTAATCACCCCTAACAAGTTCTAAGGAAAGAGGCCACAGATTAAGAAGGAAGGAGAGATGGCGGGAGGGGAGATCAGAGAGGTTGAGGGCCTGGGTGGTGCCCAGGGTGGGTCTGCGGGCTGGGCCCTGGGCAGCAGGAGGACATGGGGCAGGGGATGCTCGACCCAGGCAGTGGGACAGAGCCAGAACTCAGCTCCTCTCGGCCCATGTTTGTCCCAGCGTTGATCCTGGGGGTGGGGGGAATGTCCTTGGCCTCGAGAACCCATGAACTTGCCCGCTTTCCCTCATCCCTCACTTGCTGTCGGCCCCTTTGACACAGAGCAAGTTTGGAAGAAACGGCAGCGACTGCCCAGGCGCGTTCTGCTTGTTCCAGTCGGAAACCAAGAACCTCCTGTTCAATGACAACACTGAGTGTCTGGCCAGACTCCGGGGCAGACCGACGTACGAGCAGTATCTGGGGCCAGAGTACCTCACGGCGGTGGCTAACCTCAGGCAGTGCTCTGCCTCCCGTAAGTGCGCCAGAGGCGGCCTCTCTGAGAAGCCAGCATGGGCGAAGGTCAGGGTGGGAGGGCCAAGCGGCTCAGGGGAGGAAGATGGGCATTGACAGGTTAAGGCAGTATGTTATCTTGATGCCTCGGAAGTTGCAATCCCACTGATGAGGTGAAAGAATTAGAGAAAAAAATAAAGTGGCAGATAATATGCTAAATTTTATAATTCTGATAGTGACTGTTACGGAGTTTTAAGAAACTGACCATTTTATTCAATACAATGAAATGTGGGTGTATGCATGTAAACATGTGCATACATGTATGTACATGTGTATACATGTATATACACATGCATACTGACACATACACATTTTTTAAAGATTTTATTTATTTTTAAACAGAGGGGAAGGGAGAGAGAACGAGAGAGAGAAACATCAATGTGTGGTTGCTTCTTGCATGCCCCCTACAGGGGACGTGGCCAGCAACTCAGGCATGTGCCCTGACTGGGAATCGAACCTGTGACCCTTTGGTTCACAGGCTGGTGCTCAATCCACTGAGCCACACCAGCCAGGGTGACACATATACATTAATAAATGACAAATTTTGATTTCTAGACAGTTTCCATAATTACCAACTATACAGAATACAAATGCTCAAAAAATACTTTAGCCAGAAAAAATATACTGACAATAATTCAATCCTTTAAAAACATTTGGGAGACTCGGGAGCACTGTAAGGCTCTAGCTAGGTGATGATGCTGAGATTCCAGCATGCACAGCCTTCCCTGTGCCAGGCACCGCCACCCCCCACCCCATCCAGAGTCAGAGCGCTGGATGGAGTGGGCGGTGGTCCAGGCTTGGAGGCAAGACCAAAAGTCTCTCTACCAGTGGCTCTCAACTCAGGCAACTTTGCCCTCTAGGGGACACAGGGTAATGCCTGGAGATATTTTTGATTCTTATATGTTAGGGATGCTAAAGGAAGCATAGAACAGCTCCCCCAACAAAGATTTCCCGGGTCACACCCGTGCTGCCAGGGTGGCGAAGCCTGCTTTCCACCAGCCTCGGTCCCAGGGCATCGTGCTGCAGGTGTTTCTAGGAATATGCTCGGAGGAACCCAGCTGTAGGCCATTCTTGCCAGCAGGCAGCTCACGCTGGCATGACCGCACACCCTGCAGGGCAGCGCCGTCTGTCCCAGCTGGCCCCTTGGCTCTTAGCAGCACAGCGACTCATTGGCGAATGAAGGAGCCTGTGAACACCACTGCAGACAGAGCTGCATAAAGATGACATGCCAGTTGCTCACAGTCCAGAAGTTGGGGGACCATCAGTGTCAGAGATGCATTGTGGGGGGAGGTCGTGTCACCCAGGCCAGAGCGGGGAGTCAGCCAGGCTGGCGAGGGCCAGAGCAGCCATGTGCCGCCTTGGGCCGTGGGGAAGTGTGAGTGGAGCATCAGCCTGCAATGGTGGGGAAAGCGCAGAGGAAAGTCTGTGGTTTAGTATCATCCTTAATTGACACATGGGTTAAAACAGAAACCGGTTTCTGAAGCCCCTGCTCTGTTCTCTCCCCCAGCACTTCTGGAAGCCTGCACCTTCCTGAGGAGTTGAAACGAAGAAGGTGGCCCAGCCCCCTGCCACCCCCGCCACCCCACAGCCGCAGCCGCCACTGCCCCGGCCCCATCCCTGGGCCCGCCGGGGCCTGCTGCTCCCTTCCTGAGGGGCAGCTTGCTAGGCACACCTGTTTTCACAATTTCCTGCTGTCATCGAAACAAGACATAAAACCGGAAATGCTGTTGATTTTCATTCCTCATTAAGCATCCTTCACCTTTTCTAGAATTTCATATTGAAACCTCGCATCTGACCAAGTCCCTGCACAGTGGGACCTTTCCCGCCGCGGTTTTCGGTTCTAAATGGCCCTCGTTCCCGCGGTTGTGGGTATGAGGCCAGATGGTGCGGGGTCTGAGGACAGGCTGGGAACCGTTCTCCCCACGGCCGTGTGGCAGGACATCGGCAAAGTCGTCACCGTGTGTGTGCTGTGCAGTGCATTGTGTGAGTGTGTGTGTGAGTGCGTTTCCAGGGCAGGGGAGGGAGCAGAGGACAGGAGTCACGGGGTCAGTGAGGGAAAGTGGGCGTCAGGAGTGTGGGTGAGTGTCTGGTACTTTAGGTAAACAGCAGCCAGCACGGTACTTGCATAGTACAGGTGTCGTGGGAAAGCGTGGGATACTTCTGTCCCTTGGCCTCGCTGGACCTCACCCTCTGGTTGACCTCCAGTTGCTAGTTCCCCTCCGCCCCTTTTCTCAGCCAGCATCTTCGAACATGGTCTAAGTGGTCACCTTCACTCACTTCAGCAGGGAGGGTGGGCAGTTGGGTCACTCCTGCATTCTCCCTTCTACGCCCCGTCCCCGATAACTTGATTCTAACTGTTCCCTCTCCTGCAGTGTGTTCTGGGGAAAGCTCGCCCTGCCTTCCTGGACTGCTAGGCCCAAGAGCGTTTTCAGATCTCCCCCTCTGGAGCCCTTTGCTGTTTCTGGTCCTGTTGACCACACACTCCTGCTTGGAACCCTGTTCCCTCAGCTTCCATGCCGCCTCCTCTCACCTCCTTTGTCTGCCTTTTGGGGGGTCCTTTAAGTGTATCCCCCATGACTTGCTTCTCCAGAGTGTTGATTCTAACCCCCGTCTCGATGCCCCGGAAACAAATTAAGGGAGAGCCAAGTGGCTGGGTTCCAGCTAGGAATGCACAGACTGCATCACCAGGCAGTGGGGTCCGGTGCCAGTAGGCACCTGCTCCCCAGGTGGGTCCACTGGGTCAGTGGTTCACGGATAAACATCTGGGCGTGTTCGCACGCGGGGGAGGCGCACGGAGAGAGGCTAGCAGCCCCCAGGGAGGAAAAGGTGGTAGAGCAATGGTGAGGGAGCAGCAGGGATGTGGGGGGGCGATGTCCATCAGGAGCGAGGCCCCCAAGTGCGTGCAGTTCTGAGAAAGACCCCGAGCCTTGTGCCGTGCAGGAGGCGGATGCCGGGGGTTATTATTTGAATTTTAAAGGAGAGTCTCACCCTGGAATGTTGGAGGGTATGCAGACTCTTGGGTGAGGCAGGGGTAGATGGAGAAAAAGGACAGAAAAGCACACTTTCTCAGCTTCCGCCTTCCTGGGCAACACTCGGAGCTCTCTAGTCTTCGGGAGAAACCGACGTGTGGACTTGATCTCAGCAAGAGAGACGCCCCTCTGAAAGGCTGCTGATAAGTGTGTCTCACAGCCTACGACGGGGCGGGGGGATGAAACCCCAAGCCCCAAACCCCATGCACAGGAAGTCTCTCAGACAGTCACGCTCACACCTTCCTGGAAAGGTCAGAAACAGGCGTGTGGAGCCCCACAGCCACTTGGCGCCTCTCTCTCGGCCTGCTCTGCGGCCAGGCGGAACGGTTCAAATCCCAGACCCACAACTAGACCTCTGGACCCTGCAGTCCTTCCTTCTCACACTGAATCTAGTGCGGGCTCTGCGCTCAGGTCCTCAAACACCAAGTTCCTTGCCGTCTCCAAGGGGAGCGCGTGCCTTGCATTCCACACAACCCGCAGTCTCGGGGTCTCCTTCCCTGCTCCCCTCCCCCCAGCAGGGCCATGGGACGCCACGGATTGTCCTGTGCATGTTACCATGGCCTCTGCCTTCCTGCCTGAAATCCCCTCTGCCCCTGAGCCTGGTCCCGGGGGAAGTCTGCCTCCTGGCCTCTGTCCATTTGTCCTGGTGGAGAATGGCCTCCAGCAGATTCTGGAATGTCATCTGGCCTTCTTGATGTCAGACCTTTGCCCTCAGAAACCCACAATGAGATGCTTTCTCTGCCCAGGGTTCTGCCCTAGGCCCTGTGTTTAAGATGTTGCATTTCCTAGAGCTCGGTTGTGCTAGTTGAACTGTAAAGTACAACAACAAACAAAAACAAAACCCCCCAAAACAGCCTTAACATTCTGTTTCCTCCTCACTGAGTTGGGAAAGAGCCCGAGGGGGTCATTTCCTGGACCTACCCCAATATTTCAAATCATTAAACTTAAGATGCATCTTCTCCTCCACCCTCTGCTACCAGAGAAAGGGAGAGAAGGAAGACAAGGCAAAGAACATATGACCTGCAGGGTGAGAAACTCTTGCCCTAGCAGGCTGGGGTCCAAGGGAGAAGAAGAAGCAAACACCCTTCGCAGACCAGGGCCAAGGAGGTGCAGAGCAGGGGGAGCTGTTCCTGCCTCTCTGCCCTTCTCACCACCTTCTGCCCCCGGGCATGTGACTCAGCCCTGCTCTGCAGAGTGGAGATGAGGGGCGGAGATGGTGGAGAGGCGTGCTCTCTTTTCCGAGCCTTGTCAGAGGAAGTAGCACTTTCCCCATCTTCCCTGAAGTGGAATTCACATTCTATCCATGTCCGGAGTCTTCAGCCAAACTGAACCCCCCAGAATCCCACAGGACAAGACCGGGCACACGTGTGCCCGCACAGGACGGGCCGTGCAGGGACACGGGGGATACTTTAGAAGCAGCAGCTGCAAAGCATTTCATGGCGCCTGGTCCGAGAGCAGGCAGAGGACGGCCTTGCCAGCCCATTAGGGTCTCTGGGCAACGTCCAGGGAAGGTGGCTGTGTCCTGGGGTGTGTCCTCGGCAGGGATGGTGCCCCTGTGTGCCCCGTCGTCTAGATGCTGTAGGAGGACTCAGCCTGCACAGCTGCTCTGGCCGCCACAGAAGCAGAACACTGACCAGGGAGGAACAAGGTAGCCCCGGCCCCCCTTCCCTCCCCCAATGACTTCCACACTCTTTCACGGTTTAGCTCGCAGTGATGCCACTTCCCCGTGCAGAGAACCAGAGGGTGGCTTCCCAGGCCGGTGTCCCCGTGGGGGAATCACTGGCGTTTCATCTCAGATGCCCTCCCATCAGGCCCCTGCCTGACCCCATTGTGTCACCAGTGACTCGCCCCAGCCCAGCGGTGACGCCCTTCCCCAGACTCCAGGCCGAGTCTTTGGGACTGTTTTGGGTACATGTCCTTATCGTTTTTAGATCTGACTAGTGGGCACTCTCAGTGGAATGGGTGTATCAGTTCTGAGATCTTTTCTGTGTGTGTGTAGGATTGAGACAGTGAGTCTGTGTGTTGACGTTCGGGGACCTGGAGCCGCTGGGAAAGAAGGAAGGGTTGTGGAAACAGGCGGTGGGGCGGAACCTGTGCAGTGAACTGGGATGGGAGGTGTCAGTGCGGACTCTTCATTGGGCTACCATCGTTTGTTTTTTTGTAATATGGGTCTACTAATGAGAAGAATGAAGTTCTTTTTTTGGGGGGGATAAAATTTTGCTTAATTGGGGTTCAGAATCAGTATTCTTTATTGTTAAAATTGATTGCAAATGTTCATTGGTGAATACTGGTCTGTGGTGAAATTTTACATGAATGCATTCTTGAAAACGTCTTTCCTGATAGACGCTGCCCAGCACGGCTGCCAGTCTGCAAGCACGTGATTTCAACTGCGCGTGTTTATTGCTGGGAGGAATGTATCGAACTGGGTCAGGCTCTTCTCTCGGTGTTTGCCTCCGAGCGTGGCGTGTCATTGAGTTGCCCACCACTTCCAGCTGAAGATTAGATCTTCCATGGCATACGCTGACTTTGGAATATGGAACTCTCTTTTGTTCTTGCAAAGAGGTCTGAAAGACACACGGGCCAGTAGTTTGAGCTCAGAAGCTATGTCCAATACAAATTTGTATAAAGATGGAGATCTCCTCTGTCTGAACTTTTATTGTATGGGCAATGTGGCTTCACACTTCTTGTGATTCAAACATTAGTTGTCACGTTACTCTGCTGCGGTATATGTTTCGCATTAAGTGCGGTTTTGCCTCGTACTTCTAGGTTGAGTTTATTAAGACACATAATTAATCTTGCAGAGCCTTTCAGGGTTTGTCAGGTAGATAAGGATAGCCTTTCTTCAAAAAAAAAATTCAATCCTGGCCCTGACATCAAAATACCATAATAAAATGGCCGATGATCGCTAAGCCTCCAGACAGCTGTATGGTAGGGTAAATCAGGATATTAAACTTTTATTTCCGAAAAAAGAAGTCACAGGACTGGATGATGGTTAAGTCCGTAAGAGCAAATGAAGTTCATGTTGACACCACTGGTTTAATCCACATCCTGAATTACCGGTAAAATATTTTCCACAAAGTACCACTAATGAATAATCCCAGACTTTAAACACCTTCCGTTTAAAAAAAAAACAAAAACAAAAAACTTCATAAATTTGTCCAACTAAACCTTTTTTTGCTTAACATACATGTTAACTACCATCCGTTGTAACACATCTTAGCAGATTTCACTTCAGATTGTTCTGAATTAGTATTTTCTCAGTTTTCTTTGATGGCATGTTTGCCTGTAGCTCTTCCACACAGACTGTCTGTGGAGGCTAATTTTTCACTCTCTTCAAACTCACTGCTGACCCCTGGACAACAATGGGCAGCGTCCGTAACATCTGCCAACCCGCCAAAGGCCAAGAAAAACCACCGAAAATCATTTGCTTCATTTAAAACAAAATGACTGTTCCCCATGTCCTCGACTCTTCCAGCAACCATCATCAATGAAAAGCTAACCAACTCGTATGAGTTTATTTTCTCTGGACATGTTTTTTTTTTTTCACTGCTTCAATCAAACTTAATTCAATAGCTCAACGTAGTTAAATGGCTTTCCTTGCTTGGCTAAGCAATGAACCGTTCAGAAACGTACTTTGCTTGCAGCCTGGTGCTGTGCAGCATGAGTTAGTAGCAGAAGTAGTCACATTATGAGGATGAGACTATATAACCTTTAAAATCATGAAAATAACACTATGTTTTGCCTTTGGGTACCTGTGGTAAAAACAAAATAATGTGGTGGGGAGGGAGGAAGCAGATCCAGGAGGCCCTGGGTAGGTGCTTCTCCTGCTCAGAGATACAACAAGGGGGTCCCTCCAGAAGCAGCTCCTGGCTAGGCCTTAGCCCTGGTCAGAGAGGGGTCAGCCCTTGGCATGCTCGGGCATTGGGTGGGACCTGAGGTCGAGAGTGCTCTCTCTTAGAGGTGTGTTGCTGGCCTTGCCAGCTGAAAACAAACAACTTCTGATGGTCTTTACTGCTGGGGCCAGAGAAAAACATTGTCACCCGCAGACCAGGTGCCAGGGTTGAAATGCTGAGTTGCCCTGGCATTGAAACTACATGTGAAACTGTCCTACAGATGGAGTCCCCACCTGGTTAAGCAGACAGCGGTCCTCGGGCACCCTCCAAGGCCCCCCCGGACTCTGCCCAGACAGAGTCAGCCATTCTGACAGTGGCACATGCCTTCATCTTTCAGGTCGCTTCAGGACTCCCTCCAGATGCACAGGACTGTTTCTGGTTAGCGCTGTGGCAGGTCGAGGCTGGTCCACGGGCTTCCACTTGGCCTTGCCCGTGACGACTGCCCTTGCTCCACGGGTCAGGGGATCGATGCAGGGCTTCTGTCTGTGGCTGAGTGTGTCTATTCTGGAACCGGGAAAACAGCTAGTAGACTGGATCAGGGACCCTCTGGGCCCACGGTGGGACAGGCCTGGCTAACACTGCAGTGACCCCCTGATCTCCAGCAGACCTGCGAGGAGAGGGCCTTCCTCCAGTCGTCTGAGGCTCAGGGAGGTGGCCAGCTGGCTTGTGTTAGTTCTCACAGGAAGAGACAGACACCACTTCCCAGTCCCTCATGAGCAGTGGCCTCTGGGGAAGTAACCCATCCCCCCAGCTCGTAGCTAAAGGCCAAACCTCAGGGCAACATCAAGGCGTTTAGAGTCTGAAATTGGGATCAAAGATTTTCTTCTGTTTGTTGTGCCAGGGATAGTTCTTT
Source organism: Tonatia bakeri (assembly GCA_004024845.1). Taxonomy (NCBI): domain Eukaryota; kingdom Metazoa; phylum Chordata; class Mammalia; order Chiroptera; family Phyllostomidae; genus Tonatia; species Tonatia bakeri. Next base: position 62,400 of record PVIA01001681.1, on the reverse strand, counting down.
GGAGAAGTTTGCTCTTCTCAGTGTCCATAAATGGACAGCCGAGGGAGGGGAGCAGCGGTCCTGGGACCTGCCCTCCCCTCCTCCGGCTGGCTGTGAAGAATGCAGTCCAGGAACCCACCCTGCCCCACAGGCGGGAGAGGAGGTGGGGGTGGAGTCAATGCGCGGGCGAGGAAACGGTGCCAACGTCAGAAAGTGACAAGGTGGGATTATGACGTGGCTGCTGGGAGATTTAAACCTCGGTTTCTACTTTTCCAAAAACGAGACTGACGAGACTCAGTTTTCTCTGTAAGACTGTTACGTGGCGCAGATAAGATGTCCGTGGAGGCACTTGGTACAGGATAAAGGTCTGCTGAAGTTCGGGCTCGGGGTGGGAGCCTGAGACTGGGAAAGCGTCAGCAGTTCTTTGGAGAGGCGCTGACAAGGGCTCGTGTGACTGCATCACGTTAGAAAACACGGGAACAGACGAGATTATTTATAGGGTAAGGGAAATCCAAATTTAACTGGGCATCCTGTAGTTTTTTCCACTTTAAGTGTCACTCCTTTTTCGTTCACTGTATTAATCGTGTTTCCTGTTTTCAAATGTGTTTCATTTGTGCCCACCAACAAGTAGAATCGAGGTGAGTAGAAAATTATTCATGGGGTTTCAATTGTTCTCTCAAATGCCCAAATCAGAATACCTTGACTTGGTAGGAAAATTTTTGCATTAGGAAATAATTTACAGTCAAAGCAGAAACACAGTCATTTTTTCTTAATACATTAGCCCTTCTCTTTTCATGGGTTGTTAGTTTTCAGATGCAATCATTCATAGAGAAGCGTGTGTTATTTTGACCCTTAAGATAACTGCCTTCTTACTCTGCCACGGGAGGAAGACCTCGCTGAATTATTAGCATCTCACTACTGATGCCTGAGGCTGTGTGGTTGGATTGTTCATCGTGAAGTTTTGATTTTCAGTAATCATTTCGCCCTCAGTCACTGTAAGAGTTCACAGACCCTTATTCTCTCTACACTCTATGTTTTCATTCTGAAAACTACAATAGGCTTTGTTCTTTGAGTTCATCACTGCATCTATACACAGCTGCAAAGGGTGTCATTTCCTCTGAGATTCTGTCCAGAGTATGCTAGGGGAGGTGGATGGGGAGTCCAGACCCGCATGTATGAATTCCTGAAAAGACCTCTGTCCCTTTCCCTTCTCTGCTTGAACAAGGAACCTCTCTTTTCACGTCTGCTGGGATGCTTTCTCCTGAGGTCTTGTTTTGACATGTCATGGTGTTTTTATTTTCTATTCAACGTCATTCTGGAAGGGTCTTGTCTTAGTCTGTTTTGGCTGCCATGCAGAATACCATGGACTGAGTGGCTTAAGCCTCTGAAATTTGTTTCTCACAGTCCTGGAGGCTGGGGGTCTGAGGTCAGGGTGCCAACAGGGTCGGGTTCTGGGGGGAGAGCTCTTCCTGGCTTGCCAGTGGCCACCTTCTCACGGTGTCCTCACGTGGTGGACAGAGAGAAGGAGGAAACTCTCTCGTGTCTTTTCCTAGGAGGGCACGAATCCCATCACGAGGGCCCCGTCCTCATGACCTCCTCTAACCCCAGTGACCTCCCACAGTCCTTACGCCCAAATAGCATCCCACTGGGGTTAGGGCTTCCACATATAAACTGGGGGGCACAGTTCATCCATAGCCCCCATTAAGACATGAAGGAGCCAGGGCTTGCTATAGACTATGTTTCTATGGTGTCCCCCCAGGGGTCACTTCCTCTGCCTCCCTCCTCAGTGATGCAGGTGAAAGGCTGTGGTTCATGGGCATCCTATATGTCCTCTGTCATCCGTACTCGGGACATGCCACAGAAACTCGGGTGCTGGATTTCCCCGGGCAAACACTTGTGATGTTTTGTAGCCACGGGCTGCTGAGGCCTGAGGCATATGTTAACTGAGTAGGACAAAACATGTATCATGTTAAATATTTCTTAGCCTACTTGCACACCTGCTGTGGTTAAATGGTGGAAAGAACTAGAAATATGGGAAGCTCACAGGTTGGGGAGGGGTCGGGAGCCTGAAGGCGTGGGGAGCACGTCACTTCACCATCTCTATCCCCTGCCTCCTGCTAGCTGGTTCTTTCCATGATCTGCAGGAAAATGTGCCTAAAAATTGTTTCTGTGTGAATGGGTCACTTCTAATCCGAAATATGATCCCATTGGTTTTAAAAGTGCGTATTCATTTCATGGGTGTCCTCACCCAATATTTGGAAGTTGGGCACGCTGGACATAGCACAGACTCTGGAGTGAGTGTCACCAGGGCTGCTGTCCCAGCCCTGCCACTGTGTGCCTCCTTAGACACATTTCCGAGCCTCGGTTTCCTCCTCAGAGAAACGAGACAGACACCACCCACACCACGGATGAGAAGTGAGGCGTGAAGGGGCTCCCGTTGTAAATAGCCCTGAGCAGCGCCCCAGGCAAATCAATGCTTGGTAAGCCTCTGCCTCCCTCCCCCTTTTCTGTCTGACTTCATATCCAAACGTGTAAAACAATTATACAGGACAGTGTGGCGAGACCAAGCAGCAATGTTTATTGGTCCCACTTTGACGGGGGCTGGTTTACATATTAGTGGACTGTTCGAGTCCTTCCCACGGTCTGTTGTGTGCAGGATCCTCAGTAGGTGGCAGGGGAGTGTCGCTGCCCAGGCGACAGCAGCAGCACAGGTGATTCCGAAATGCCTCGTCCAGAAGCATGTAGAGGAGCGGGTTGACACAGCAGTGGGTGCTGGCGATGACTCTCGTCACCTGAATGCTTCTGTCCAGGTTGTAGCTGCTCCTGCAGTCATTCAGGGAGAAGGATTTCTTGAAAGTAGACAGGAAAAGTGCAACGTTGTAGGGTCCCCACATCAGAAGGAAGACAACCATTACGGCAAAAACAAGCTTGACAAGGTCGTTCCTCCTGTCTCTGGGCCTTAGCGTTTTTCTCCTTCTCATGAAGAGCACGAAGCAAACTGTAAAAACCAACAGCGGGACAAGAAGCACCACAATGTTCGTCCTCAAGGTCAGAGAACGCTCCCAGGAGGTGTCCTCGCCTGGCAGGAAATGAGGCCTTCTCAAGAGGCACTGGTATTGCTGGGCTCTTGCCCGAGATTTGTGAATCAGGAGTTCAGGCAAAGTGACCAGAATGGCCACCCCCCAGGCCAGGACACTTGTGATGATGCCACAGGACACCTTCCTGGCGGCTGAGAAAAAGTTGCTCATGTGGAAAAGCACCAGGTAGCTGTGCAGAGTCAGAAGGGCATTGAAAAATGCCTCACTGTGCAGGCCCACGGAGGACAGCATCACGAGAATTATGCACATGGGATGGCCCAGAATCTCCCCTTGGGAGGCAGCATGAGCCCAGAATGGTAAGGTGAGCAAGAAACACAAATTGGAAATGACCAAGTTTAGGAAATAGATATTCTCCACGTGTCTGAGCCCTTTGTATTTCACCAGGGCGAGCACGGCCAAGAAGTTGTCCAGGAGCCCTGCCAGGAACACCGTGGTGTAGAGCTGGGGGACCACATGGGCCAGGAGGACCTTGGCATTGTATGGGTGGCATGGCTCCGTGACACTGTTATTTAGATCGCCCTCGATGAGGATGTCATAATAATCTTCGTCTGGTGCCAATGTGTAATTAGCCATCTTCAGGCTGCCCTGCAGAGAAAGGAAAATTATTATTATTATTATTTAATCCTCACCCAAGAATATATTTATTGATTTTAGAGAGAGATGTAGGGAGAGAGAGAAATACACCCCCCCACACACACACACATGCAAGAGAGAAACACTGAACGGTTTCCTTCTTCACGTGCCCTGACCAGGGATCGATCCGGCAACTTTTCAGTACCCAGGATGATGCTCCAAACAACTGAGCCACTCAGCCAGGGCAAAATAAAAAAATTATCTTCCTGCATACAACTGTGTGGTCCTAGAGGGAACATCAAAGAGATGAGTGCCCAGGTAGCTCTGCGTCCCCTCCTCTAGGGCATCATTTCAGCCAGAGGAGGTCTACAGTTCCAAAGAGTGAAAATAAACATCTCTGTAACACGAACCTCCTTCCCCAGTGCGGCTGCTGCATGAGAACTGGTCACCATGCACCTGGGGGCTCAGGAGCGTGCTAATGCCACAGGCAAACCCAGGTAAGCAGGACACTTCTTCAGAGAGCATCGTTCTCTGGCTAGGAACAGGACTGCCCACTTGGAGACAATATGTAAGCCACATGCAACGAAAGACAGACAAGGACCGGTTTCACACCATGGGTGCCACTTGTGACATCTGCATGTTTAGAAAGCTTGCTCACCCCCGAAACAGCTTCCTGTGACAGGCTGAGAGGTCTGAGTTCTTCTCTTGGAGGGCATGAACAAACGTTTGCAAAAGCGAAACCATCCTAGGTCCACACAGACGTTGCTGGCTGAGGACGGAGGTGACTTACCACTCGACTGAGCTGCTGTGGGAACGGCCCCGGGCAGTGGAAAGATTGGCTTCCTTCTGAACACACTAGACTAGATGGTCCTGACCCTCAGGGGCAAGAGAAACTACTGTTTGTCCCGATAGCTCTGGCCCAGCACTGGAAGGTCTCAGGCACTAACTGAAATAAAGCCACTTGAAAGCTCCCCCAGACCCCCAGCGTGTTTCTTAAGCCTCTGAGGGAAACCAGGAAGTTGTTTTCTCCTCCGCCTCCCCCCTCTGTACCCCGCCTCTGATTTCCCTCGGCCTTTGCACGGGCCGGCGTCCTCCTGGCTGCCCAGATAAGGGAACTAAGTTATGCTGCTCCTTGCTGATACGGAGGGAGGACGGGAGGCACTTCTGTCTGACATGGATCACCGAGCAGGGGACAACCACAGCGGAGGGAAGAGCGTCATCCATCATATACCTGCAGACCCCAGGGGCCTGGCGGTCTCCTGCAGCCTCTCATCACCGGCAGAAGCCCCTCCCTGAGTCAATACGGGCTTCCAGAACTTGCAGGGAGAACCCCACTGACCAGCATGTGCTTGGGTTTTTATTGTACAAACCAACTGAGGGAGAGGGAGGTGTGCTTTGGCTGAGGGACGGGGTATTAAGGAGAGGATTTCACTGCAAAGGTAGCCACAGGGTGATGTCGGCTGGGAAGGGCGGGGTGTAGGGAATGTGGGGCTGTCCTGAACCCTGACAGGGGGCGCTAGGGAGTTAGGTGGTTGTTCGGCGCTGACCCTGCTCAGAAGGGGAAGCCAGCGCAGGAAAATCCCATGGTCAGGACCTGGGGGTGTCATCAAGTCAGGGCCGCGGAGACTGTGAGGGGAACGAGCTGAATCGCAGGCGAGGCTGGGGTGGGGTGCGGCTGGAAGCCAGAGAGAGGAAATGAGACAAGTGTCCGCATTTGGAGTGGTGGGAGAGGGGGAAGGGGAAGGAATGGGGATGCTACAGAGGAAAGATGAACTGAGAAGAGGAACTGGAAGTAACTGAAGAATCTGGATGAACTCCCGGATCAGGCCTTCGTACCTGTGACTGGCCTGGCGCGGGGACCTGTCTTGCGCGTTGGTTTAGCAGTCACATCGCTGGTTAAACGCCCAGATGCCAATGCCAGAGGTACTCGAGGCAGCAGTTGGTACAGAACGTGGACCTGTTAAAACAGAACTAGAAGTAAGGAAACTAGGAAGAGAAAGGAAAAATAAACATAGGAAGGGCTCAGCCAAACATGGGATTGAGCATCAAATTTAACTCAAAGGGAAACAAACTCGGGCTTTACTCCACAGACAGGGGAGGGTGCTGCTGGGAACCAGCTCTGAGACGGATTCCCAGCGAGTCCTCTGTCTCTCCCCAGGATGGGCTTCTGTGAGTGAGTGAGGGTCACTGTGCCCTGGGACGCTCTGTCCCCTGGTGGCAGCCTCAGCCCTGGGACCAGCAGGCGTGGGTCTTCCCTCCTGGGGCTGTACCTCCTGCACTCTGGCTATTTGGAGCCATGCCCCCCAGCATTACCCCACCCCCAGCCCCTTGGACCTGGGTGAGTAGGTGACGGTGGTGGGGGCTCCTGATGCTCTGCTGTCTGATGGCCACTGGTCAGTCCCAGGCAAGGGGATGAGAGTCAAGTCCAAAGGAGAGACTCGAAAAACCCCAGGAATATCTACCCTGCACATGACGTGGTTGAGTGGAGGGAAATACCAGGCAGAAGTCACGAGAAATTTGAAGTTTTTCTAAGAAAAACACTGTTTTGTAATTCAGCACCACCCTAACTTCCGGATATCAGCATGGATTTCAGTTTCAGTATTCTCTCATTCTGGCTCAATCCCCAGCATGCTGCTCATCCACACGCCGGCCAGGAGACTGTTTTTCTTTAAAAAAACTGTTATATAATTGACACGGAACCTTGTGTATTAAAGTGCACAGCCTGTCGGTCTGATACGTGTATGCAGTGACACGGTGGCCACCGTAGTGCTAGCACCTCTGTCGCTTCACGTCCTCGCTCGTCCTCGGGGTGGGGACAGCGAACATCTAGTCCCTCATAGAGTTCCTCGTTGATAACACCGTCATGCTGTCTGTGATCACTGCACTGCGGACTAAGCTCCAAGGCCATGGGGTTCTGGGAACTCTGGAGTGGTAGGAAGGGATGGTTGAAAGGTCTGAAGTGGAGGCAGGAAGAAAGTCTCATTTAGCATCTCAGCGTCTGGAGCCACAACAGGGTCATCTTGTCTGTGAAGCGGCAGCACATTCTGTAGCTGTGGCCTGTGGCTTGCAAACCTGACCCCTGAGCGCGAGCGGGTGCCTCCTCATCGCCGTGGGTTAACCCCAGTTTCAGTCCAAGAAGCTATTGTGTTGCACGCAGGTCTTGTTTCCTGGCACGCATAGACCCCCACTTATTCGATTCATTTATTTAACAAGTATTTATAGAGTGCCTGGTGTGTGCCCAGCACTGTTCCGGGTACAAACAATATAGGCAAACATCCAGTCCTTCGTGTGGCTTACATTATACGGCCAAAAGCAAAATAAACCAGTACATCGTTAGGTGGTGGGAGAGGCGTCCTGTGGAGAAAAATAAAGCGGGGAGGGAAGCCAGGGAGGGCCAGGGGGGTCTGGGGTTCGCGCTGCCCACAGGGTGGTCAGAGACGCCTGGCTGGTGAGGAGCGCCTAAGCAGCCCACCATCAGGTCCCGTGACTAATGCTCATTTTCCTGTTCCTTCTTGTTACTGAGCTCTCACGTCAGCGAGGTTGGCTTCTGGTAATGATATTTTGCTCCCTAGTTAAGGATCTTGATTCCTCATAAAAGTTTTTTTTTTTAAGATTTTATTTATTTTTAGATAGAGGGGAAGGGAAATAGAAAGAGGAAATGAAACATCAATGTGCGGTTGCCTCTTGCACGCCCCCTACAGGGGACCTGGCTCACAACCCAGGGATGTGCCCTGACTGGGAATCAAACCGGCAACGCTTTGGTTTGCAGGCCGGCACTTGATCCACTGAACCACACCAGCCAGAGCCCTTATAAAAATTTTGATCAAGCCATGAGTTAATCAAATCTTTCCGGTTTGATTGTGCTTTGTGAAGCTGCCTACTGTCTCACGGGGGTCCATTTCCTTGTGTGTTTATAGTCTCCACGGAGTTCCTCTTTCCTGGGGGTTATTTCTTTACAGCAGCTTTGTGTGGCCTGAAGGGGGCGCACTCCCTTTGGGAGGAGTTTTGCATTTGTTTCAGCCAGAAGCCTGAGGGACACCAATGGCCTGAGATGAGTTTTCTTGGTCTGGATTTGGGGGTCTCCCATTCTGAGAGTGTTGTAAAATGGAACCTCATATTTGCGCGAGGCACAGGGTCTGATCTCCAGAGGAGATTCTCCGTCTACCGCTTAGAGCCTCAGCAAACACATCCTCATTGTCCTCTGCCCGTGGGCGAATTTTTTCCAGTCCACCTTCCCCCTCTCCCCGAGCCAGCTTCTGCTGGGACCACTCACTTACTGCTCCCCAGCTCACGTGGCCCAAGACTCCGCTGTCTGCCCCATGTTGGAGTCACACTTAGTGGCCTGTAGTGGCCTTTTTATGTGTGTGGCTTTTGACTTATCTACACCAGATTGTGACCAACATGATAAACATCCACTGAGTAGCGTTTCAGTGAAGAAGTGTCATTTATTTTTCCTTCTGCGTCCACTCTCCTCTACCCTGATTTATGTCCAGGGAGACTTATCTTATTAATAGCAGGCCCTTCCCCCACCCGCTTCACCCCCTGCCTCTGATTTTCAGCTGGGTTTGGCCAATGGGGAGTTTTAGGAAGGACGCTGGAGAGTGAGGCCAAGGGATTTAGCTCCCTGGCTTTTCCTCCTGGAGGGGTCTCGGAGGTCTCCTCCTTGGTGGGGCTGACATGTCCCTTGACCCAGGGGCAACTCTCGTCAGACAGCACTCTCCCGTTGCCCCTAGTGGTGGCAGTGGTGACCCACTCTGGCCAGCACCAGGTGCTGAGCTCCCCATGCCGTGTCTAAACCTTCGTGAAGGGCCCTCTCACTGGCAGTTCCTCGGCTGCCCCTGCTTGAGTTGCCACGTGTTTTCTAGCAAGACTGCAGGACACACTCCCAAGGGCCGAGAATTTCACGCTGGGAGAACAAGGAGAGCTCCTGAGCCCCCTTCACTGCCCTCATGGCATTGACCTTCTAGGGCAGCGGTCCCCAACCATTTTGGCACCAGAAAAGTTTTCCACGGGCCAGGGGTGGGGTGGGGGGTTGTAGGGGTGTCAGGAGGCAGAGCTCTGGTGGGAATGTGAGGCGAAGCTCTGCCCACTCACCTACCACTCCCCTCCCCTCCTGCGAAGTGGTCCGGTTCCTAATGGTCCAAGGACCGCTGCCTGGGGCTTGGGGACCCCTGTTCTAGATGGAGATGGTCAGGTACATAACTGATTATCATTCAGGGGGGCATGTGCTACGCCGGGGAGGCACGTGGGAGTTAAGGGGCAGTCAGCAAGGGCACCTGGCCCAGCCCTGAGGGCCCAGGATTCCTCAGGGCAGGCGTCATCTAGGCTGAAGGCCGGATGGGAATTAGCCCGGTGAGAAGTGCATGTGAGAAATGCTTCCACCCTTGCTCCTCCCTTTTCCTCCCCCTGTCTCCTTTTGCAGGCCCTGGAGGGACCCTGGACTTGTATGCCGGAAATGGGTCAAGGGCAGGGAAAGTATCACAGTTCAAGGTGAGACGTTGTATTGCTTTCTGGCATTTGTGACTGAGAGCTGGTGGAAGAGAAAGTGGGAGCCAGGAAGCAGGCCTCTTTGGATGCAGCCCTGGGGATGCCGAGTTCCCAGGCAGGGAGTTTCCAGAGGTCTCGTTGGGGAGGGCTCCCCAGAGACGGGCTGGGAGGGAAGAAACTGAGGCAAGCCCCAAGAAAGGGAGGAGCTGACCGCAAGGGAGGCTCAGCTGATCCCCAGAGTTGGGCTGGCCCTGCGGTGCTATCCTGCCCTGAGGGGAGGGGCCCAGGCTTAGGCATCCCACATCAGCCAGTCACTGGCCTCAGCTGTCCCCTGGGAGGGGGCGCAGTCTGGCAGGCAGGTCCCAGTGGCTGAGGGTGGTTTCCAGGCAGTGGGGCAGCATCCCCATCCCAGCAGCAGGGAGAGTGGGAGCATTGAGCCTGAAGAGGGGACCCAAGCAGAGCCCACAATGCCCACCGCACATGCCGAGTGTCCTGGGTTTCCTGCAAATGTCAGTGACCCTAGCGACAAGAAATGAAAGCTGAAATGCACAAAGCCACTGTGTCGTAAGACCACGAGTCCGTCCGCCGTGGGGTTGTGCAAGAGCAGTCCTGTGAGCTCATTCCACGTGAGCGGCCAGTCCCTCGGCTGCTCACCCGTGGTCATCAGGGCGTGAAGAGAGGAGTTGACGGAGAAGTGACAAGTATCTCCCGGCCCCCCTGCCACCTTGGCACCACCCTCCACCTCTCCCTCCCTCCTTCTCCATCGAATTGGTTCTATGCCAGCCCTTGTTGGGTCAGATGGGTTGGACAGTCACTGGTTCCATATTAACCACATTTTAAAGACATAAGATCTTTTCTTATGAACAGAGGTGAGAAGTAGTAAACTAAGCAGCATCCTCCTTTTGGAGATATTCCCTTTAACAGAATGAAACCACGAGATTTTAACTTTGCAAGACTGGGTTGGGCCCTGATCCTCAGCCCCGGCAGTCGCTCTGGCCTTTTTAGGGCCCAGGCCCGGGCCAGCCCCACGCACTGGGGACTGAAGGCTGTGCTCCCTCCCTGCCCCGTGGTCCCCAGGGAGGGCCCCTGAGGCCCCTCTGAGGCTCTCCAGCCATTCCTATGACTCCGAGGACTTGACCTGAGCGGGCTGCTCTGTGTGCCCCAGAGTCTGAGATACCCACCCCTTTCCCATCTCAAATGGTTCGGCCGTGCCCTCTGGAAAGGGTCCTAGCAAAGGGCCCGTCTCTCTCCCAGCAAAGCAGGACCTTTAAACCACAGAGACTGGTGCCGTCCCCTCCGGAGAGACCAGAACTTGGGGACGGAATGCTTTCCTAGAGGGAAGGGGAAATAGGGCTCTGAGCTCCTCTGCTGTGAGCCGGTGCAGGCAGGCACAGGCCGGAGCCGGGAGGTTGGTTGTTTTTCTGATTGTGTCGCAGGCCCAGCGGGTATTTTTTCCGTCCTTATCTCGCTTGGCGTGTCCCCAGCCTCTGGCATCACTGACATTTCCTCTCCCCCCCAGCTCTCTCCCCTGCCGTGGCTCTGCCCATCCGCCTTCCCCTCCTCTGGGCCCCTTCGTGTCTGTGTTCCTCAGGGTTCTGTCCTGAGCGCGGGGCCCCAGACAGATGCGGTTCTGAATGAGGAAAAGTGTGTTTGGTTGTGACGTGGCTTCACCTGTGCTTCTGAGTTGGGGCCTGATGCAAACAGGAGACATCAGAAGGCTGCCCCAGGTTCTCAGGCTCCAGCTGAGCCGTCGCCCTGCCAGGAAGCTAGCCTGACTCGCACCACGGCGCCGGGGGCGTCCCTGTGTGTTTACCTCCAGGTCCTGTCTTGAGACTCTTACGTCACCCCTCAAATACGGGAACCGGGGCCTGTGGCAACCCTGGCAACAACATACTGGCTTCTCAATACGCATTGGGTGAATAAGTGGTTAATTTATTTATTTTTATTTTTTATTGTTTAATATATTGTATTGATTACGCTATTACAGTTGTCCTATTACACCCTTTATTCCCCTCCACCCTGCACACGCTCTCCCACCCACATTCCCCTCCTCTAGTTCATGTCCGTGTGTCATAAGTTCTTTAGCTTCTACATTTCCCATACTATTCTTGCCCTCCCCCTGTCTATTTTCTACCTATTGTCTATGCTACTTATTCTCTGTACCTTTTCCCCCTCTCTCCCCCTCCCACTCCCCTGTTGCTAACCCTCCATGTGATCTCCATTTCTGTGATTCTGTTCCTGTTCTAGTTGTTTGCTTAGTTTCTTTTTGTTTTTGTTTTAGGTGTGGTTGTTAGTAATTGTGGGTTTGCTGTCATTTTACTATACATGTTTTTTATCTTCTTTTTCTTAGATAAGTCCCTTTAACATTTCATAAAATAAGGGCTTGGTGATGATGAACTCCTTTAACTTGACCTTATCTGAGAAGCACTTTATCTGCCCTTCCATTCTAAATGAAAGCTTAGCTGGATAGAGCAATCTGGGATGTGGGTCCTTGCCTTTCATGATTTGGAATACTTCTCTCCAGACCCATCTTCCCCACAAGGTTTCTTTTGAGAAATCAGCTGACAGTCTGATGGGAACTCCTTTGTAGATGACTGTCTCCTTGTCTCTTGCTGCTTCTAGGATTCTCTCCTTCATTTTTACTTTGGCTAATGTAATGATGATGTGCGTTGGTGTGTTCCTTCTTGGGTCCAACTTCTTTGGGACTCTCTGAGCTTCCTGGACTTCCTGGAAGTCTATTTCCTTTGCCAGAATGAGGAAGTTCTCCTTTATTATTTGTTCAAATAAGTTTTCCACTGGTTGCTCTTCCTCTTCTCCTTCTGGAACCTCTATAATTCGGATGTTGGGACGTTTAAAGATGTCCTGGAGGTTCCTAAGCCTCTCCTCATTTTTTTGAATTCTTATTTCTTCATTCTTTTCTGATCGTATGTTTTCTTCTTCCTTCTGGTCCACTCCATTGATGTGAGACCCAGCTTTCTTTCCATCACTATTGGTTCCCTGTGCATTTTCCTTCATTTCACTTAGTGTAGCCTTCATTTTTTCATCTAATTTGCTACCAATATCAACCAATTCTGTGAGCTTCCTGATCACCAGTGCTTTGAACTGTGCATCTGATAGGTTCGTTATCTCTTGGTTGCTTAAAAGTACTGGCTCTGGAGTTCTGAATTCTGTTTGAGCCATCTTTTTTTTTTTCCTTTGGTCTGGTCGTGCCTGTTACGTATGAGGGGCGGAGCCTTAGGTATTCACCAGGGAGGGGCACCCCATTTGCTGGGCTGTGATGTTGTATGTGGGGGCAGGGTCTGAGAGGGAACAATGGCGTTTGCTCCACTCTCCATCGGACCTCAGGCCCTCCACCTCTTCCCCCGAGCAAACTGGGCCCCTCTGGTGCCAGTTCCCATGTGGGTGGGCTTGTGCACCCGGTGGGACTTTCCAAGGACCACTCCTGTGAGGCTTGGAATATCTCTATGCACTTCAACCCCCACAGGTGTTTTCAATCAGTGCCCTAAGGCTCTATTTCCCAGCACTGGGATCCTGGGTTGTGCACAGTGCCTCTCTTCACAATTCCCATCTCGCTGGGTCTGCCGGTTGCTACCCCTCAGCTGGGGTCTGCCAGCCACCACTTGCACACTAAGGGTCCGCCCGCTGCGGTCTTGCGTACCCTGGATGCCTTATGCGTCCAGTCCCAACGCTCTCTGTGCCACTACCCGTGCCCGGCTGCCCAACTCTGTCCCTCCTACCGGTCTGAATGAATGTGTCTATTTTAACTTCTTGGTTGTCCAACTTCCATACAGTTCAATTTTCTGTCAGTTCTGGTTGTTATTCTATTTCTAAATTGTTGTTGTCCCTATCTTGGTTGTGCGAGGAGGCACAGTGTGTCTACCTATGCCTCCATCTTGGCTGGAAGTCCTCATAAGTGGTTAATTTAAAATGCAGCTCCCTGAATTAACAACCCTTCCCACTTACTGTGAGTGAAAGACAGGAGAGGAGGTGAAAGATGGGTGGGTGGGAGTGGGGGAGGCAAGAGTGACTTTTTTTGGTAATTATTATGAAGCCATTTCCAAAAGGATAGGCAAACATTTTGTGGAAGAAATGCTGGTGTCTTCATTAGCGCGGTCTGCTACAGCTGGTTACAATGGGCCAGGTGGCTCAAACAACAGACATTCATCCCTCGCAGGCCTGGAGCCCAGGGTCCAAGGTCAAGGTGCCGGCAGATCCGGTTTCTGGTGGGAGCCTGCCTCCCGGTTTGCAGATGGCCGTCTTCTGCCTGCGTCCTCCTCACACAGCAGAGCAGAGAGAGCAAGCTCTTGCGTCTCCTTCGTCAGGGCACTAATCCCACTCGTGAGGGCTCCACCCTCAGACCTAAGCACCTCCCAAAGGCCTCACCTCCTAACATCATCACCTTGGGGTCAGCATTTCAACATACGGAGTTTAGGGGTCACGAGCACTCAGTCCACAACAGTCAGTGAACAAACACCTGGACAAAGAAAGGGGCGGTTAAAAGTGGGGAGGGAAGAAATGCTCCTCGCGGAGCAGATGGGAGACGTGGGCACTGGGCATGCGGGTAGGCGAAGGTGCTGGCGGGTGCAGTGGGTGCAGAGGCACAGATGGGCTCTGGCTCACCTGCCCGTGAAGGGGGTGCTGCAAGATTCTTGCAGTCGATCACAGGAGAGGTGGAATGGCGGAGTACCTGGCTGCAGGAAAGGCATGACCCAGGCTGGCTCTGTGTCGCGACATCTCCCCGAGGTGGTCACGAGCCTCCTCTCCAGACCACTGGCAGCCAAGGTGGGACCCTGTCAAAGCCATTATTTCTGGGGTCCAGGAAGTGACTGACCGGCCCAGATTCCACAGTAGGCAGGTGGCCTCTGTGATTTGTGTCCTCAGCAGTGGCCCTTGAATGACCATCAGAGGCTGGTGGGGACTCTGTAGCTGACCAGTGTTCACATCACAGTAACGGTGACAGTGCCCCCTACCCCTGGCAGGTGAGGCAGAGCAGTGGAAGGCCCCCTGTAGAGGGGTCTTATCAAGGAATCCCACCTGCAGATGCTGACTGCACGTCCAGAGAAAACACAGCACAGAATTAGTTCTGCACCTATGGGTTCGCTTCTTTCTCGTTGGTTTGTTTATTTTGATTTTGGGGTTCCACTTATCAGTGAAATCACAGGGTATTTGTCTTTCTCTGTCCAGCCTGTCTCACTCAGCTCAAGACCCTCTAGGTCTGTCCACATCGTCACAACTGTAAGACCCCATTCTTTTTTACGGCTGAGTGGTATTCCATCGTATATGTGCGCTGCGTCTTCTTCCTCCATTCGGGGGGATCAGAGGGCTGGGCGGAGAAGGGGAAGGGACTAAGGAGTACCAGTCAACACTTACAGAACAGTGAGGGGATACAAAGCACAGCACAGGGAATATAATCAATAATATTGTCATAACGACATACAGGGTCAGAGGGCACTAGCCTAATCTGGGGCATCACTTTGAAGTTATGTAAATGTCTAACCCCTACGTGGTATGCCTGGAACTAATATAATATTGAATATTAACTGTAACTATAAAAATTAACTGCAGAATTATTGTTGCTGTCATCAGGGACGACACAGACTTCCAGTTTTCCAGCTCTTCAGGGAAAATGTTTTACTGGACAGAATCAAAGGGATGGTTCCCCGGAGGAAGGAGAAAGTGGTGGGGGCGAGAATCCTTTCATCAACATAAGTGAGCTCTGTATTCACTGGTAAAATATCCCCCACAGCACCCCCTTTTCTGCACGAGAGATGCCCTCTGGAATCTGAAGGCACAAGCTCAGCACGGGCACCAGACACCCCACTTTTATCAACAGTTCACTTGGAACAAACGAGTCAAAGCATGATGCAAACCCAGCCTTGAACGTGAAATACGTAGAGGCTGCAAACAGATATTTTATATCGCCAACTCAGTCTATTCGTATGCTTTAGAGACCAGCTGGCGGGAAGACAGTGCTCATATTTCATTGCAAATGTCAGGAGCCGGATCTAGACTCTTGCTGGATTCCACCAACTTCAGGCCGGGCCGGGTCGTCCCGGGACGGCAGCCCTGGCTCCGCATGCTCAGCAGGACGGGCTTGAAGCAGGAGTTTCCCGACCGGCTACACTTAGAGCCCCCAGGGACTTCTGAAAGTCAAAAACGCACAGGCCCTATTGCAGACAGACTCAATCAGAATCCCTGGGGGTGGGAGTCAGGCGTCACTGTCAGTAACTGCCCCCCACCCGCCGTGACTGCAGGGTGAACTCTAGATTAAGCATGGCCCCCCTGAATTCCAGACCCACCTGTCCTGCTCCCACCTGCCCCACACAGGGGCTCCCTGCTGGCTGCCCACGTGCAGAGGAAAAACAGTGTGACGTAAACACGTCACACCTGTTGCACCAGCGGCTCTGGAGCTGGCGGGTGGGGGGGGGTGCGCTGCTCTTCCTCTGTAGAGTGAGTGGGTTGGGCTGGCTGGTCTTCGCAACCTTTCTGCTTTCGAATTGTATGATTCCATAAGAGCGATCAAAACGAGGTGATCCCAGTGAGGGAGACAGAGGGTGTGAGTGAAAGCCAGCCACATCTCAACCATATTTGATGGCCTCGAGCACTTGGCACCTGCCAGAGCTACATGGAAGGGGCTTGTGGCGTTTTGGGGACTATGATGAGCAAGCTTAGTCCCCAGACGTTTTCTGACCTTGTCACAAGATGGGGAGCTCAGGGGTCTGCAGGGATGGGCAGGGGCAAGCTGGGACCTTTGCTTCACTGCAGGTGCCCACTTATGTCCTCCCCCAGGGCTCCTCTGGTTCTTCAGAAACAGCGGGAGTGCCTGCAGAGACAAACCTGAAACAGCTGCCCGGGCAAACCGCCCGTCTTCGTTCCCTGCGCCACGCCCCGGTTGCTTTGCTGAAGCTGCCACAAGGAGGCGGTAGAGCTCTAAGTTCTGCATGCCTTTGCTGGCCTCTATTGAATCGCGTTTGAAAAAGACTTCTACACCTACGCTTAAAAACACTAGTCACCATGCTCAGAAAAAGAAACAAAAATTAATTCCTGAAACACGATTAAATGACAATGACACAGAGCTTAGAGTCACATTAAAGTGGTAACAATACATAGTCAAATAGAAGACTTGTACAAACGCTTGATGGGGGAGGATTTGGCACAATTATGACATACATAATCAAAAACATTCAAGTTTGACGATGTTTTGGAAAAATACGAGCAAGATTTCCATAGTGAGTTTTATTCAAAAGCAAAGGGGCTGTGGACACATGTTCCTGTGCCAGCCTTTTCTGTCCACCCTCGCCCAGTGGGCACTCCTCGCTGGGCCCGTGCGAGGTTATGTCCAACTAGTCAGGAGGGCAGTCAGAAAGTTCCCGTGCTCTGGTGAGCGTGTGCTTCCTTGGAAAGGTTAACCCTTGAGTTGATGTTTATGTCTGGGAGTCTGTCCTCCCCTCTGACAGAAAAGAAATGACTTGGAAATGTAATCCTAACTGTGGACATGCATTTTAACGCAGAGCTGTTTAAACTCAAGAGCCCTTAGAACACAAGTGTCAATGGGATTCTTACTTGTGAATTTGTGCCTGAGCCCCTCCCTGGGGAGGACGGTCGCCCTTACTCTGACTCTGTCTGAGGTCTGCGCACCACGCCCTCCTGGGCAGGGGCCCCTGCGTGGAGAAGCAGGGTACGTCCCTGAGGGGACGGCGAAGGCAGTCAGGACTCCAGAGAGGAGTGGGCAGTGGAGGGTCCAGGCGAACCAGGAGTGAAGAAATGGGGAGGGAGAGCTGGGGGGGAATGGACCCTGGTAGCTATTTCTTCATGGTAATTCTGGAGTCACTTATTATCAGCCCTAAAGATGGACACCTTCCAACCTCCCTCTGCAGCTGCCCTCATTGTATGGGGCAGATCTCCCTTCTCCCACAACCCTTCCCTCTAACCCCCTTCACCCCTCCACTTTCCTTGACTCATGCCTCCTTTTGGCCGAGATGGAAGGCAGCCCTTCAATGTTGCTTGGGAGAAGTTAGTATCTTAAGAGCCTGCTCCAGCTGTCCTTGCCTTCTGCCCATTCGTGGACCTCCAAGTAGGATGGTGGCTGGCTCTTCTGCCACCTGCCGGAAGGGGAGAGCACAGCAGGCTGAAAACCCATATGTTCCCAGCTATGAATGCTCGCAGCCCGTCACCTCCACCTGGAGCACCTGTCCTCTGTGAGGATAAGAGACACATGCACAGAATTCCACATGGGGACCCTTGTCATCACCGCAATGACAGCCAGGTTTGGGGGAGGGATTTTAAAGGGAAGAAAAGCAACCTTAAGAGCAACCACCCCCATCCTCCTGCATCACATTGAGGCCATGGCACTCCATGTTGTCCTCATTCTCAAATATACACAGCTGCCGCAGGCGGGAACCCACGTGGCTGTTCTTTTTTAAAAGCACGTGTCAATTCTTTTCCTGGCGTCGTAGAACTAAATTTGAAATGTGAACATTTTGGGGGCCAGTTGCTCAGAAACTCCATCCTCGGGACAGCATCTTTTAATACAAATTATTCTGGCCATTTGACCCAGGTACAGGATCAAGTTTTAAAAATATTTAAAAAGAGATACAATTCTCAATATGTGTGTGATATTTTCCCAAACAGCTACTTACAAAATACTCTTACAATTTTATGTGCTATTCTGTAAATGTACACCTGACCAAAAAACCAGGAATACAATAGATTATTTTATTTTATTTTTTAAAAAGATCTTATTTATTTACTTTTTTAGAGAGAGGGAAGGAAGGGAGAAAGAGAGGGAGAGACACATCGATGTGAAAGAGATACATCAATCGGTTGCCTCTCACACCCCACCCCCCAACTGGGGGCCTGGGTCCGAACCCAGGCATGTGCACTGACTGGGAATTGAACCAGAGACCTTTTGGTTCACGGGCCAGGGCTCAGTCCACTGAGCCACACCAGCCAGGGCCAATCAATGATTTTAGAGTGTGGTTTTATTAGATGCATATTTTCTTCCAAGCAATTTGTGTCTATATACATAAGAATCTCATGTACATATGTGTACACAGACAAAGAGATCAGATGTCCAAACCCACCCGGAGGCGGGGTCCTATGCCGTGACCCCTCTCAACATTTTCTAGAACAAAGGAACAGGCACTCCCAGTCACTTGCAGTTGACAACCACAACCCTCAAGGTTCAGGTTTCAGAGTCTGAGAAAGAGCAGTAACACCTCCTGTTACTCTGACACCTTAATCTCCTGATTCTCACTCCTTCATGCTTCTTCCCCTAGTGTGTATTGCCGTGGTTTCAACTGTCCCAGTTTCAAAACATGCTCATCTGCAAGATAAGAAAAGTGGCCACTGCAGAAAGAAACAAAGCCCATAGCTCTCCCTTGGAGCCGAGTAGCTCCCTTAGTGTTTGGGTACCGTTTGTCTGGAGGAGGCATCTGGAAGGGGTGTCTCAAGGCCCCACACTCAGCCTGCAACACAGAGGTTGGTAAGTTGTGCTTTCGTGGTTTATAAAGCTGGAGACAGCTTGTTTCCAAATGAGTGTGTCTCTTCTCCCTTTTGCCTATTGATATAATTATATCCGGGAGGCGAGACTCAAGCAGTGATGTGTGTGAGGCAGGCAGACACTTAGTCGTTTGGGCTTCCCTCACCTCTTGGCTCACGCCCATAAAGCTCTGGATTTTCACGAACTGCGCCCTACCCGTCCTGGAAGTGTTCTGGACCCCAGGCATGCTCATTCCCAAATGTGTTGTTTCAAAGCCTCTGGGAGATGCCTCGTGATCCGACTCGGGTCGGGGAAGGCGTTTCTGAGGACGAGCCCATCGAGAACGTCAGCCTGCGCCGGGCTGCCTGCGAGCTCACAGAAGCGACCCATCCCCTCCACCTGCCCTCCTGGTTTCCACCTAAGCCTCCCCTGCCTTCCATGCCTGAAGTCTCTTTCGGGGCACCTCCAATCTGCGTGTCTGGAGCCCAGGGTCTCTCCGACTCCTCCGGGTCCCTCGCCGCCCACCCAGATGGGCCCAGTTCTGCTGACTGTCACCTTAAATACTGTGAGTGAACACGCCTCGTCCTCAGCTGCCTTCCCGGGCCTCGACCCCAGTGAAGGCCTCCTCACCTTGACCTGCTTGTGGCTGGGCTCCCTGCCCCACATGCTCGCCTTTCCAGGTCCTCCTTAAGGCATGGAGTGAGCCTCCTGCCACACCAGCCAAGGTCCCAGCTCTGCCCTCAGACTTGGGGGAGCAGTGCCACCCGGGTTCCTCATAATCCAGCCTACACCGCGCCTCCCCCAGTCACATGTCTTTGCCGCCTTCAGTCTGGAGCTCCGCTTCCCTCTCTTCCACCGACAGCCGGGGCCCCTGCAACACCCCCTCGCTGAAGAAGCTCTCCCTGAGCTCAGCTGGCCTCCAGGCTCCAGCTGGTGCTGAGCGGCTGTGGAACCAGTGACACACCTTGGAGGGAGACCACATGAGGGAGACGGCCCTCGCGACAATCACGTTCATGTCTCTTCTCCCTGTGGCAAGACAAGGGCGTGTTTTAAACACATTCTCCAGCTGTGCATCGGCCTGTGCGGGAAGAAACGATACAACACATTTCTTGATTCCGTTGGTCGTTCCTGGCCAGGTAACCAACCTCAAGAATCAGCACTTCCCTGGGGATTTTGTTTTCCTAATGAACTTTCGCAGTGAAGGGATGGTCCGCCAACGGTTGAAGTACGTGGAGGGGGATACCAGGTGGCTGCTTCATCCACGTGTTTTGATTCGGCATTCTAGAATTGATGGGCCTGAAGTATTTAGCATCCTTCCAGCAGATGCCAGGTAGATGGACTGATCTCTGACCCCCTCTGACAGCAACTTCCTTTCCAAAATAATTGCTCCCGCCCCCCCAGTGTGTGTATAAAAGCTGAGTCCGGGTCACAGGCCAGTAGAGAGTTCCTGCTCCCCTGTGGATCGAGTGTAGACAGAGCTTCCGCGCTCGGAAGCATCTCGCTGGAGGATCAGACAGCGTTTGCAGAGGCGTCTGGCGATGTGCTTTCGGAACAAGAATGACAGGTGGTTTCTGAACTTCTCGCCGACGAAGGCGTAGATGATGGGGTTGATACAGCAGTGCGTCATCCCCAGGGTCTCCGTCACCTGCATGGCTTGGTCCAGCCTATTGGAACTACTGCAGTTGTTCAGGCCGAAGGCATTCTGGAAGGTGTTCAGAAGCATGGTGATGTTGTAGGGCGTCCAGAAAAGAAAGTAACCGATCATGATCACGAAGATGAGCCTCATCGCCTTGTGCCTCTTCTTCTCGTTCCGACACCGGAGCAGGGTCTTCAGGATGCCTGAGTAGCAGATGACCATGACCAGCAGTGGCAGGACCAGGCCCAAGATGACCATCTTTAAGGTCTGGAAACTCTTCCAGAAATGGTAATTATTGGTTGGGTAATGAGGGCTGCATGTAAGACGAGAACCCTCTTTCTGGGATTTGGTGAAGATGATTCCTGGGAGAGAGGCCAGCACAGCGACCACCCACGTGACCCCACTTGTCACCACCCCGAAAGTGACTGTCCTGGCTTTTATAGCAAACACAGCATGGACGATTGCCAGGTATCTGTCAATTGTCAAGAGAATGATGAAGAAGATTCCAGAGAAGAAGCCGATTAAATAGAGCCCCGTCAAAAACTGACATGCTCCATTCCCGAAGACCCACTGGTCTGCTGCGTAGGAAGCCCAGAACGGGAGGGTGAGGAGGAAGAGCAGGTCGGAGATGGCCAGGTTGAGCAGGTAGATGTCAGTCATGCTCTTCAGCTTCTTGCAGTTGATCAGGGTGAGGACGACCAGCAGGTTGCCCACGACACCAGAGATGAACACCAGCGAGTACAGCGGAGGCAGGAGCTTGGCTGCGATGGCTCTCACGTCGGTTTTATGGCAGGGCGCCGACTGAGCGTAATCAATGTAGTCAGCTGTAGTTGACATGACATAATCCATCTTGCTCCTCCCTGCAAATAAGGAAGCAGTGATCTTTTATGAAGTCCTAGAAGGTATGTAGTGGTCCGCCAGGAGCACAGTGCAAACCTTCTTATACATGACTAAGTCCTTACAACTGATAGAGAGACTTTTCCATTTAACTGAGCTCCCCCCTGCTTTTCCCCCCAAACAATGGATTTTTGTAATAAAGGAAAGTCTTGCTGCTAGCTTCCCTCACTCTGTCTGGAAAAGTCACACAAGCAGCATCTCACCCAATGAACTCTGGCATTCTATAGCCTCGTAGAGTAAATGAAGCTTTGATATCAATTCAGAGAAACTGAGTCAGGCACCATCTGTTCAACACTGTCTTGTACAACCTACACTGGAGCTTCTGCGTCCCTGGAGCATTACCACGTTACCGAGGGTGTGCTATGATAATTAACAGTTCCCAAGGGCATGATGCCTGCTAACCGCTGTCCTAGGCTTCAGATCCAGTTATTCAACTAATCCTCAAGGTCACCCAATAAGGCAGGTCACATTATTGTCCCCATTTTGCAGAGTAGGACCTCAAAGCCCAGGGAGGGACCTACCCAGAAACGCACAGCTGGGAAGCAGTGGATTTTGAACTCAGGCAGCCTACGCTCCTCCACCACATCATCCTGGCTGTCACTCCCCAGTGAGAGAATGAGAGAGCAGGACCAGCAGCTGGCGCCTCCATGTAGTCAGAGAGAAACGGGCTGATGCCAGCTCCCCAGCGAAGGTCATAAGAGCCAATAGCCATTTATAAAAGCCAGACTGTTATTGCCCCTTTTCCTCTGAAGTCTGGGTTTATAGTTCCCGAGATCTCAACATCCACAAGAAATGTCCAAGCAGAAAATGTCCCATTGACCACCACACCTTCTGGGTTAGCTCATTCCCTTCAGAGCCCACTGGCTTGTCCAGTCTATTGGAGAATAGTTCTGCTTCTGCACTAAAAATTCCCTCTAGTTAATCCTAGGCAGCTGGGAGAAGCACCCCCCAAAATTTCCCCTTTAAATTCTGAGCCAAAAAGAATATCATGCACAGCCATGTGCTGTGGAGCTCATATAGTAAAAGGAGAATTCATTTCATATTAGTGATGATATTAATTTGGAGAATCATTAGCCTTCCTCTTTTCTGGGAAATAAAACACCCGAAAGAACCAGAGTTAGACCCAACTTCTGGTTGGGGGCATATTCGAAGGGCATCCTGCCTGGCAGTTTTAGTTCTCCTTATCAGAAGACAATCTCTACTAAGATTTTGTCCAAGACTCACTTCTCTGGATAACCTTTCTTTTGCAAGGTGAGGGCTTTTACAGAGATGATATCATTCCCTTTAAAATCTTTCATTCATAATCATGTTTTGGATCTTTGATGCTATTGCCGGCTGAAACCCATTCTAAATTCTAACCCTTAGTTTAAAGATTATATTCTCAGATAGTTCTGGGAGCACCTGCTGTTTGTTTAATGTCTCCTATGGTTTCCTGTAGAGGCTCGTGCTCATCACAGACGCTGAGCTAACTAATAATCGGCGGAGTGGCTGAGAGGAGACTTACCGGGCAGCTTCTCGTGGGGAGAGCGGATGTCTCAGGTCCTCTGGCCAGCTGAGCTGAGCAAATTGAACATATAGCAGCAGACAAGTAGGAAATGCATGGTTTCTGCTAAAAGAGGGGTGGAGTTTTAATGCCTACGCATGCTGCAGGGCAAAAAAAAAAGTGTCAGTAAATAGTTCTCCTTTTCTTTTTCTTTTTTTTTTTTTTTACGATTTAGCTTTAAATAGACTGGAGAGTGGTTCTCCGGTTGGAAAGCTTGACTGTGGGCTTCCCTGGTTACAGGTCTTCCTCTGGTTCTCTGTTGATTCCACTGGGCAGAGTCTGTCAGGAAACAGAACGAAAGGAGA
Source organism: Tonatia bakeri (assembly GCA_004024845.1). Lineage (NCBI taxonomy): Eukaryota > Metazoa > Chordata > Mammalia > Chiroptera > Phyllostomidae > Tonatia > Tonatia bakeri. The sequence continues at coordinate 39,401 of PVIA01001681.1, read as the reverse complement.
TGAATTCACATGTATCTAGTCAAAAGACCCCATTTTACTGGAAAACCAAAAAATTGAAAAGCCCTGCTGTCCGAGAGGCAACTGATTTGTAGAAGACCACGGGGCTTATCAGCAGTGAGGCTGAAAGGGCAAGAGGTTCCGATCCTCTTGCTATTTGTCATCAAAGAAAGCCACTTGAACAACTTGAACTTGAGAGGGGAAAACTGCCTGATCACCCCATGAATACTTCTCACCCCTTTTTTTACCCCCGTTCTCCCATCCCCCTTGCCTACCGCAAGTCACATACTTGCTCACCACCCAGCATGATTTTTCTCTGTAAACTGATACCACTGGTTGTCGAAGGCATTTGAACATTATAGGTTCACCTGTGAGCTAACCGTGCTGCCCACTTTTCTCTCGGGTATCTGGTGGGACGCGTCATTATGAATTTTTTTCTCTGCCTATTCACTGGTTTGCAGCCCTCCAAACCAGCAGGCACGGGCGGGTGCCTGTACTGTGCCAGGTGTACAGACGGCAGAATTCTCACTCCGAGGTCTATCTGGGTCTAGGAGAAATTTTCGACATGAAATGGGCAGCAAGTGCCAGAAGAGTAGGATCAAGTTCAGGATTATATGACAATATCATAAGCGGTCACATCAAGCTTTCTTGGTGGTTGGTGACTTATATAAAAACCTCAGCTGACAGCAGAGCTGAGAACACAGCGGAGCCACGCCTGAGCCCCAGGAGCATCCTGTAAGGGCTTCCGTCCCCTCTGCTCCAGACTAAGAAGCAGGTGACCCGCGGGAAGACCAAGGAGACCCCAGGCCTGGGAGGCACCTGCCCCGGGGGCTGGCAGTGGTTGCTTCACGGTTTTGTTGGGAGCACTACATGAGGCATCCATGTCCAGAATTCAGCACATAACAGACACTCGATAGACATCAAACTCTTAGTCACTAAGTGATCCTTTCTTAGAGAGGTTTGTTTGATAAAATTCTCACAAGACTGGCTCCCTGTGGTCCTTGCATGCAGCTGCTTAGTCTCAGCAAATGAGACGCTGAAAGGGGCAATGAAGCTGATGCCTGGTGCCTGGAGAAGAGGAGAAAATGACTTTGGGGGGGAAGGCAGGGCAAGCACAGTGCTAGCCCGTGTAGGGACACGTGTCCGTGTTACTGCAGAGCCCAGTGACTGGTGGCCCTCACCAGCACAGCGAACCACAAACATGTTCGAGTTTACCCGGCTTGTGTAATTCAAGAGGCAATGATTGAGAGCTGGACTCTGCGGTCATGAGGCTGGATTTAAACCCAAGCTTCGCTGTTTACTACTGTTTGATCTGGACAAGTCAGTGAAACTCTCCAGGCTTTGGTTTCTGTTTATCTGTGAAATGGGGCAAAAAGAAAAAAAACCCAAACACACAAACCTACTTGATAGCTCTGTGGCCAAGATGAAATGATACCCAGACCCATAGATCAGGGAAGAGCTGATGGTTGCCAAAGGGGCGGGGGTGGGGGGTGTGAACAAAAAAAGGGAGGGAAAATTCTAGGCGGCCTGGAGTTTTTCAACAGAGCTTAGAAAAATAATGTTAATGACTCTCACTTATATTGTACTTAACTATGTGCCAGGAAAAAAAATCAAATATGGTAACGAGCGTAGAGCCTTTTGCAGACACCTGTCCCCTGTGGGTTATTTAAGCAGTGAAATATAAAGTATGCCTTAGAAAGAGTTCACAAAATGGGTAGCGAATCAATTAATGTAAAATGCCATAGAAAGTGGGTAACAGTTTTGGTTTTGGGAAGAGCAGGCTTGTGTTTGCTGGTGATACACCAGCGAAGAACACTCAGATGCTGCCAGACAAACGTGACTTTTCTGTCTGAGACAGCGGTTGTTTGCAACTTTCCCCACACAGACCTGGGCTTCACCCAGTATCTGTGTCCATCCTTGGAGGGCCTGAGCATAGGGTGGCACACTCACCCCCAGAGGGCAGTATGGAGCAATGGAGCGGGCTCACCCAGACTGCAGCTGGCTCCCCCTGTGCTCCGGGCAAGATACTTTTCCTCTCTGTTTCCACTTCCTCCTCTGTCAAGTGATGTTGTAGGTCTGGCAGGGGTGGGGCGGGGGTAGTCCCAAAGGCAGCTAACTCCCCACTTAAATAGTAAATGACTCCACGGCCACATTGGTTTGAAATACACATACCGGGTTGTGGGGGAACAGGGAGAAGATTCACAGGCGGAAACAAGGAATCACAGCTCAGCAGCGTGCCTGACGCCCCTCGGGTTTCTGGGTCCAGAGGAGAGCTGAGGTCGCCTCTTGGGATAGGGATTCACGCCCGGGACGCACAAGGAAGTGAGAACCCCGGGAACTTCTTCAGCATTTCATCAGGGAAACAACACAACTACAATGACACAACTACAATGACAGCACATCATCAGTTCAGTGTGCCTTGCCCCGGTTTCCCGGTCTCTGCTTCTCTTTGAACTCAGTCCCTCCCTCTCCTCAGGGCTCCTGTTCTCATACGTGTTGCATCCTGGTCCCCTGCGCCCCAGAAATGATCTTTTCACTCGTTTGTCGCTCTCGGCTTGAGTCTGTATTGGAGGGTGTCTCATGCCAGCCCTTCTCCGGGGTGCTGGTCAGTTTTTAAACAGCTGCTGTACTTGGGGTTACCGCCCCCAAGTTCCTCGCCCACGCCAGCTCTGGACCATGTGCTCAGAGCATTGTCTGCAGGGTGGGGACAACAGCCAGCCTTCTCCTGGGGTCCGAAGGGCCACCTGCGTGAGCACCGAGAGCCGAAGCCCAGCCTCCCAGCAGCTCCCACAGGCACACCTGGGGCTTGAGGTGACTCCAGGTGGGTGTCAGTCAGCAGTGAGATGGGTTGTAAAAATCGCAGATGCATCCTTTAGTTCTTAAAACACATGTCGAATTAGAAAACCAACACATGCTCAATGTGTGAAGTTAGGAAGAACAGGAAAACAGGAAGTGAGGAAAGAATCGGGCATATTCTTACAATCACACACCAATCTCTGTCAACATCAGGTGTGTTTTAATCCAGACCTTCCCCCACAGTTCCCTTTTGGTCCACTGTTCTCCCACGTCTACCAGTTCTGTGTGCTGCTCTTCTTTTCATACTGGAGATTATGTCGTAGGCATTTCTTCACATTATTAAGCATTTTCACATAGCTCTCTGTTATTTTTATTGAACTATAAATTACCTGGGGCAGAGCACACTGATCCTAGGGGGACAGTGTGGTGAGGTTTTGCCAAGCGTGTACCACGTAACCACTACTCAGGTCAAAAGGATAGGGACTCACCCTGTCACCCTGGAAGATGCCCTTGGGCCCACCCAGCGGCCAGGGCCACTCTGACATCCATTGTAGGGGACTCGACGTGGCTGTCCTTTAACTTCATGTGGGTGGCACCACAGGCCAGACTCTGCCTGCTGTAAGTCTGACGGCTCTTGTTCAACAGAATGTGTCGTGTGTGAGACAGCTGGGCTTCTTCCAGGGCTCGCTAATGCGGACATGGCTCGCTATTGCAGAGGACACGCACTAACGTGGACAGCATGTTTTGAATCTTACCATCAGTGCTCTGATAATGCCATCTAGGAAGAAGCTCCCAGTGTCCCCAAAGCCACCTTCGCCAGGAGAGCCAGAGTCCCTGAGGTCTTTGAAGAAAAAGAAAGAAAACCTCCCCCCACTTTCCAACCAGGGCCACACTTTGTCACCCATATGCCAGCAATGATGCTGGGTCCCTGTGTCTCCCATCACCCTTTACCTTCTGCCCCAGACACTTGTCACCATGAGCAGGGTTGGGAGGTCACTGTGCTGTCCTTTCTATTCCTGATGTCCTCCAGACCCTTCCCAGCACAGCCCTTCCCCCAGCCCCAGTACCAGGTCCCCACGCCCTGTTAAGTCATCCGCCAGGTAGACACTTGCAGATTGCCCATCTCATCCCTTGGTGGGAACCCCTTAACTCCCTGGAAAGTCTGCTCTCTGCATTTTGTGTATTTCCCCCCAAATCCCTGCCCAGACATGGGCCTCCCTCAGTTACTGAGGCTCAGTAACAGAAGTCTAATGGGCCGATCAAAGGGCGCGGTAAGCAGATACAGCAGGCTCGCTGTGCTCTCCAGGGCTGAGATCACGCCTGCCGCTCCACAGTCAGCTCCGTGCACAACAGGATATTATGTGGGACTTTTCCTGTTGCCCCAGAACCGGCAACCATAACCTGAGGCTGAGGGCAAAGAGGTGTTAAGTACCTCATGTTTCTAAAGGAAACCGCTGACACCGGGGCCACACACCGTCCCCAGGGCTCACCAAGAGTGGCAGAATCAACCCTGTGCCTCCAGTCCCCCACTCAACCCCTCCCACCCCTGTCTTCCCTGGGGAAGGTGTGTGGCCCTGTCCGCTAAGGAGACAACTGGGGGAAGAAAAAGGTTGTAGGAGTGTGTGGGATTGATGGAGGGAGTGAGGGGGTGCCAAGGAAGGGGCTCCGTCCGAGAGACGTGTGTGAGGGATGGGTACTGGCTAGAAGGGGAGGCCAGCACCAGGTCCCTGGGTGGGGCATCCGCTAGGCAGCGGACCAGCTGAGCAGGGAAAGAAGGCATTAGAGAGAGGGGATGGTGAAGACAGGGCGTGGCACCGAGGCAGCAAGGATGTCCCAAGGAGGTGAGAGCACCCGGGGTCAAGGTCAAACATGTTGCCTAAGCAGCAAAGTGTGAAGAAGTTTCCAACCTCAGTCACTCACCACACCCTGGGCCAGGCCTCCCCTAAATTCACTCGCTGTCCCGCAGGTGTCAGCCTGTGCACCCAGGTGACTCTTCTCTCAAGGTGCGTCTCCCCTTGGTGGCCCTAGGCGACCTTTGCCTCTAGTTAATCACAGCTGAGGCCACTGCAATTTGTGAGGGAAATTTTAATAGTGGGGTCCCTTCTGCTCACTTTCCATTGGCCCAGCCACCCAGGGACGAGGTGGGGGTGTCCCGCCTATAGGGCACATGAAAGTCACAGAGCCAAGACAGGCATGTGTAAAGTCATGCAGGGGAAGGAGTGAGAAGGTGTGACAGTCTATCACACCTCCATGTAACAAAACAGGCATCTTTTTTTCCAATTTTATTGTGGTAAGAACACAACAGGAGAACTACATACACTCGTAACAGGTTTTGGAGTGCCCAGCGCGGCACTGCTGTGTGCAGGCACACCGTGCCACGCGGTGAGCGGAGGGTCAGAGCTTGTGCGTCTGTGTAGCTGAGGCGCTGCGCACGTTGATAAAGGGGTAAAGGGGATGTGACACAAACATAGGATGGAGTGTTATTCGGCCTCAGAAAAGAAGAAATCCTGTAACACGTGACCGCATGGCTGAACCTGGAGGACATTCTGCTGAGCGAAGTCATCAGTCACAGACGGACCGGTGCCTCCTGGTTCCACTGACAGGAGACATTTAAAGCAGACACACAAGTGGAAAGGGTAGAATGGTGGTAGCCAGAGTTGGGGAAGGAGGAAATGAGGAGTTTTTTATTAACAGGTTAAAAGAAAAACACAAGCAGAGAGCACTGATGCATTTTCCAAGTCGTAACAATCACTGAAACAAAACCTAATGTGTTCGTTAGGATGAGACGAATGCCGGAAGGAGAAGCCTGCCCTCCTCCGCCCCCGGCACACGCGCTTCCTTATGAAACCCCGTTGGCCACGAAGCAAGAGAGGAGACCAGAGCAACGTCCCCCTCCCGAGTACCCAAAGCCCCGTGCTCCTCGCCTGCATCGGGTCACACGTGTCCTGGGGAACACAAGGCTCACCCGAGGTGGAAGTCTCGGCTTCCTGAGGTCAACCAGATCCCACTGACGACAGGATCTAAAAGCTTTGGTTAGGGGTCAGCTTGGTTTAGGCGTTCCCACTGGCCGAGAGGCATCGATAAGGACATCCACGAGGCACTGAAGCACTCAACTATGACTCTAACCACTCGTTCATAGATTTAAAGGTGCAAAAAAAGAAAAAAGATTTCTGGCAGCAAGTCTGGGAGAATGAAGACACAGTTGAGATGACGGGCGTGTGCGGGGACCCAAATGACGTTGTTGAGACGCGGTGTCGCTCTGAGCCTGCGAGCCCAGACAGGGCAGAGCTCCGGCTCTGGGTCAACATGTGTTTGCATTGAGCTGGCCGTCTGTCTCCCGGACGTGCTCCAAACTTTGGGGTCAGAACCAGAACTGTCTTCGTGACTGATGCGGTACTTGCAGGCTTGGCACAGCCATAACTCTTACAATGATCTGCCAGCATCCGCACATGTTCCAGTTTTTAGCTTTAACGTTAGTTTTAGTTTTTTTCCCCTTTTTAAAATTTCAGTATCTGAATTTTACCTCAGTATCCAAAAATGAAGCTCCAGAAAGTAGTTGGGAAACCATTTTCATCCAACCCACCCCTAGTCTTCTACGTCCAGACCCACCCTGCCTGGGGACAGGGGGACACAGACACACCAGCCAAGGTGGGAGGGGCGGCAGTGCAGGCCCATGTCAGCACCAGCCCCTTCTCTGTCCCAAGGACACGCTTGGGCTCTCCCCCGCCCCCCTGTCGTTTCCCCTCTCCCAGGCCCACCAAGGGGTTCTGCGGCACAGTTTCCTGCCCGTCCTCCCCAGGTGTGCCCTCGTGGACCTCCACAAACTGGACTTCGCAGTCGGTTAACCCTACGGGAAGGACTTGTGCGGTAAAGGCTTTGGGGCAGCACACGGGCGAGGGCAGCAGGAAGGCAGCAAGGAAGCCATGCCATCAGACCTGAGACCTGGCCTGTCCCTTAGCTGATTCTGGAAACGTTCTTGGGGCCTGGGCTGGGGTGGTCTCACTCTTTTTTTTTTTTAATTAAAGATTTTATTTATTTATTTTTAGAGAGAGGGGAAAGGAGGGAGACAAAGAGAGAGAGAGAAACATCAATCATTTGCCCCTTGCAAGCCCCTAGTCAGGGACCTGGCCCACAACCTAGGCATGTGCCCTGACCAGGAATCGAACCCACAGCCTTTTGCTTGGAGGGACGACGCCCACTCTGCTGAGCCAAGGCTGCTCTCACTCTTGCTATGGCCCTGCACCCCTGATGGGGGGGACTCATTGTCCCCACCCTTTCTCCTAATTGCTACCAGCAACCCTCCCCTTTCCCTGGAAAAACAAAACAAGGTTTTTTTTTTTTTCATGTCATTATAGATTATGCCTATTTCATAAACAAACATTTGTACACATTTTTATACAGGGGGATAAGCTGAAGAAACATGGGGACAGTGGGAATCTCCTGGATTGCAAAGGTAGGGTGGGTGGTCAGTATAGATAAAGCAGAATAAATCGAAAATGAAGTTATGGAGAAGAGGATCATGGGGCTCAAACAAAGCTGTCAGAAAGTGATTACAGCTCCTGAGCTCTCCGGGGCCTGGGGAAGCCTTTGAAGTCAAATACGGGCGGGAGATGGGCTAAGGACCAGCACTGGCTGGGCTGAATGAGCAGCCCCCTGACTTTCACCCTCGTCCAGACTCTGCCATATTCACACCCCCGTCCTCTGCACGCGGCCGACCCCACTCCCCCTTACTTCCTTCACTCACAGTGGTCTCACTGGGCACTTGATTAAAGAGACTGCTAGAATCAGAGAGCAAGCGAAGACATGGTGAAGACCAGGGGAAGAACTAAACACAGGCTATTGAGGCATTGTCCGGGAACTGAGATGAGCTTGCTGCAGAGTCCAAGTCTCTGCCCATGGTTGCTCTGGAATATTCCCCGAGGATATGTCGGCTGTACAAAGGGTGACGTGAATCTGTCTCGGTGCATGCAATGCCAAGGTTCCTGGGTACTTGCTTTACAGAATTGCAGATCTGTATACTTCAGCAAACCCTGAAGGCATACTATCATAGAGAGATTGCTATATCCCTTTAAAAATAACGAGCCAACGGCTGCTCATTTACAAACCAGCTGAGACTTCCTGCTCCCCCGTGGACGGGGTGTATCCTGAACTCACGCGATCCACTGTCTCCCGATAGAAAATTGGGCATTGTTTGCAGAGGTGTTTGGCGATGTGCTTTCGCACAAACACGGAGACGTACCGCCTGAACTTCTCGCCAACAAAGGCATAGATGATGGGGTTGATACAGCAGTGCGTCATCCCCAGGGTCTCTGTCACGTGGATGGCTTTGTCCAGCTGGCTGGCGGTCTGACAGTTACTCACGTCAAAGAACACCTGGAAGGTGTCCAGGATAAGAGTGATGTTGTAGGGGGTCCAGAAAAGAAAGTAACCGATCATGATCACGAAGATGAGCCTCACCGCCTTGTGCCTCCTCTTCTCGTTCCGACACCGGAGCAGGGTCTTCAGGATGCCTGAGTAGCAGATGACCATGACGAGCAGTGGCAGGACCAGGCCCAAGACAGTCCTCATGACTGAATAGAAATTCTTCCATTCCACTGGGAAATAAGGGCCACAGAAATAAGCACCGTCTTCAAGTTTGGCTTCGGTGAAGATGATGCCCGGGAGAGAGGCGAACGCGGCCACCACCCATGTGACCCCACTCGTCACCACCCCGAACGTGACCGTCCTGGCTTTTAAAGCAAACACAGCGTGGACGATCGCCAGGTACCTGTCAATGGTCAAGAGGATGATGAAGAAGATTCCCCCAAAATAACCCACCTGATATGTCCCTGTGATGACTTTACACATCACACCCCCCAAGGCCCACTCATTTGTGACAGAGTGGATCCACACCGGCAGAGTCAGAAGGAGCAGCAGGTCGGAGATGGCCAGGTTGAGCAGGTAGATGTCAGTCATGCTCTTCAGCTTCTTGCAGTTGATCAGGGTGAGGACGACCAGCAGGTTGCCCACGAAGCCAACGGCGAACACCAGCGAGTACAGCAAAGGCAGGAGCCAGACCGAGATCCGTTTCACGTCTACTTTTTTGCAGGGCTCGCTTTCCCCGTAGTCGAAAGGGGAGGTGGTGTCCTCATCGTGCCCCTTGATGTTCGTTACAAGCAGAGAATGAGCTGTGGACAGCATGTTGTGGCCCAGCTGGGTCAGCGTGTCTTTATCGTCATCCATCTCACTGCATCCTGCAAACAGAAAACAAGATGGAAACATAGGACGAATCTGCTGCAGTGCCCAGGCCTTAAAAATATTCTTGTCCCCTTTAACTAGTGCCTGGTCTTTGTCTTTGCCTTGCAGCCATCCCCTTGAAAACACGCATGCTAGTCTGTCACTTCCCTTTATTCCTAGTAGCAGAAGCCCGTCATCTCCCCAGCCACCATATGCCAGTACCCTTGACCTTCCCCCAGAGCCCGACTCTCATGGGCAAACATGCTGGACGCTTGCTTTCTCTACCTCCTCCGCACGGGACCCATTCCTGGATGGTAATCAGAAGGGGACTCTGGTCGGGGGCTTCTGGGAACACTCATCTCTGATACGAGAGATGCAAGACCCGTCCTCTCTTGCAGCTTGTGTTGTGAGGACTTGGTACCTCGGACCAGGCCTCAGGGACCAGAGAAGTGGAGTAAATCTAAGCAGAGTCTGAATATCACCCAGTCCCACGCCCACCCTTGTGCTATGAGAAGAGTCAGCCCCTGTGGAGAAGCCGAGATGAGGTGCGTTTTCTGCGACTTGCAGCCGAAGGCCTTCTGATACTCCTCTCAACTTTCTGCCTTCATCATTTTGCCAAAATTCTCTTATTTTCTTGCCAAGGTTGCAATGACAACCCAATTTTTATTTTTAAAAAAGATTTTATTTATTTTTTAGAGAGAGAGGAAGGAGGGGAGAAAGAGAAGGAGAGAAACGTCGATGTGTAACATTGATTGCCCAACCAGAGACCCAGCCTGCAACCCAGGCATGCGCCCTGAGTGGGACTCAAACCAGTGACCTTTCAGTTCTCAGACCAGCACTCAACCCACTGAGCGACAGCAGCCAGAGCCACAACTCCAGTGATACATGCCCTGGCTTCGTTTCAGATTCATCCTCATTGAGCCTTTGAGCCTTCTGATAATTTCTTCCATATAAAACTCTTGGTTTCCAGGAGGTTAGCTCCTGCCTTACTGCTTCCTATGAATTTTCTTCATGGGTGCCTTCTTCCCTTGCCCAGGCACCGCCCTTGCCTCCCGCCTCTTCACCTTTTCCCTCTTTATTCTCGCCCCAGAGTTCCTCCTGAGGCGTGTCACCTCATCTCGGGGGTCTAAGTCCCCCGGATACTGATGCTTTCCAAAGCTCTGCCTTCCAGTCCCATCTTTCGACTCCTATACCTCAGAGTGGAATTTTCCATTGCCTACTGCATATCTCCCCTTGGATTTAGTCATTTAATCCATATTTATTGAGCACCTACTAGGAGCCATGCTCTGTTTTAGACAGTGAGCAAAGCGGGCATTATACAGGTACCTCCAGTTCAACGTACCCCATGGGAACAGACCCAGAAACTTGCTTCAACCTGAGGATTCCTAATCTTGGCTGTTATCTTTTACTCCATCACCCAAGAAGAGGAACTTAGCGTTATCCTGGCTCCCTCCTCTTTAGATTAGAAACCAGGCCATGGGAGCCAGACAGACTAGATTTGAATCCTGCCTCCAATTGACAAGTTGCGTCATTTGGGGCTAATTACTTCTTCATCTGTCAGTTTCTTTATGTACAAGAGATCGACTGTGCTGAGCTGCTATGAAGATTACTGGAGACAAAGACTTACTCCATCTGCATTGTTATTATGATGTCATCTGACTTCTAGTTCATGAGCACCTCTGTGATTGATCCCCTCTGAAAGTCTTTCAACTGCCACTTCCTCGCCTTGTCTGCCTTTCACTTCTGGCTTTGTTGTGGTCTCTCCCTTGCTCAAAGCTTATTCCTGGCCATACTCCCTCTCACCCTGTCCTCTCTGCAGCTGACATCGGATCGTGCACTTCTTGGGCAAGAACCTCCAGCGGTTCTGTGATGTGTATGCGGTGGGACTTCAAAGGGAAAGCCCAGATGACTCCTCACGCCTTTTCTGAGCTCTCGTCTCATCAGCTTCACGTCTAATCCCTCCTCAGACCCCAGACCCTGGGCTCCAGCAGAGCCAGCTTCTCTCCAGTCCCCCCAAACTCATCATTTCCTTCGTTCAGCGATGGTTTTGCATGCGTTTACCCCTCTGCCTAGAATGACCGGTGAATTCCTCCTCCCACTACCTCCTGCTCAAATTCCCCTTCTCTGTGGAGCCTCCTCTATCTAGTCACTCGTATCATCTCATGACACAGGGCAAACCTCTTAATCAGCACTTATCACCGTATCTGCTGCACCCCGTGTGCTCCTTGAAGCCAAGAACTAGGTCACAATTCTGTCGCCAGCTCTTACAATGGCACCTGGCTAACAGAGGCACCGATGAAAGTATGACATCTGACATCATTCGGCTTGATTCTCAAGAATATTCATTTTTTCCTGGTCGTGGCTATGAATTTGTTTCTATCTACATACACATCTTATCTTTTTATATATGTATACATTCTTCAGTTTCTCCTGTGATTGATACATTTCCCAGAGCTTGCATTTCAGGTCACTGAGCTAGATTTCTTCAGATCTGTAGTTCCAAACAAGACCTCTGATCAGGCTTGGAAAACAAATGTACCCACCTGAAGAATTACAACTATAATTATTAACTGACCTCTCCTTAGGCGTCAGGGGCTATGCTGCATACTTTGCATGCATTAATCATTTAATCTTTGCAACAAATTTGTGAGATAACTATGTATTTTACAAGTGAAGAAATGCAAGCATGGATGGATTAAATGACTCCCGAATTCACAAAGCAAGTAATGGCTGAACTGGAATGGAACCCTGGGCTATCCAATTTCAAAAGCCCCCGGGGCTTCCATCTCCGGGATCTGAAAGCAGAGGTGGGTGCAGAAGAATAGGTAACAGATTTTCTACGTATACTTCCATGCCTAAGAATCCACACTCATCCACTTGAGCATGCTTCACCCATGCACGTACAAGTGCACGTGTGTGTGTGCACATGCATGCACACACACAACACTTGCACCAGAACATAAGCTCTGTGAGGGCAGAGATATTTGACTTTGCAATGAGGCATCATGGTGCCTCAGAGCGCGACCCAGCACATGGTGGCTACTAAGCAAACATCCACTGAGTAACTGGGTAACTGAGCACTAGCAGGCTGCAAGTGGCTGAGAAACAGAATGCCCCACTGGGACTAGACTCGCAGGTAACCCAGTGGGAGACCTTATACACACAAATGTGCTGGGGATCCTAGCACACAGCCCCTTAACTGCAGCAAGCTCTCGGGCTGTGTCTAGTCAGGGTTTAGTCTCCCCCTCTGCCCGGGCGAGTGTGGACTGCAGCGGTGGTACTCGATGCTGGGCTTCAGTATCACACAGGAAGTCTGACAGTTAGAAAGACACAGCCCCACACCTCACTCTGATGATTCAGATGGGGGCTGCCGGGTACAACGGGGTAAAGTACCCCAGATCCTCCCACCGTGTGTTCTCTGTGCATTGTCACTGACCTGCACCAGCCTCCGAGATGCTGGCCACCTCCACTTTACTACCTCTGTCGCTCCAGCCCACTCGGCTCCTGCCACAGCAGGCACTGAGCAAGGGGGCTGAAATGCACCAGTCTAGGTGTCACTTTCAGGTGTCAGGGCACATCATGCAGAATCAATGAAATGCTGCCTCTCAGGAAAATAAATCCCTCCCTTCAGCCTCTGTGGACCTCCTGGATGGAGGCAAGAGGCACATTTTGGTTGGGAGCCTGGGCTGCAACATATAAGGACCAGAGGGGGAGAAAATTCTGGGGAGCAAGTTCCAGCCCTTTAAAGCCCTTGGGGGCTGGGAGGGACACAGAGAGAGGAGCACTCGTTGAAATACCTGGTTGTCCTCACTTGCTTGATTTTTCTATTTCAGCAGGCTCCCTGCTCTCATCTGAGCCCTGGAGGGTGGTCTCACCCTGCTTTGCACTTCCTCCTTCTCGTCAGGGCCTCTCTTAACAATTCCGCTGAAGACACCATCCTTCAGCCCTTTCTCCCACCTTTTTATCCCCAAGTTCCTGGGCTGTGCAGATGCCCAGGGTGCTCCCAGTCTCTGCATCCCCAGAGTTGAGATGCTTTGAGCCTATGTTTCCTAAAGTGATGGAAAAAGCACCCACAACTCACCAGTGGATGGCTTCTTCCAAGTGGCACTGGTGCGTCAGGCTTCTCAGCAGCAGAACCGAGCAGATCTGGAGGTAGGAACTGGGTGTGCAGAAATAGGAAATAAAGTTTCCTGCAGAAGGAGAAGGCGGGGATACAAGAGTAAGGGTAAAGGTTTGAAGAAGAAGAAGAAGAAGAAGAAAAAAGAATGGTACAGTTCTTCTTTTTCCAGCCAGGAACTTTGTACACTAGGTCGAGGTCTCCAGAGTAGGATTAATTTTGAAATCTTGCTTTTGCAACCTTAAGTTAGTCAGGCACACCCTGTAATCTGCCCTTGAGTCTAACGGCTCTGGGCTTCTTTACCTTGTGGGTCTCTATATCTAGAAATCTGCTCTCCTCTGCTCGTGATAATTTGCATGAAAGCACCACAAGAGAACTTCATTTCCTAGAGGATAAATGCTAAGGGAGGCTGTTGGTGACAGTGGAGGAAACATGATAGAGTTTTTCTGTGACAATGTGCCCTGGTCTCAGTGGCATCATGGATTTAGGATCAGGTTAAAAATTTCATTAAAGAGAGCATTTTAATGAAAGGGAATGCTAAATGGGTTACAGGTGTCCTTGGTAAGAAGGGCCTTAGTCATTATTGGTCCTACTTCTCAGAAAGATGTTTTCTTAAAAGAAAACACCATTGAGAAAATGGTGGAGTAGGAATCACCAGGAATCTCTCCCCGCCTAGACAATAGTTTTACTGGGAGAATCAATCTGATTTAACTATTTTGGAACTCTTGAGTCTGTTGAAGGCTTGGACCTTTCGGGGATAGGCTTGCATAATTAATTGCAGTTAACTTTGGTCAATTCAGCTTTTAATACAATAGCAACTGCTCATCTCCCACACCCCACCCTCAGGCAACCTGGCACAGGTTCCTGGAGCAGCTGGCCCACAGCTTGCAGGAGCCAGGGTGGGCAAATACCAGGGTGTGCTCTGACCACTGGGTCCTGCTTCTGATCTCAGAGGTGCAGACAAAGAGGCAGAAAACCATGCTCTTGCATTTCCCCCCTCTTGTTGCCAGCCCCTCCTCCTCTGGCTGAAATGACTTTCAGGAGACTTAAAGGGCCAGTGCCTTTTCTTATTCTCTCCATTTTCTCTTTTTCCCCCTCTTGGCAGCCCGACCTTAAAAACTAGGGCATTTAAACGCAACTGCATTTCTAGGGAAACTTAGAAAGTGACCATACATACCCAGGAAAAGGCACAGGCTTAGAAAAGACCCAAGAAGACCTTAATTTCACACCTGAGTTTGATCCTTGACACAGACATAACTTGCAACAATAAAAAATATGACAGAACCCATCCAGCCCTGGAGAAGAGGGAGCATCTGATTTCCAGAGTTATCACATTATTAGATTCAAATATCCACTTTTGAACAATAACAACAACAACATAATCGCAAGGTGTACAAAGAAACAGGAAAGTATGTCCCATTTGAAGGAAAAGAAATAAACCAACAGAAACTATTCCTGAAAAAGATCTGATGGCAAGTTTACTGGACACAGACTTTAAAAGAAATGTCCTAAAGATGTTTGAAGAACTAAGGAAGATGTGGAGGAAGTCAAGAAAGCTGCATGGAAAAATGGATATATCAGTAAAGAGATAAAAAACTTAAAAAGAAGCCAGAAAGAAATTCTGGAGCTAAAAAAATAATAACAAATAAGAATTCACTGCAGGGACTCAACAGCAGATTTGAGCAGGTGGAAGACTCAGCCAACTTGTCCACAGGACGATGGAAATTACCGAGTTTGAGGAGCATGTACAAAGGTTGAAGGAAAGTGATCAGAGCTTGAGGGACCTGTGAGAGTCCCAGGAGAAAAGAGAGAGAGAAAAAAGGGCAAAGAGAATATTTGGAGGAATAATGGCTGAACACTTTTCAAACTCGAAGAAAGACATAAATATAAATATTCAAGAAGTTTAATAAACTCCAAATGAGATAAATTCAAAGAGACTCATACCGAAACACATTGTAATCAAACATTTGCGAGACAAAGACACACAGAGAATCTCGAGGTTGCAAAGGAGAAACAACTCATCACATACAGGGGATCCTCATTACGATTAATGGCAGATTTCCCATCAGAAACTTTGGTTGCCAGAAGGCAATAGGCTGATGTATTCAAAGTGCTACAAGAAACAAATTGTCAGCTGAGAATCCTAAATCTGACAAACCTGTCCAAGAGGGAGGGAGAAATGAAGACATCCCCAGGTAAACAAAGGCTGAGGAAACTTCTCACCACTAAACCCGCCCAGAAAAATGTTCTCAGGCAGTGAGGTGCCCAGTGAGTAGCAGCCGTGGGAGCTTTCAGCCCCATGCTTGAAGGGCTACAGAATCCACGGTACCAGCTGAGCCCTGGCGAGAGCTGCAGTTGAGAGGTGAAGGTCGTGGGATGCAGCCACTCCTAGAACAGCAGCGATGGACACGCAGAGCAGGAGCAGACAGTACTGACTCTCAGCTCCCACTCTGATCTCCCGCCTGCAAGCGGCTGAACCCAACGGGCCGAGGAGCAGCGTGGAGTCTAGGTGACGTATCCCATTGATGTCACTTCCCGGGACTCACAGTGGATCTGGGCGAGAAGGGCAAATAACCACACAGCTATTGGGCTAACTTTTTTTTTTTTTTAAATTTGTTCTCATGTGGTCCATGTAGGTAGTCTGAAAATTGGGAACCAGGGTAAACACACCTAAAGCTTCTTTATACACATTGCAAGAGTTAGGAAAGATGCTTTTCCTGAAGCTTGAGACTCCCCCATCCACTCGTGGCACTGGGTTCATGGTTTCTGAAAATCTCAGTCTGCGAGAGGATGATAGCCCTTGGAGCAGACTTGGGGGAAAGCATGTCCCCTGCCCCTATCTCTGGTGTGCCCGCTGACCCAGCAGGATCACGTAAACGTCATGGCAGCGGTCAGCTCAAGGTGACCTGGCACAGTGGTGAGGAAACACTGAGTTCTTCCATAGACTGAGGAGTTCACATGCTGGCCCTGGGAAGTTTAAGACTCTGGTTTGATTGCATGCAGAAGGCCAGCAGTGGAGCTGTGGTCAGAACATCGCAGCTGAAAGTCAGGTTTGCTCTAAGAACCTCTGGGTCCCTCTGTGAATGGCAATGCTCGCCCAACGGAAAACATGGGCGAGGGCATGGCTGGGGAGAATTGCTGCCTGGGCAGGAGCACGCGGGCACAGCGTACCGACAGCCCGGGGCTGCTTCGATGTCCCTGGTCACATCCCTACTTTTCTGTGATGGGTTTGTTCAGATGACACTCGAGAAGGTAAATTCTTGCTTTTTTTCAATACAGACACGTTTGGTGACTGTGGTTTCCATGGCTTGCATCCTTCCTGTGACCTACTAAAATAGACGAGTGAGTTCTAGGATTTTACCTCTTCAGGTTGAAGACAATGCTCTGGACTAAGATGACCACAGAAAAAGCACAGTTGTGGAAAAGCATGCCTTCCTAATAAACACAGTATAGACCATGACCACCGTTTTTGCTGCATGTGACAATGTAACACAATAGGGCACAGAGTCACAGCCAGAAAGCTTAGAAATGGCAGACGGTTTTTTGAAGAGGAAGTGTCGAGTAACGGAGGTCAAGTGTGTCTCCCTCATCCTCCAAGTTCACCGCCATCTCCAAGTGAACAAAGAACAGACCAGAATATGTAATGGAACACAGAAATAAAAATGTCATTGATGATGGCAGTTTATATCTTTGTTAGAGTGTAGAGGCAGCAGATTGAATGTTTTTACAGCTTCAGGGCTACTAAACTTTGGGGAAATGGAGGGGAAGCCAGGATCTTCCATACATTCACTTGTCGAAAAGCTCTCTCACGTGACTTAGGGGATGCCCTTTGAACCTGTAGTAGAAAGATACGCTTGTGTTCTTCAATAGCCTAGGTGCTTTAAACCACTCTGTGACTAGACTTAGATTTGGTTTGAATGTCTCAGAGGTGGTCTGCTCCGGGATGGAATGCTCGCCTGGGATCGGTCAGGACAGAGTACTTACGAGACATTTTTAGATACCTCTAGGACATGGCAGCCATGGGCTGGGGCATTCTGGGGAACGAGAAGCTAGAATTCACTACCACCATTACCTGCCATCCCCTCCCATTTCCCCACCCGAGGCGTGGTGAGTAGGAGGAGGAGAGGGTGAGTGCCTGCCGGATGTGGTTTCATATGGGGCACAGGGGCCATAAATAGTCCTCTCCCACCTCTGACATCACTTACCATTCGCGTGTGGCTTGCGAGGTATCCCAGGGAGGGGCACGATGCTGTAGCCAACAGCAAGCCACCCAAGTAGTGCTCTTTGTTCATCAGGTACAGGTGGCACGAGAAGAAACCCACAAAGGTGGATGTGGCAGAGACTTTAATTGGAGGACATGCCTGAGTGGGCAGCGGGTGGTGGCGGATAGTGGGAGAGCCCTGAGCCGAGTGCGGCTGGAGGGAGAGGCACACACGGCTGTTGGCTTGGCGGAGCCGTGAATGTTTGGCGGTCAGGAAAGGACAAGTTAAGGAGAAAACTTGTCTGTAATGCAGCTCAGGCTCGTGTATACATACTGATGTTAAAGCAACGAAATTCTAAGAAAAAATTAGAGGTAAAACTTGAAGACCTTTGATTTGAAATGAATTCTTAGATATGACACCCAAAAGCACAAGAAAAAAAAAAGAGATAAATTGGACTTCATCAAAATGAAAAACCTGTGTGCGTGGAAAGACATGACCAGGAAAGTGAAGAGAAAATCTTTTTAACTCATGTAACTAACTCATGTAACTGCTCAGCGTCTAGTATCCGGACAGTGTGAAGATGCCTGTATCTCAATAGCAGAAAGGCAGACAGCTCAGTTTGGAAAGGGGGGCAAAGTGCTTGAAGACACCTCTCCCCACAGATGATGCACAAATGACCAACCAGTGCCTGAAAAAGTGCCCAACACCGTTAGTCATTCAGAGAAACACAAATCAAAACCACACTGAGTTACTACTGCATACCCCCAGCATGGCAAGAATTTTTTTTAAAAGGAAGTTACATGTGTGACAAGGATGTGGAGAAATTGGAACTCTCTCATTTAAAAAATATTTTTTATTGTTGTTCAGTAACAGTTGTCCCCATTTCCCCCCCATTACTTTTCCCTGCCCTACCCCACCCCCCACATTCAGTCCTTTGTCCGTGGGTCCTTTATGCATGTTCCTTGACTTGACCCTTCCCCTTCTTTCCCCCGCCACCCCCCTCCCCCATATCCTCTGGTCACTGTCAGCGTGTTCTTTGTTTCCACGTCTCTGGTTCTATTTTGCTTGCTTGCATGTTCTGCTGATTAAAGAAATTGGAACTCTCATGTTGCTGGTGGGAATGTGTAAGGGTGCATCGGATTTGAAAACCAGTTTTACAGCTCCTTCAAAAAAAAGGAACATAGACTCATCCTATGGCCTTGCAGGTCCAGTCCCAGATATGTACCCATTCCGCCCCGCCAAAAAACCCTGAAAGCAGATAATCAAATACTGCTACACGGATGTTTATAATAGTACCATTGGCAACAGCCAAGAGGTGGAAACAACCCACATGTTCATCAGTGGATGAGTGGCTAAACAAATTTTGGTCTATGCATATAATTATCCATAAAAAGAAATGAAGAACTGATACATGCTGCGATGTGGGTCGGCTTCAGAAACCTCGTGCTGAGTGAAGGAACAAGACGTATGGAGCTGGGCATGGCGTGACCCTCTGTACACAGTGGAACACCCGGGACGGACAGATCTACACTGTCAGAAAGCAGATTGGTGGCTGCTGCGGTCGGGGAGGGACTCGTGGGGAGGAACAGCCCACTGGGGATGGGGTTCTACTGTGGGTGATGAAAATATTTTGAAAGTTGATGGAGGTGGTGGTTGCACAACATTGTAAATGTATCTCTCCCTATTTTCCCTCCGTTGGTAGGTTTGTTCTTTGTTATTATTGTTTATACGGCATTGAACTCATATCGTATCTGTATATATAATTTTGTACCTTTTAGTCTTTCCACCAAACAAGACAGTTTTTCCCCTGTTGCAAATTCTTCATAAACATAACTTTAATAGCTGCCTACTGATTAAATGATAAAGTGGTTTATGTATTTATTAATTCATTCTACAAGTGAATACCCGGAGTCTGTGCCAGTTTAGGCAGGACAATGGGTATAAAAAGTTAAATAAAACATACCCAGCCTTGGCCCTCAAAAAACTTGCCCTATTCAAATGTAGTAGAGAGATATAAAACAAATAAAAACACATATTAACATATAAGTACCAATTTTAATACATGCACGGACAAAAAAGGACAAGATCCTATAATGCTAACTTATATTGAAGAGTCAGGGTAAACTTCTTTGAAATATGAAGGCCACATACAAAATGACTAGACAAAGAGATTTAACAATGATGGTGGCCACGGTGGAGATAGTGAAGGTAGAATCAAGGGCCCCCAACCTCCTGGCCACGGACTGTTAGGAACCGGGCCACACAGCAGGAGGTGAGCTTGAATGCAATGCACCTGAATCATCCCAAAACCATCCCTGCCCCTCACCCCAGTCTATGGGAAAATTGTCTTGCATAGAACCGGTCCCTGGTGCCAAAAGGTTGGGGAGTAAGGGCCGGAAGATGATACTGATGAAGGTGGCGACGGTAACGACAGACATGTTATCAAATGCTTATAGGCACTGTTCTAGTCTTTACATACAGTGGCCACGTGTGACCCTTACCTTCCAACACCTCTGCGAGCTCAACACTATTATCGTGCCCGATTTTTCAAAGAGGAACCGAAGCGCTAGGAGATCAGAATCTCTCCTGAGGTCAGCTCAGTGCCGAGCCAATGAGGCTGTACGGCCCCTCCCCCTTACCACGGCACAAACAGTGCCAGGCTGAGGGAGCCGCACGGGTGACGGCCAGGGTGGGGAAAAGCGCTGGTTAGAAAAATTACGTGTGTGTGGTTTTAATTTTTCAAATGGGCTATTTAAATATATGGAAATATTCAAAGAATAAGGACAGAATGCTTGTGTACCTACTGCCCAGCTTTAACAATCTCATTTTGCCATAATCACTCTATCTCTAAGAAGCAAAAATTTAGAGCTACAACAGAAATGACCTGTGTACCTTCCCCTAGTCCCTATTTATCTTCCTCCATCTTTTTCTTCCCAGTGTCAACACTATTCTGAATGGAATGTGTGTCATTTTCATGAATGATTTATTTATTTTTACTATTTATGTCCATCGCTTTATGTGTTTTCAAATAAAAAGTGATATACTGCTTGTATCATCTGTAACTTTACAATTTTAAGATTTATCTCATCAGTATTGTTGCCTCTTTGGGGCAAACTGCTGAAAGCAGGAGTACTACATCAAAGAATACGTTGCCCTTAACTTTTCACGCATAAGGGAGAAGTCCAGTAATTAGACCACGGTTGTAACGATCCCAGTGCAAGCAGCTTCCATCTGGTGAAATGAAACACCAATTACTTCACGCAGGGTTTCACTGCATGAATAAACCACAATTTAAGAATCTTTCTCCTGCAGATGGGTACATTAATTGATCCCAGTTTTTCACTGTTTAAACAATGCAACAACAAACCCTCTTTGGATGTGTAGCAGAATTTCTCTAGGCTGTCTGCCTGGTAATGTCACTGTAGTCAGCAGGGATCAGGCAAAAAATGCTGGGTTGGTTCGTGGAAGTCAAGGGTGACCTTGGGTACTAAGTTCAGGAATTGCAGGCAGTGATGGGGAAAAGAAGATTTTCTAATCCCAAGCCTGCCTTAAATGAACTGGTGCTTTGATAAGGTAAATCTGGTGGAGCAGGGAGGGACACACTGAGACCAAAGAGACCTACTGGGTGGATGAGCTGCTGGGAGGCCATTACGAGAGATACCTGGTGTGAGGTAACTGAAGGGGAGGAAATGGAGGGGTGGATGTGGGTGAGAGTGGTAAAGAGAAAGTGTGTGTGTGTGTGTGTGTGTGTGTGTGTGCGTGCGCGCAATTAGTTGGGAGTGGCAGTGAAGACATTAGTTCAGAACTTGAGTTCTTATTCATTTCCCACATCAGCTTGATCAGTCTTCAAAGCAGGGTTGTGTCTTCAAA
The DNA here is from genome assembly GCA_004024845.1 of Tonatia bakeri. NCBI lineage: Eukaryota > Metazoa > Chordata > Mammalia > Chiroptera > Phyllostomidae > Tonatia > Tonatia bakeri. The sequence goes on along the minus strand of PVIA01001681.1, from coordinate 18,203 downwards.
GCAGGGTTGTTTAGAACCTCCCTACTCAAAGGCTGTGGTCCACAGCCTGACAGCATGCGCATGCCCTGGGAGCTTGTTGGAAAACCATTGATCTAGAGAGGGGTTTTCTGTAGCAGAAAAGGCACTAGATATGCAGTGGAGAACACAGAGTACAGGTCCAGTGCTGCCCCCTAATGATCTGGATGACCAAGTACAATCTGTGCAGCTTTCCCTGGCAGGCAAGCTCTGGAGATAGACAGCACACATTCTGATTCCAGCTCTCCCAGGCCCATCTGGTGAAATCGACGGAAAGCCTCAGAACATGGGAGCTCCTAGTATTATTTCGTCATTTGTACAATGACACCCTGGACCTAGCATTCTGTGCTTCTGAAAATGCTCTGAAACGCTGCCCTGGTTGACGCCATTTTGTCTAGAAGTGCTTGGTGGTGAGTTTTATCTAGGGGTAACTACGCTGATTTTCAAGGCAGAAGACACAGTTGCAGTTTTGCCCCTTTTCTTTCTAGACCTGCCATCCCAGCAGTGGGTTACCTTCCTTACACCTCATCTCAAAGGTCATAAAATAGGTATGTCAGTACCTGACTTCCTACTGTCACAGAGACCTTGAGAGAACTCCCACCTTCCCCCACCAATAAAGAAGAATGCAGGTTAAAAGCTCTTTTGTAAATCATGACGTACATGTTAATTATTATTCTGTTCTTATAATGAATGAAAAAAGATATTACTTCTTGCACAAGTGAATGTCAAATGTTAGTGCATCAGAATATTCTCTGTTGGACTTGTTAAGACTGGTGTCTACTCCCCGAGTTTCTGATTCTGTAGGTCTGGGGTAGGGCAGAGAATGTGAATTTCTGACAAGTTCCCAGGTGATGCTGCTGCCTGGGGACCTTGCTCTGAGAATCACAGACTTGGATGTAAACCTGGTACTAGGGAACCTCAAAGGAGAGATGCCACTTCAATGCATTGAATACATCATGTTGACATGGGTGTCCACTGAAAAGAGCACAGGACAGATGTCAGAAAATGATTTTCTAGCCTGTCTCTGCCACTAGTTAACTCTGTGACCCTGAGAAAGCTCCAGAGACCTCTCAGACTCAGTTTTCCTCCTGAGATGGGAGGGATGGGCATTCCTGAGAGAACTTCCTTTTGTTCTAACATATCTTTAGCCAAGAAATTGCCAAACTTTTTAGTTTAGATTGTTAGAATGCTCTATTGCAACAGTGTAGAGACTTATTTTTCTCAGAGCTGTTTCCCATTGACTATTATTTTTCCTTTTTTTTTTTGGATGGAGTAGTCAGGGAAGAGGAGGAAGCTTCTGGACTCTCTTTGTAAAAAAAAAAAAATCAATTTCCATTCCTCTTTTTTCCTAACTAAAATTTTATCTTCCTCTTTTTGTTTCTTGGTCCTGAGCCTTGCCTTTTCTGAAATGTTTCAGTTCCCTGTCTTGTATTTTTAGACCAACCTTCCATCTTTTAACAAATGTGCAAGGGGACATTTTTGCATAGCTCTCTAGGGGCAAGGACCCTACAGGAAGACCCTTTCTGGAATAGACATGAAGTGGGTCCCAAAAATCCTCTCTTCATTTCTTCAAGGTTTCTGTTTTTAAGTGTTCTTGTTTGTTGTTGTTGTTGTTTTTGTTTTTAGTTTACACTCAAAGCTGGAGGGCTAGAGTCTTCCTGAGAAGTCATTCATGGGAGTAAAGACAATATTTCATTCAGTGATGCTTAGTCGCTGAGTAAGTCTGATTAAGACTGGTTAAGACTTTTTGCCTCTCTTAGTAACTTGCTTCATTTTTGACTCTTCATTTGTGATCTGTTGAAAACCTATGGAAAAATAGAAATATATGCAGCATAATAATATTATGCCCACCAGATACATCTCTCTCTTTCTCTTTTCTGAGCTCTCAGTATTATTGCTAATTAGGTTAATAAAATAGACTCTTACTTAGCACACATCTAAAGTTTGGGTTTTTTAGAGAAGGGAGGAAATTCTTAGAGAGAGGGGAAAGAGGAGAGAAAAAGAGGGAGAGAAATATCAGTGTGTTCAGAGAAATATCAATTGGTTGCTTCCTGCATGCCCCTAATTGGAGCCCTGGCCCATAACCCAGATATGTGCCCTGACCAGGAATTGAACCAGCAACCTTTCAGTCCACAGGCTGGTGCTCAGTTCACTGAGCCACACCAGCCAGTGCACCACCTGAAGTTCTTTAACCCCCAAAATAGATTTAAAAGTATTTCAGACCATGAAAATCTGAAAGCTTTTACTCTAGGATGAGGACAAGATAAGGATGCCTAATTTCACCACTCTATTCAACATAGTACTGGAAGTGATAGCCAGAGCAATTAAGCAAGAAAAAGTAATACAACATTAAAATTGGAAAGAAAGAAGTAAAATTATCTTTGTTGCAAATGACATCGTATGGTATGTAGAAAACCCTAAAGATTTCACACACAAAAAAACCCCCTGTTAGAACTAATAAATAAATTCATCAAAGTGTCAGGATACAAAGTTACTACACAAAGATTAATTGCATTTCTGTACAGTAAATGAGAAAATCAAAAAAAGAAAACTAAAAAAGCAATTTTATCTATAGTAGCATAAAAAAGAGTAAGATACTTAGGAATAAACTTAACCAAGGAGGTGAGACTTGTACAAATGTAACTACAAAACACTTAAAGAAGACAAGAATAAATAGAAAGGCATTTTGTGTTCATGGATTGAAAGACTTAATATTGTATAAAGATGTTAATACTATCTAAATTGGTTTACAGATTCAGTTCAATCCTCATCAAAAGTTCCAAAAAATGTTTTTTGCAAAAATAGAAAAATCCACCCTAAAATTTATGTGTACTTTCAAAGGACCCTAAATGGCCAAAATAATCTTGAAAGAGGACAAAATTGGAGGTCTCACATTTCCTAATTTGCAACTTATACAAACCTACAAAAATCAAAACAGTGGTTCTAATATAAAGATGGACATATAGGTCAATGGAATAGAACAGAGAGCTCAGAGATAAACCCTTGTATGTGTGGTCAAACAACTTTTGATGAGGGCACCAAGACAATTCGATAGGGAAAGGACAGTACTTTTAACGTGGTGCTGGAAAAACTGAATATCCACATGCAAAGGAATAAATTGAACCATTACCTCATATCATGTAAAAAATAAATTCAAAATGGTATGCAACAGTAACACCATAAAACTCTTAGAAGAAGAAAAGATAGGAGAAAAACTTTATGATAATTGGATTTGGGCAATGACTTTTTGGATCTGACACCAAGGCAAAGGCAACAAAATAAAAAAATAGACAAATTGGACTTCAGAATTAAAATGTTTATTCATCAAAGGACACTATTAACAAAATGAAAAGGCAATCCACTGACTGGAAAAAATTACAAGTCATATATCTGATAAGAGATTAGTATCCAAAATATATAATGAACTCCTAGAACTCAGCAACAGAAACCCAAAGAACCTGATTTGAAAGTGGGCAAATGACTTTAGTAGATATAGTTCCCCCCAAAAAAAAGAAAGAAAGAAAATGGCCAGCAAGCCCATGAAAAGCCACCAATCACTAGGGAAATGAAAATCAAAATGTGGATACCACCCCTCCACCCATTTGAATGATATTATACATTTAAAAAAATAGTATGTGTTGATGACAATTTGAAGAAATTGGAACCTTTGCTTTGCTGGTGGGAATGTAAAATGTTGCAGCCATTGTGGAAAACAGTATGACAGTTCCTCAAAAAGTTAATTAGAAATTACTGTGTGATCCAGCAATTTCATTTCAAGAATTGAAAGCAGAACAACCCCCCCCAACAGATGTTTGTGCATTCATGTTAGGAGCGGCATTATTCACAACAGTCAAAGGTAGGAGCAACCACGTGTCTATCAACAGATGCATGGGTAAGCGAAATGTGATCTATCCAAACAATGGGGTATTATTCAGCCTTAGAAAGGAAGGAAACTCTGACACACACTACAACATGGATGAACCTTGAAGACATGCTAAGTGAAACAAGCCAGTCACAAAAGGACATATAAGTGATTCCACGTTGATGAGGTTCCTGGAGTAGGTCAAATTCACAGGTAGAGAAAGTAGCGTAAGAGCTGCCAGGGACTGGGGGAGTGGGAAGGGGGAGTTAGTGTTTCACGGGGATGAAGTTTCAGCTGGGGAAGATCCAAAAGTTCTGGAGGCGAATGGTGGTGCTGGCTGCCCAACAAAGTGCATGTACTTAATGCCACTGAACTGCACTCAGAAAAGGTCAAAAGGATAAACTTTATGTTACGTATATTTACCATAATAAAAAAAGTCTTTTGGACTGAATTTCATCACATCATGGGCTTGTAGAGCTGGGAGTGACCTATCTGGTTATCAGGGCAACATGTCCCGTCCCTCCCCCGCCACGTCACAGGTGAAGAGACGGAGGCCCTGAGACACAGCATGATTCGATTGAGGCTGTGTAGTCACGACGTGGCTGTGCCACATCATGATGGCCTTCTTTCTGTTGCACTGCACTTGACTCCTGTGGGGCAGCTCCAACTAGCCATCTTGCCCTTGACTCTCCTGTCCCCTGCCCCACCCCCATCTTATATATCCCCTGCAAAACCTCCAGGCTGCTCCTTTGAGATTCAAGTTCAGATGTGTATTTCCCCTGATGAGTATCTTCCATACCACAACCCTGCACCCTCTGATGAATTAAGATAAAATTCTCTAGTGTGGCCCAACGCATCTTCTGAGATCTGGCCTTCTGTCTCCCCACCCTCTCTTCCTGCTGCCACCCGAATCTCCCCACCCGGTGAATTCCAGTCCCAGCCATCTCATTCTAGATCTCTGAAGGTATCACCCCGCTTCACACGGTGTCTCCTGCCTGGGTGCCTTTCCTTCTCTCAGCCCCACAAGACACTGTGTCAAGCGTCCTCTCCTCCAGGCAGCCTCCCAGATGCTCTGTCCAGGATCAGAACCACCCATGGCAAAACTGTACTGAATAACATGCTGCCCTCTGGCCACTGTCATTGCCTTTGTAGCCTGCGCTGCCGGACCATGAGTATCCAGAGGACAGGGCTCAGCTCTCTGATCTTGTACACAAGCAGTTCTCTTTATGGCTGTGCCCCAGCCCCAGTCGGGGAATTTTACAGCAGTGCAGATGCTCAGGCCTCTTCCTAGACCTGCTGCGTCAGATTCCAGCAGCAAAGTGAGCGGCACGTTTGGGGGACAGTGAATGACTGACTGCAGGGCTTGGTAGATTTATATAGGAAAATCGGAGATGGACTGAAAAGGAAGAAGGCTGTCACGGTGGGAGGAGCTGGTCTGAGGAGTGCCACAGGAAATGCACGTTCTAGGGCGAGTCTGGTGCGGTATGCAGCATGGACTGGCAGGAGCAGAGGCTGTGGGCAGAGGGTGGAGTGAGGATCGTAACCATTGTTTCATATTGGTATTTCTGGTGCCCAATGTGGTGCCTGGTATGAAATAGATGCTCAAGAAGTGAATGAGTGAATCGATGAACGAGGGTCATGGGAGCAGAAATGGAGTGGAAAACCTGGTCCTGGATTTGATCTCCACCGCAGGCAGTGAGCTCGAGTCAGTGCAAAATTTTCCTTGGCATCTTTTAGAATTCTGACATTCTCCCCTAACGTTGAAGACCGTGCACATTACACTCTGGCTCTGCGGTGCTGACAGGAATGAGACACGTGCACACATACACACACACACACACACACACACACACACACACACACACACGGCCCCGTGTGCATAGCGATTGCAGCTGAGCTCAGCACATTTCTGCTTCACTTCCCCTGCTTGTCTGAGTCAGCTTCAGGGGCGAGGAGACATGCCTTTTCCTGGACATACGTACATTCTCTGTAGGTCAGAGGGGAGTTGGAGAGTCAGGGCTGAGGGTGTTGAGACCAGTGCTCCTCGATCTTCAATGTGCCTATGGATGCTCTGTTAGCTGACTCTGCTTCCAAGGTTCTGGGGAGGGCCTGAGATTTGCCTTTATAACTAGCTCTTGGTTGATGCTGAAGGTGCCAGTCCCCAGAACGCTGTGTGAGCATCATGTTCTGCAGAGCTTCCCAAGTGGGGTTGCCAGTGAATGAAAAGATCTCAGGTGGGCCAAGATGTTGAGTCCCCAGGCTGTCAGGAGCTTCCCTTGTTTAGTCCCATATACTGAATTAGCATCATTTTCTATGGTGGTACAACATGAAAAAGGTTGAGGTGCGCTGCACAGAACCATTGGTTCTCCAGGTCGGGTAGGTATTTGGGGAACATGGTACATCTACAAGGGCCCACCCCCTCTCTTACATCAAAGAACCTAGTCTTTGAGATGATTCTGATGCACACCAAAGTTGGACGACCACTGCATTAGTAGATAACTTTAGATTCCCTAGATGGTAAGGTCTAGACGGTAGGAAAAGAGCGAAACAACTGAGCTACTGGTCAGAAATAGGGAGACTCACTTTCCCCCCAGCTTTATTGAGGAATGACTGGCAAATAAAACTTAGGGAGACTCATTTTTGCTCATTCTTTCTGTTATGCATTCAGTCACTCAACAACTATATTGAGTTAGGTATGGTTTTGAATGTAGGGACCATGGAAGCATGGGGATAAGTCAGACACGAATTCTCCCCTCAAGGTATTTACAGGTGAGTGGGGAGACAGGTGCTAACCAGATCACTGGGATATCATCATCAGTACTTTCATACTCTGGAAAAAGTAGAATAAGACATGCATTTATAATTCAACAACTCTTCATGAAACAGCTATTCTGGGTCAGTTGCTAGGTTACAAGGATGAATGAAACAGAATCCTGTGCCCTAGAAACTCCTAGGCTGCTGGCAAAAAAGGAATCTGAAAATGTTAGTGTGTTGGAATTCCTTGGAATCCTGGATCCTAACTCAGAGAAGACAAGTACTCTTCTGACTCACGGATTCTTGAAACTGATACCTAGTGGGTCACCATGGAAATTGAGGGGTTCTCATTCAAAGAAGCTAGCTCTCACAAATATTTTTATGTGCCTAATGGATCATATTTTCTCCTTCTCCATCCCAGCTATGCCCCATCCACGATCATAATCCATATCCCAGAGGAAACTGGAGGGCAGTGGCGTTTTGATGTTTAACAGGGTTTCACCTTCTTTTGACACTTCCGTGGCCAATGATGCCACCGGTTCTGTCTGCAGCCACTCCAGCTCCAATGCTTGATATTTCAGCTCCATATGGGAGACGTAGACTTTATACACCAGAGAAGGGAGAAGCACATCTTGCTTTTCCTCATTAGCATCTTGCAACTCCCGTCGAGCAGAAATGGGTCACTTCCTCTGGTTTGATGTTAAGGTCCAGAACTACATGGCCAAAGTCAGGATTGCGAGAAAAGTTTGGCTGGTAGGCTCAGGTGTCTGCAGCTGCAATTGCTGTTGTAACCAGTCCAGTAGTAAGGTCATGTACCTAAAGTAGACTGAGTTTAAATCTCTTTGCATTTTTTCACCAAATAGAATTAAGTCAGAAAAGGAAATTGTCATCTCTCAACCTCAGGAATGAGGAACCAGTGTGTATTACAATGGCAATAAAGCATTACCACCAAGCACTGGGATTGTTGTCATTTTCAAAAAAGGATGAAACCATTGCATTTGTCAGTGCTGAGGACACTGTTTCACACTATTTTCACATTCCTCATTTCCCCTTGGCCCTATCTGTACAAAACCCACAAGGACTTCCTCTCTCTTCTCCCATACAACTCCCCCTCCCATTTCTCCTTTTGCTTTTTCTCTCAAATAATTCATGAAATTATTCACTGTTTTGGTGGTGGGTCAGCAAGTGCTGAGGACTAAGGGAGGTGCTGTGAGGAGAGAAATATTGACGCTACCTATCCTCAAGAAGGATGCTTTCTGATGAAAGAGGCAAGATTGAACAAACATACAAGGGCAGCCAAAATGTTGCTTATTTTCTAGAAGTGAAGTCCCAGTTTATGCATGGGGTTGAATTGTATTTTATTTATGTTCATGAATGATATTGATCTATTGTTTTCTTATACTGTCTTTGTATGACTTTGGTATCAGAGTATGATAGAATGAATTGGGAAGTATTCCCTCAATTTTACGGGAGAGTTTGTTAAGAACTGGTATTATTTCTTCTTCAAATGTCCAGTAGAATTGAAGCCATCTGGGTCTAGAGTTTTCTTTGTGGATGGGTTTTTGTTTCCCTTACAATTTAAGTTCTCTTATTAACTATAGGGCTATTCAGTGTATTTCTTTTGGTTATTTGCATCTTTCAAGTAATTTGTTTTATCTAAGTTGTTTAATTTATTGGTATAAAATTGTTTGCGGTACTTCCATATTATCTGTAGAATCTGTAGTGATGCTACCTCTGTCATTTTTGATATTGGTAATTTGTGTCTTCTTTTTTTCTTGATCAGTCTGGCTAGAGTTTTATTAATTAAAAAAAATTTCTCACAAACTAGATTTTCCTTGATCTTTCTTTATATTTTTGTTTATTTTTTATTGTATCCATTTATGATTTTATATTTATTATTTTCTTTCTTCTATTTACTTTGGGTTTAGTCTGTCCAAACTTTTCTAGTTTCTTAAGGTGTAGACTAAGATCAATGATTTGAGAACTTTTTTTCTAGTGCAGAAATTTAGTGTTATCAGTTTCCTTCTAAGCTGAAAAACAGATCACTTACTAGATTACCAGTTCATTTTAAAAGATACAGCAGCCAGATAAAAGAGATGCATAGGGCAAGGTATGGGAAGGGAGTGTGACAATTCCATGCCCTCTCTGGTTGTGCCACCCTCTCAGCACCTTAGGGCAGTCACCAATCTGTAAGTTCTCTGAACCCCTTAGGTGAGGGTTTTTTTTTTGAAGGCTTGTTATGTATGCACAATTGATTAAATCATTGGCCACTAGTGCATTCAGTCTCCAGTCCCCCTCCCTTTCCTAGGGGTGCATGGGGAGGGCAGGAAGGAGGTATGTGGAAGGGTGGGACAGAAAGTTCTAACCTTCTAATTCAGGGAATCGTGTTGGTTCCTTGACAAACATCAGCCCATCCTTAGAAGCTTCCCCAAATCTCCTCATCAACAAAACTCAGGTGTGATTGAAAGGCACTTGTTATAAATAATGAAACATGCTCCTTCCCCCTTTATTGCTCTTGAGCTATTTCAAGAATTGTAGACAAAAAAAATATTGTAGCAAACAATGCTCCCTTTACTCTTATCAGTTGGGCAATTACAACCGTTTTAGGATCTCTGGCCAGGAGCTGGGAAGAAGTCCAAATATATTTATTTTTATTGTATCACAATAGCACAGAAGACCAACACACAGATGGCATAGAACAGAGTCATTCGGGACCTTGAGAATATTTGTGTGGCTGGGGTGCTCCTGGAGGCTGAGATGCTCATCAAGCTGAACGCCAACTGTGGCTGCTTAGAAGGATTGAACACATTTCTCCAGTCTGCCTGAAGGTGCCTATAGCTGCTCCACCAGGGTTTCCCCTCACTGTGAGAACAGATCACTGCTCTTTGGTTTGGTTTCAGGTAAAGTAGTTGTCTTGCTCTGAGGAGCTTGTGGGACGAAGTGAAAAGGTATGTTTATGTTGAGGTGCTGTTGTCATATGACGCTGGGGAATAATCCTTGGGCTGTTAAGTGTGGTCAATATTTTCTTCTGCTTTGTTGCCTGTCTTTTAACCTGGCTTATTGTGTCTGATTGTCCTCCTTTATTGCTATGATTTTCTGTTTTCACTTAGTAAAGCCTCTCTTATCCCAAAGGAATAAAAATATTCTTCTAGTATTTATAGAGTTTCATTCTTTAATATTTATATATTTAACCCATCTGGAATTTATTTTTTATATATGGTATGAAGAGTTTAACTTTATTTCTTTCCAAAGTACATCCAGTTCAGAACAAATCCCCAGGAACGGAGTTACTATGTCAAATAGAAAAAAGTAGTTTATGACCATTGAAACAGTTGCCCAATTACTTGGAAACAATATTATGACAATTTATAAAATGTTAATGGATCATGTTCACTGTAAACTTACAGACATTAGCTATTATCATCATTTAGCATTTTTGAGATATAGTTTTTATCATCTAAAAGTATGACTTATTATTTCTATTAAATTTTATTTCTTAGTTTTTTAAGTATATTTTATTTATTATACTATTACAGCTGTCCCAATTTTTTCCCCTTTATCCCTGCTCCACCCTGCACCCCCCCCACCCCTCCAGTATTCCCCTCCCCTTAATTCATGTCCATGGGTTATACATGTAAGTTCTTTGACTTCTGTTGCCTATACCATTCTTTACCTCTACTCATCTACTTTATGCCTACCAATTATGCTTCTTCTTCCCTGTACTTTTCCCCTCCATTCTTCCCATCCCACTCCCCACTGAAAACTCTCCATGTGATTTCCATTTCTCTGATTCAGTTCCTGTTGTTTCCTTAGTTTTTGTTTTCGTTATTTTAGGTTCAGTTGTTTATAGTTGTGAGTTTGTTGTCATTTTACTCTTCGTAGTTTCGATCTTCTTCTTTTTCTTAGATAAGTCCCTTTAACATTTCATATAATAAGGGCTCGGTAATGATGAATTCTTTTAACTTGACCTTATCTAGGAAGCACTGTATCTGCCCTTCCATTCTAAATGAAAGCTTTGCTGGATAGAGCAATCTTGGATGTAGGTCCTTGCCTTTCATGACTTTGAATACTTCTTTCCAGCCCCTTCTGGCCTGTAAGGTCTTTTTTGAGAAATCAGCTGATAGTCTTATGGGAACTCCTTTGTAGGTAACTGTCTCCTTTTTCTCTTTCTGCTTTTAAGATTCTCTCTTTATCTTTAATCTTGGGTAACTTAATAATGATGTGCCTTGGTGTGTTCCTCTTTGGGTTCAATTTCTTTGGAACTCTCTAAGCTTCCTGGACTTCCTGGAAGCCTATTTCCTTTGCCAGATTGGGGAAGTTTTCCTTCATTATTTGTCAAATAAGTTTTCAACTTCTTACTGTTGTTCTTCTCCTTCTGGCACTCCTATAATTCTGATGTTAGAGTGTTTAAAGTTGTCCCAGAGTTTCCTAAGCCTCTCCTCATTTTTTTAAATTCTTGTTTCTTCATTCTGTTCCTGTTGGATGTTTATTTCTTCCTTTTGTTCCAAATCTTTGATATGAGTCCTGGTTTCCTTCCCTTCATTGTTGGTTCCCTGTATATTTTGCTTTATTTCACTTTGGGTAGCCTTCATTCGTTCCTTTATTTTGTGACCATACTCAATCAGTTCTGTGAGCATCCTGATTACCAGCATTTTGTACTCTGCATCTCATAGATTGGATATCTCTTTGTCACTTGGTTCTTTTTTTTGGAGTTTTGATCTGTTCTTTCATTTGGACCATATTTCTTTGTCCTGGCAGACGTGTTATGTTGTAAGGGGGCAGGGCTTTAGGTATTCACCAGGGTGGGGCAACCCACATTGCTGTGTTGTGGTGCTGTCTGTGGGGGAGGGGTCAGGGAGGGAACAATGCAGCTCACTTGCTCCAGTCTAGCTCCACTTTCCAATGAACTGTCTTGTGTGAGACTGGGAGTTTCTCCCACCGTGGCAACCCTGTAGCAGTTCACAGCTAGCTGTGAGTCTTTAGTTTCCTGTTCAGCCAGCCCCCTCTGACCTGCGGGGTTCGACGCCTTGCTGTGTGTCCTTTCTGCTTGGCTGCCCATCTCTGTCCCACCTACTGGTCTTGGTGAATGTTTCTTCAACTCCTTGGTTGTCACAGTTCCGTGCAACTTGACTTTCTGGCACTTTTGGTTGTTTCTTGTTTTTAGATTGGTTGTTATCCTTCTTTTGGTTGTGTGAGGAAGAGGAGTATTTCTACCAACAACTCCATCTTGGCTGGAACCTATATTTCTATTTCTTAGTTTTAACTAGTTATTTTAGGCTGTCAAGATGTCTTTGAAATCTGATTCTGTTATTTAACTCATTAGCTCTCATTCTCAATTTCGTGCCAATTCTCATTCCAACAGGGCATAGGTACAGTGTCCCCATTCAGATAACTGACAAACCACTGTCTAGAAAAGGGTTCAATATGATGCATTTTAGCATCACCTAATACTAACTTGTTAATCAGTTATTGTTAGATACCATCATTGAAACGGTCTTCATTTCTCCTTTAACTCAATGTCCCATGGATCTTCATCCAATCCAATCCAATCCAATCCAATCCAATCCAATCCCATCCAATGACATTTACTGGAGTTCCAAATGCTAAGATATATACTGGGCAGCAGAGAGGGTGCCAAATTTCTTGTTTTTTAATGAGCTTCTTCGGGCATCCCTGGATTTACCAATTAAGTAACTTGGTTAAAAAAGGGAAATGGGGTTGGTATGGCCAAAATGGTTGAGTGGACCAGTGGAAGAATTGGTGGCTCTGAGAGGGGATTGGATGGCACACGGCCAACGGATTAAGCAACAACAAAACTAGGAGTGGGCAAGTGAGGCGGAACTGAGAAGTCATTGCTTAAGCAGCACGAAGGGGATTAACCAGAAGTTCTGAGTGTAGTGAACTAATTGCAGGGAAATTTAGGTCAGAGATGGGGGTTGGAAATAAAAGAGTGATGTTCAAGAAGTTCATGAACTTTGAATATTGAGTTTACCAGAGTTAGTGTGCAAGTATGTGTTTTGTAAATCCCCCACATCTGGGGCCCACCTGACCACCTGCCCCTTGGCAGGGCTCATCCTTCAGGATTATGCCTTTTAACATTCTTAAACTAGCATTTTGTTATTCTTTTCAGCATTGGGAAGGTTCAGGAACAATTTCACTAAGCTAATTCTCCAGAATTTCTCTTTTTATATAACTAAAGCAAGAATACTTCCTCAATTCCGGTCTTCTTGTCCAAATATCACGGACAGCGATTTTCCTGTCATACCTGCAAATTCTTTCATGACCTCTAATGTGATTCGTTTGAGTCTAAAGAATAAACCTCTTTTGGAAACAATGGCTGCCTTCAATGTATTTTCATTTTTCTTGGGCTTTCATTGCTTCTATTAAAAAGTTTGTTTCTTTCATTATAAAGGTGATACACACTCATTTCAGAAAAAATGATTAATGTATAGACGGGGATGGGGAGGAGAAATCTATAGTTTTACTATCAAAAGTCTATCGACACTGTACAGATTTAGCTGTATTTCCTTTCAGCGTTTTCCTCTTCGTGCATTTATGACTGAATGGCCACAATCAGCTGGGCATTGTACCAGTTCCTGGACTCGCTCTGGGAGACAGAACAGACATGGCTCTTACACTCTGGCCATGGGGAAAGGGCATGAAAACAAACAAAGAGAAACTCCCAGGAAGATGGAGTAAAAGCACTATTTTTTATGCCTCCCATTAGGATGATCAAAGCCCCTGATCATCATACGTAAAACAAACACCAGACAACTATGGAAGGTGGAGATAAGGAGGCAAACCAGCTGGAGACCTCGGGAGCCGAGGAACAGCAGGGGAGCGAGTCCCCTGGAGTTTCTTTGTGTCTCTGAGACCCCAGGCTGGGTGCTGGAGAAGCCAGGAGCCTGGAAATGACAACAGGTACGGACAACAAATAGCTCCATCAAAAGCTCGTTCTCCCCAGTTGAAGGATGAGAAGGACAGAAAACTTTCAGACATGAAATGGTCTACTCTAGTTGAACCCCTCAGGGAGAACTGTGGCCCCCCCACCCCGGGACAATCCAAGTAGGAAGCACAGAGTTTCGCCCTCAATGATCTGTGAGAGGGCTCACACTTCTCCCCTCCGTTCGCAGTAGTAAGGCTTCTGAGAATCCCAGGTGGAGAGCCAGGGCTCTTGTCCCACCAGGTGGTGACGAGGTTTGTCCTCACCTCCCTGTGGTGTCAGCAGAGACAATGTGAGGAGCCTGGACTTCACCTGCCACCCAGCAGTGAAAAGTTACCCCTCTCCCTCCCCACTGGGGTGGGGTGAGAGGAAAGCTGGTGGTAATGGAGGACTTTCAGTACCGCCTGTGAGAACCAGGTTCAGTGGTAATGCGGTATCAGTGGAAGCCACATAGGGGAACAGTAATGAGACACTCCCATCCCTCCTATCCAGAATGGTATCAGCAGAAACCTAGTGAGGACACCCACTTTCACCCAGCAGTGACAAGAGCCCCTGCTCTGCCTTGGGAGTCAATGGAGGCCAAGCCAGAAATCTGGACTTCTACCCCTACCTGGATTTAACAAGGCAAACCAGTCAAAACAGAGGGTTTCAATAAAATCCAGGGTTTTTTATCATGCTCCTCAGAATGTCCAGGTTTCAGTAGAAAAGTCACTTGTCATATGAAGAACGAGTAACATCTTAACATGAATGAAGATAATCAATAGCTTCTAACACTGAGATGACAGAGATATTACAATTACAAATAGTTTAAAGCAGCCAACGTATAAAGGTTTTCATGAGCGATTATGAGCACACTTGAGACATATGAGTGAACTGAACAGCTCAGCAAAGAAATAGTCTCAGCAAAGAAATAGAAGATATAAAGGAGAACCACATGAAAATGACAGAACTGAAAAATATAAAAACAAAAAAATTGCTGGATGGGCTCAGCTGTGGAATGGACAGAGAAAAAAAAATCAGTGAGTTTGAAGAACAAAAATGGAAATGACCTATACTTAGCAGCAGAGAGAAAAAAACTGGAAAAAAAAAAAGAAAGAAGAACCTCTGGAACTAACAAAAAAAAAATCTAACATTCATGCTATGAGTTCCAAAAGGAAAGGAGGAAGAAAATGACACTAAAAAAATTACTCAATAATAGCTAAAAACTTTATAAACTTGGCAAAAGATATAAATTACAGATTAAAGAAACTGAGAAAATTCCCACAAAAGATACACTCAAAGAAATCCACACTAAGACACATTATTGTCAAGTTTCTGAAAACTAAAGACAAAAAAACAACAACAACCCCAAACCCTTTGCTTTGAAACACATGATCTACCGGGGGCAGTTAGAATGACAGTGAATTTCTCATCAGGAACCTCGAGGACCCAAAGTCAGTAGCACAACATTTTCAAGTGCTGAAAAAAAGAACTATTAATCCAGGACCCTGTATCCATTGAAAATATTCTTCCAAGTGAAGGAAAAATCTAGACGTTATCAGATCAAATAGAGAGAATTTGTCACCAGCAGACCACCAGAACAGAACAGTTAAAGGCTATTTCCTAAACAAACAAAAAGATAAAATAAGAAATCTGAGAACAATAGGAAAGAGGGCAAGAGCAATAAAAAGAGTAAAAGTATGTGTAAGAACAATCCATTTTCTTTTTTATCTTGAGTTTCCTCAGTGACGTTTGCTGCTTGAAGCAGAAATTGTAACACTGCTTGATGTGGTTTAAAATGAACATAGAGGAAATATTTAATACAACTAAAATATAAATGGGGAAGGATAAAGAGAAGTAAAAGGAGGTAAGGCCTTTACATGTCATTTGAACTGGTGAATTGTCAACACGATCACACACCACATAACGACGTTTCGGTCAGTGACAGAGGGCGGTCCCAGAAGATCACAGTGGAGCTGAAAAACCCCCAGCCCCGGGTGAATCGTAGCCACCCTAAAGTCAAGAAGCAATGCACCCCTCATGTGTTTGTGGTGAGGCGGGTGCACGCAAACCTTCTGCCCTGCTGGTCGTATCAAACTATAACAATTCACTATGTAGGTGCCTAATACTTGGTAATGATAAGAAGTGACTGGGTGTTGGGTTGTATATTTGCTATGTATTAATGTTTAATGTTGTTTTAGAGCATGCTTTCCACCTATGAAAAATGTGTGCTGCGAAGCAGTGGGCCGTGCACTAGGAAGGCCCCGCCCCGTGCGTCTCCTACCCGCCAGCCGGCCGCATCTCCTGTCCGCATCTCTCCGCTGTGCTCAATTGAGTCTCACGTTGTATACAAAACCCACGGCTCGTGTTGCCGGTGAGAGGCCTGGAAACCAAATGAAAAGTACTACGAACTATGAGTTTGGAAAAGCAGTGATGGCTATTGCTCACCAGTCGGGCAACACATTTAAAAGAGTTGAAAATACAAACTGTTCGCAGACCACAGTGGAATCAAAATAGAAAATGATTATGTGAGGATAACAAGGAAATTTTTTGAAAATTGGAAATTAAGCAAAAAGCAATATACCATTAAGTCTGTATATTAAAAATTAGGTCTCAAGGGAGATAAAAAATACGCTGAACTCAATGAAAAAGAAACTACAACACATCAGTCTAGGGACACAGCTAGAGTGGTGGCCGGAGAGAAGTTTTCGGCAGTAAATGCTCACGTGAGAAAAGAGGAAGATCTCGTATCTAAGACCATCTAAGCTCGTGCTGCAGGAAGCTAGAAAAAAAAAAGAAAGAAAAAACGTAAATAAACCCAAAGGAAGAAGATATAAGAAAATAATGATAATAAAAGAAAACGAGAGCAGAAATCAATGAAACTGAAAAGAGAAAAACAGGAACAAATCATTGAAACAAAAGCTAGTTCTCCTAAAAGATCAAAAGCATTATTTACTGAGACTTACAAAGAGAAAAAGTAGTTCAGACAATACTACCAACATACATTTCGCAACTTAGATAAAATGGACCAATTCCTTCAAAAGCACAAACTACCACGATTCACCCGATACAGGGTGGGGCCAGAGCAGGTTTGCAGCTGTGAGTTTAACAGGCTGATGCATCAAAGTGAGCGTACAGGGGAATTGGGGATTATTTTTCGGTGTCCTTTACGGCTTTGCTTTTGTCTTGGGCCTGTCTGGCTCTAATGGGGCTTTTGTTATTTGTTCTCCTGACTTCGTCTGTCCTTGGGTTTAGCAGGCACAAATGGCACAAACTGGGTCTCTATTCCTTATCTCGGCAGCCCAGGGAGATTTAAGCTACATATTATCTGGTCAGGGAGCAGAGGTGTAAACAGTTTGCTCCTGTGTCCTCGGTTAGGAGAGACAAGGTCTTGTGGTGCCTCGGCTGGCTGTAAGTTGTTCAAAGTGTTTGTCCTTGTTTAATTTTCTTGTCTCAGTTTCCCCATTTCACTTGCTCAAGACTTTTCCTAGCTTCTTACTGTCCTGTGATAATGCAATTTTTTTAAAAAAAGCTGTAAGCATAAAAACGGATAAAATACCTTGGTAAATTCAACTGCTGATGGAAGAAAACTTCGTTGTTGTTGCTGAAAATGTGAAAACAAAACCAAAACAAACCACAAGGCAGTAATGACTGGACGGTAGGGAGGTGATATTCGATAAATAAAGTGTGCAAAAATCCAGGTCGTGTTTAGGAGGAAAATACAAATAGTAAATAACTTCAGAATCTGTTAGAAAATCTGTTTTTCAATCTGCATGCTAAAAGAGAAAGAGTGAATGCCAAGAGAATTGGCTGCAATTTACAGCTTCCAAAATAGTGGCCGGTGGCTGTGGGGATGGGGTCAGGACTAAAGACAGGGAAAGAGATTTAAGGGGGGAAAAAATGGTAAATAGAAAAACCAGCATGGCTTAAGTCGGTCGGATTCTATCGACAATCACAAAAAGGTAAAATGTAAATGACTGATACCATTTGTGAAAAGACAAAGTACTGTGTGCTGCTCACACAAGAACTTCTATAAGAAGGCCACATGGATTGAAAATAGAGAGGGAAAGAGGTATGCCGGAAAGAAAATTAACTGAAAGAATACTGAGGTATAATATCAAAATAGACTTTAAGGCAAAATCCTTAACTTGCGAATGAGAAAAACTATATAGTATTAAAGGAATGATCTATTAGGAAAGTAACTTTCATTTTGCTAATATAGTTATAATAAGAAAGGTAAAATTCACAATGCTATGAAATATCACATACTGACTTTATAATACATTTTACAAATAAAATATTTTCCCATTTTGAAATGAGAAATGAGGTTGCAACCATAGACATCAACTTTTATCATATGTAATGCTGGAAATTGCTAGTCACATTTCAGATCAAGATTTTTAATGGGAATAATTCCAAATTCTTGATAATCAGCACCAATAAGAAACTTTAGTCACAGACATAGGTAGTAAAAATGAAAGCAAAATGTATACAGCCATACAAAATCTCGCAACAGTTGAAATTACATTTGAAGAATCTAGTAGCTCTTCTTTCTCTTTCATTAACAAATATAATATTGACATTTCTTGCTGTATCCAAACACAAAGGAATATCAAAGGCAATCAAGTGCTTTATATTAAGTTTAAAAAA
>PVIA01001680.1:187681-258434 GCA_004024845.1 Tonatia bakeri | reverse complement strand
TCTTAAGGGAAATGTATATTTTTCTCCTTAGAGAAGCCAAAGCTTTGGCTTTCATGTTAGTGCTATCTACCCACTGAGCCAGTTTCTATGTCCAAATTCCCAGACAAAAACTCCCTCAGTTACTGGTCTTGCCTTCTTTCCCTCCTCTGAGAGGTGAACCCTCCTTCTGAGAACTGAGGTTGCTCAGCTTGGAGAGAAACAGTTGCTGAAGGATTGAGAAGTGTCATTTCCATGTGAACACACAGTATAAAGACCAAACAAATGCACATCAGTCTTGTGTCTAGAAGTTGAAAATGCAATGTTTAGTTCAAGTAACCGGCTTTGAGGTATAGGCATACCCTATATCACTGAATTGCGTTTGACCATTTTGCTAGAGCAAATTTCTTCACATGGCACACTGCAAGTCCAGGTGGCCAACCTGCTGGACCCTCAAGACCCAGACTTGCCCCTTGTGGGGGCGGCCTCTCCCAGACCTCCCTGTCCGTGACCAAGCGTCCTGAGCTCACCACTCCGGCAGGCTGTTCAAGGCGTTCCTGACTGTTACTACAAATTCCTCAGAAAAAGTTCACTGGGTCCCAGCAAAACGACACCAATCAAGACCAATACAGTAAATTTTTCCTAAAGCTAAATGTGTTTGATTCAAAGCCTTCCCTTTTGAGGGGTTTTAAAAAATCAATTTATCGTATAACAAGACTGATTTTGTTTAAATGACTGTTCAAGTAAAAAGTTGGCAGCTCCGTGTGAGTCCCCTGAATTTTCTTTTAGAACATAACTGGGTTATGAAACCAGTGGCTGTTAAAATTACACTGCCTGGACATTGCTCCACGTGTGAGAGCGACCGGAATGCCTTGTTTTTGCTGCTGCTGCTGCTGCTGCTGCTGCTGCTCTAAGCACACCCCTGTCGTGACCCTCAGCAACTCCGGACCCACTCTGTCAGGCGAGCAGGAAAGCTCCTCCAGTATCATTATGGGCTCCAGCCCTTCCCTAGTTTGGCTGATTGTGAAAGGTTGTGGCTTGGAATTTAACTGCCTAAATGGACAAGCTTTACTTCAGGTATTTTTCAGGCAGTATCACTTGGGGCTCACTGTTGTTTTAATACCTGCTCTTATCAAAAGCTTGGTTCAAGGCATGAATTCATTGTTTTATATGACTGACATTTACCAATCGCCTTCAACATACCTCATACTACACCAAGTGCTGGGACTTCAGAAATGATTGCCTTTTCACCTGGAACTAATACAAAATAATGTTGAATGTAAACCGTAATTGAAAAATAAAATTTTAAAAATGGTGGCTTTTTAAATGTTTATGGTCTACACAGGAAGACAGACTCATCATGTATGAACTATATGACAAAGTGATATGCAGGGTGATGATGGAATTAGGAAGAGAGAATCATGGCCTCTCCAAGCGAGTGTCTAAATACTCTCAGGAGCAAAAAGGGGGAGGGCTTCCTGGAGATGGTGGAGCCCCGCCCAGATCTTGGCATACTTCAGTTCTCGAACATGTTCTGCTCCTTCCACTTCAGAGCCTTAGTTCATAGCACTTATCTCTGCCTCAAAAGCAATCCCTTCCCACCACCCCTCCCCCTCCCCCAATTTAAACATCCCTTCACCAGAGAAGCAGGTCTTAACTTCCAAGACTAGGAAGGGTCCCTCTACTTATGTGCTCATGGAGCCTGTTCCTTCCCTTCACAGCACCAATCATGTCATCACCAGACAGCTGGCCACATCACCTTGTTTTCCGCCTTCCTGATAGGCTATACTCCTGAGAGCCGGGACATATGAAGCCGTTGTTTTCTGTTCCTCACTGAATTACCAGTTTCTAGGACAGTTCCTCCCAAGTAATGGGAGCTCAACTAATATTTGTTAAATAAGTTAATAACTTTAAGATGGGAGTTATTTGTGGAAAAATATGGGGAAGGCTGGGAAGGGCAAGACCAAGACAGGGATGCTGGGCAGGTAGAACACCGTCAGCAAGTCCCAAGGCAAAAAATCCCCTGAGTGACATCTGCAGAATTTGACATTACTAGACTATAAAGACAAAGTCAGCCCTGGCTGGTGTAGCTCAGTGGATTGAGAGTGGGTTTCAAACCAAAGGGTTGCTGGTTCGATTCCCAGTCAGCACACATGCCTGGGTCGCAGGCCAGGTCCCCAGTGGGAGCCATGTGAGAGGCAACCACACATATTTCTCTCCCTCTCTTTCTCCCTCCCTTCCCTTCTCTCTAAAAATAAATAAATAACATCTTTAAAAAAGTATATTAAGTAAGACAAGGTCAGAGCAGGGAGGGCCATGCTGGGAAAGATGGTCACCATCTCACATGACTGTGAGCTCCGTCATTCATTCAACAAATATTTGGTCAGTAGTTACTATGTGTCAGATTCTGTTTCAGGCACCAGGGATGACTGTTTCTCATCCGGGGATCAAATTTTAATAAAAGTTCTATTCCTTAGGGTAAGGCCTATGTCTTGTTTATTTCAGGAACTGCACAGTGCCCAGCAAAGTGCCTGATATAACAGGCACCCAGAACTTCGTGGCAGAAAAGAAGGAATGAAAACATGGAGATGGCGAAATGGCAGAACCATCTCTGACACTAACAGAATGGAAGACGGGGGATCGATCAGGAGCCAGCCTGGACTGGCCTCATGCTGGCCAGGCCCTACCCAGTTCCCCACTCTCGTACTTTTGGGAGTCCCTCACTGCTTTGCCTAATTTTCATTATCCCCATAGCTCCTGCATGAGCCCCCAGTGGAGTCCAAAGATGAGGCGATGTCAGTTTCTTTGCTGCAGATGAAAAGCAGAGAAGGATGGGCCCTCACTCAGGCTGTCCAGGCTACATAGAGGGAAAATGACCCCTGGTGTCTAAGTTGGATCCTTGAATGCATTTTTCCCAAAGACATATTGCTAAACATAGCAATTAGGTTTTCTGGTAATACTACCATTGTATTTCAGACAGATTTTTGCCCCAAGAAAAATTTGAGGGTTGGCTTGGGGATCTGAAGACCTATAATAATGTTTCTGTAAGAAAAATGCTCTCCTGATGTCTGGTTTGTAGGGCTTTCCAAAGCTAAATATAAACCACCTGTGTTGCATGTTCCCTAGGTGTGCACTTGGCCTAGAGAAAACCCCTGGGGCAAGGGCTGCGCCGTGGCGGAACCCTCCTCCAGGAACCATACACAGACCTGCACTTAACGCCACGCCTTGTTCATCATGTGTGTTGAGCAAGAAGCTAGAAACTAAAATTATAGTGTCTGATTTGATCTTGCCCACAGCAGTTTTGGAAAGTTTTAACCATAAATGCAAATGGCCTTTGCTGTCATGCTGCTTCATGCCCAAGGCTTCGTATCATTAACCCAAGAACTGCACCACAGGCCCTGGCCAGGCAGCTCGTTTGGTTAGAGCCTCATCCAACACCAAGGCTGCAGGTTCAATTTCCAGTCAGGGCACATACAAGAATCAACCAATGAATGCCTCTCTCTCCCCCCACCTTCCTCTCTCCCTCTAAAATCAATAAATAAACATTTAAAAAAAGAGGAATTGTACCACAGAGAAGACATTCCAGTCTGTGGAGTCCAGTTAGTTCGGGGAAAGAGCTTTCATTACGCGTCATCTGGCTCTGGCCCACAGCCAGGACGGTCAGAGAGGGTTCACCCAGAACTGAGAACTTCTGCATCTGGCTTGTGGCCCTGAGGGCAGACTGCATATTTGACTTTTTCCAGCTCTTCACACTTTTGTCTTTGACTAGCTCACTGCTGGTATGGTTGAGAGAAAAGAATATTTCAGCATTTCATCTTAATTGATTTTTTTCCAGCTTTTATTTTTTGGGTCTTTTGCTGCCTGTTTCTAGCCTTCGCTGCCTTCAACTTTCAACCTTTTTTTTTTTTTTTGCATTGACATTGACGCTCGTCGTGACCCTTTGGTTCTTAGCGTGTCCTTTCTGCCCTAATTTCGTTCAGTTTCCATGGTAAGAGCTGCATTCCCTCCTCCAGTCTGCAGCCACACCAGTAAGCACAATGACACTGGCTGGGTGAGTCAAGCTGCTCCTCTTAGGCTGACCTCATTTCCCCAGTGTTCCAGTGCCACGGGTTCCTATCGCACCTGCTTTATCTTCCTGGTGTCTTGGCTATGCCTCCAGATGAGCACCAGTGATCTCCACCAGGACTCTCTCCACAGCATGCTTATGTGCTTAACATCTGCAAAGCAACCTACATTGCCTTGAGTGAGGAGACGTGGAGCCAAGGCAAGGCAGTAACCTGTATTCATTTTCCCTGTCACAGTATTCAGTGACATGTTTGGCCACTATGTTTTACAACAACTCATGCAGAAGCCAGCTCTGGCCACCATGCAACCTTAAAGAACGAAGGATACAGGTGTCACTGAAACTTCTGGAAGGGCTGGTACGCCTGGTGCGGGAGCTATGGTGCCCAGATACTGTTCTTGAAGTAGAGGGTGTACCAATGTGTCCCGTGGTTCCAGCCTTGGCTGTGACCACCACATCACCATTTTTTTGCCTGAAGGCCAGCTCCACCAAGTAGAATGTGCCTTTAAGGCTATTAACCAGAGTGGCCTTCCATCAGCTGTCAGAGGGGAAGACTGTGCAGTAGTTGTCACACAGGATTCTAGCACAGTGACTCACTTATTCAAGATAACTGAAAACACTGGCTGTGTGGTGACAGGAATGACAGCTGACAGGAGATCCCAGGTACAGAGGGCCCGCTATGAGGCAGCTAATTGGAAATACAAGCATGGCTATGAGATTCCTATGGACATGCTGTGTAAAAGAATTGCTGGTACTTCTCGGGTCTACACACAGGATGCTGACAGGAGGCCTCTCGGTCGCTGTATGATCTTAATTGGTAGAGATGAGAGCAAGGCCCTCGGGTGTACAAGTGAGATCCCGCAGGTTACGACGGCAGGTTTAAAGCCACTGCAGTGGGAGTAAAACAAACCAGTCAACGAGCTGTCTTGAAAAACAGTGAAGAAATTTGATTGGACATTGGAACAGACAGTGGAAACTGCAATTACATGCCTGTCTACTGTCCTGTCAACTGATTTCCAACCTTCAGAAATAGAAGTTGGAGCAGTCACAGTTAAAAATCCTGAATTCAGGATTCTTACGGAAGCAGAGGTTGATGCTCACCTTGTTGCGCCAGCAGAGAGAGAGAGAGACTGGGCATTGTAGTTGGTTCACCAAACCCACAACGCTGCTTGCCCATGTTTGGTAACAACAGACCGACATTACAGGGACCCCTGGACTACGTAATGAAAAAGGAACCTCTCCCGCTCCTGCCACTGAAGTGGTTAGGACTCTGTAAAAATTAAAACAGTGCTTTTGGAAAAACAAAAATAAAAGAAACAAAAAAGAATGCGTGATGCATGCCTCCAGTGCTGTGCCCACGATCAGATCAGCCGAGGATGCCTCCGGAGCACATTTGGAAGAATGGGTCTCTTTTATGAAGTTGGAAAACCTAAGGGAGAGGCAACAATGAGGTCCACATATCTGTCGGCACCATCGTCAGCACCACCGTCCTCTCTCTTATCTGTAGTAAATGGCCAATAGGACAAAACTTCTAGAAATGTATTTTATAAATGTGGCTAGGTCTATGAAGAATGAATAGGTTAATATGAAATAATGAAATAAATGAATGCCATATGCCATATTTTGCCATGTACAATGTGCTCCGTGTATAATATGCACCCATGTTTTTGGTCCAAACTTTCAGAAAAAAATCACTTTTTTAATTCCATGTTTTATTTATTTATATTTTGAAATAAAACTGATGATCATATCCCAGGGTATTATTTTGCATCCAGATATCATTATTGCTTTCTAGGGTAACTTTTAATACATAAACATAAATCAAAGAATTAAAAACACGTATATAGATATAGAATTAGTACTACCCATATATAATGCACATACTTATTTTTCCCTCAAAAATTTGGGCAAAAGTGCATATTATACATGGCAAATTATGGTCATTTGCATCTTTTACAAGTAAATAATAATGTCTATTTGCTTAGCCCTATACAGCTAAAAATTGCTTCACATAGTCAGAAAAAGCCCATGGGTGAAATGAATGTAAGCATTCCCTGTTCACAGGAGAGTGAACTGAGCACAGAATGTCTCTGGGCCAGAGCTCCTGGGTCGGTGGTTGCCAAAGATTAAAACTCCAGCCTTCCACCAGAGCCTGGGCTTCTCTCTGTCCCACTGTGCTGCCATGAGCAGGAAGGGGACACAGGAATTCCACATTTGGAGCCTGGATGGGAATGGCATTTCACTTTATGGACACCACTTCCTAGAGGGGATTTCAAAGGCTCTGGGGAAATTTGCTATTTTAAGACTGTGTGTGTGTGTGTGTGTGTGTGTGTATACATATATATATATATATATATATGTATACACACACACACATATATATTTGTCAAACCAATGAGCACCATTTGAAGATGTTAGGTGTGTAAAGTTCTGCTGGCACCCTGGTGGTAGCAGGAGGGGCTGTGGAGGACTGTCCCTTGTCGTCTTGTACTTACATTTAGATAAGTCCTGGTCGGGACTTGTGCAGCCAATCGCAAGGATGAGCTGAAGGTGGTGTGACTGAAACACAGACGGTTTCTCTGTCTCTACAATGCAAAGGCATGGTATCTAGGACTGGGATCTGAAAATGTGTGTGAGAACTTTCTAGCCCTAAAAGTTCCCATCCTGTTGGCAGGTCACAGCTCTTCTAACATGAACCGCAGCTTCACAATCAGCACGGAACTCTACAATTACAGCCATTCTCTGGAATTCTCTCAGCAAAAGCGGACATTCCTTGGCTGGTTTGGAAAACCCAGTGCAGATTTGCACAGCAAAAGGAATGCAGTCTGAAAGAATGGCCAGTGATTTACAGATTGTCTCCTATTAACTAAAAAAGAATACGGACAGGAGGCCTAAAGACACCGTCTGCCACAGGCTCAACAATGCTCCCAGGAGAGAGTACATGAGAAGGTGGGGGCGTGGCAGAGGCAGTGAGGGGAAAACAGAATTAAATGGTGGAAGAGCTGGACCCAGGAGTAACCTAGCATCTTAACTGTGACTTTCCCAGACGATTCAGTACTTCTCTCCATAGCTGAAAAAGTATAAAGGACTCACTGGGGTCAGGCAGAGGAACCATTTCCATCTCACAGATGAAGACACTGAGTTTCAGCGAGGCCAAGCATTTTGTCCAGGCTCACACTGCTCAGGGGAGGCCCAAGTGGACGAGCAGCCTCCTGACGTCTGGGCCTGATTTCTGATTTCCACCTTGGGCATTGGGATTGACCAAGAGGGGGCAAGCAGGAAGAGCTTCTCCAACTTCTCCGAGGAAGATGATGAGTGGGGCCGACCATGGCCACAGGGCCAGGGCCTGGACTCTGGGAGGGAGCAGCTGGAGGGCTCCAGAGGTAATGTTTGCAGAACTGGGCCAAGACGGTGTTTGGAAGATGAACGGGAAATGGAAACTTGGAGACGAAAAGGAAAAGGCAACCTCCAGCAGTTGACAATGCGTGGAGGGAAGGACAGCACCCTGTGGAAAACACCCCAGAGAGTGCCTGCTGGCGAAGCCGGCGCCAGGCTGTTGTCGCCCAAAGCTCCTGTCAGGTGAGTTGCTCTCTCTCGGGTGGGAACCACTTCCCAGCCCAGCAGAGGTGCTAACGGCTGTAATACTCACAGTCGCTGAGCAGCCTCGCTCCGCAGGTGACAGGCAGAAATGCCCCAGGCAAGGTGTGTCAGAGGCTAGGAGTGCCCTGTGCACCTGACTCAGGTGTCAGAGGAGGGGTCCAAGCCTGCCCTGTGCTCACCTCCTAGATATTCTGCTTTGCCCAGCTGTCAGAGGGATGCATAATTATCCCCATCACTTTCATGTTGCCACAGATGACCAGGGCCTCGTCCGGGGCATCTGTATTTATTCCCACTCAACCATGACAGACAACAGATTCTGGAACTTGTCCTCACTGCCTTAATGCATCACTGTCATTTTCAAATTGCCCAGGGTTAGAGGCCTGGAAAAATACATAAGCATATTACAATTAAAGTTACAGTGGCAGGAATAGATGATCATTTTAGTCCTCACAGCAAAGGGAAACCATGCATCTAAGTCTTTCACCTGAGAGTCCTATGTGGGCTTCTGTGGCCCCACAGCTCAAACTGTGGCCCCACGAGCAGGAGCTCAGTTAGCCACGTTCGGGAACATCCAGCCCCTATTGTGTGCACCTGGAGTCGGCGATGGTCAGCTGTACAGGAAGAAGATGAAGAAACTCACAAGGACTGTCTTTTCAGGGATAATAATAGTTTTAAAACCAGAACTTTACATCAGAAAATATTAGAAGTTTATTAACACTCAGATAAATAAAAATACCTTCCATTTTGCTAGCCTTTTTATAGTTTCAAACACTTTCATATTTATGATTTCACACACAATTGACTACCAAATGACAATGTGAATGTATTGAATAGACCTCAGCTCTTCCCTAAGCACAGATGATATTGAAGAATGATAACAGTTGCATTTTGTTTGCAAATCCACACCTCAATCCTATGAGATATATACTATTACCCTCATTTTATTGATACTGAGACTCTGAAAGGATAAACAAATTGCCCAAGGCCACAAAGCTAATAAGTTCTGGAGTTGGAATTATACTTCTTTTGATTATTAAATGAAACTAAGTTTACCTTTTTGTTCTGTTGCCTACAAGTAGGCCTGGTCAAATGTGGTCTTCAGAGAAAAGCCAAGTGAAACTTTAGACCAGACAAAGTTCTGGAGGTTTTACTCTTAAATAAAACTCCTGTAGAAATATTTTCCACTGTCCTGCCTTCCCTGTTCCCTGTAGCTACTGAATACATTTCCAAACATCTTTTTCAAATCCATCCAATCTTCCCAGCAAAATTCATTTGTTTTTAAAATTATGACCTACCCTTCTAAATCTGATTTTTGTGTGTTTGAGACAGGTTGTCAGAAATTCAGACAAAACAGTAAGGACCCTGATCACCTAAAAGATCAGCACAAATACAAAGTCTTCAGGTTTTACCTTTCTGATGGGACACAGGAGACATCGCAAACTTGGCACCTGAATATGCACAGATTAGCTCTAAGTGCATGCAAGGAACCCATGACTGCGGTTCCCCCAAGGACAGGGACTGGGGGACACAGAGGCTGGGGTGTGAGGGAGATTTACTCTTCACTGTACACTCTCGGTATGGTTTCAATGTTTTTACCATATGCATGTGTTTGCAACTTAAAGATAATAATTAAAAGAAATCACAAACTGTACTTCTTAGTCTGGGTTCAGTTAAAGGATTTTGGGGTGTCTTCAATGTCCAACCCCTGGGCTTCCTGGACGACTCAACCACTGACACTTGATAGGTAAAGGCATGGAGAAATATAAAGTAACAACGAGGAACATTATTTTGTGTGAGTTCACTTGAACAAAGAGCTTTTCTGCAAAATCCCTAGAGACCCCTTGGCTGTGAATGGCAAATTGGCTTTGACTCAAATCCTTTTATAGCAAGCAATCAACTAAATCCAAAGGTATGCCGTATAAAATGTTGATGTATTTTGCTCTACTCAGAACATAATGAGCCAGCCACTTCAAGGAAACAAAATAGGACAGTGATGAATTTTTTTTTTCTTAATGAGCTTTGGGATAATTATCATCATGTTGGTAACTGTTACTGGAACAGCAGATGTAAGTAGATTTAATTTTTTTGGAACTATTACAACAATCTTGCTTGGCTTTTATTGCATGAAAATTCAAATCCCTAAAATATGTTCAAATCATTTTGGTGAGGGCCAGAGACTTACATGTTTTAAGTATATAGCCCTAAGGAGGGTCCTTATCCCTAATGGAAATGTTATTATAAAATCTGTGAATTTGTTTCCCTTCTCTGGTATCCAGAATCTTAACGTGTTGAGGCAAACTATAATGGAATCACAGAAAAACTTTCTGGAATTATGAAGTTGGATTCACATTCAGTCCAACAGTAGATGATTAATACCGAATATCAAAATAAATTTAAGTTTCTAAATTACTGTTATTATTTATTCCACAGCCTTGTATATTTAGGAAAGACCTGAACATTTTAGTTTATGTTATGACGCAAACTGGCTGTGTGACCTTGGAGCAGTCGACCCCTCCATACCAGTTTTCTCCTCTGAGGAATAAAGATAATAATGTGTTCTTTACCTATCTTACAGGGTTGTGGGAATGCATTGAAACCATGTGCACATAAGCACCGCTAAACTGAAGATAGTCTCAAATTATTCTCAATATACTCTGCTGTGCATTGCAACCACTGTCCAACTTATAATTGATTAATCTGCTATCCTCAGCCACACACCTGCAGAGCTGCATAATTGTGGTGGGGGTGGGGGAGGGAAGGAGAAAAAAAATCCCATGCACAAAGAGTAGAATGAAAATGGTGCCCCCTGCAGGTGCTTGGAATAGGAAACAGCAATTAATAGTCATTTGAAGCTTGCTCTAAGTTTGGAAGGGAAAGCTGGAATTTCTCTGCTTTACCTTTGTTTGGGCTTCTAAAGCAATGATACCTGAAGAGCATAATAAGAGAGCTTGAGCTGAAGAAGGCAACTTATAAGAAATCAATTTTGAGACCTGTGGGAAATAGGTCTCAAAATGGTCTCTAGTCATGTTACTCAAAATGTGGTCCACAGGCCAGCAGGTAGCATCCCCTAGAAGCTTGTGAGAAATGCATATTCTTGGGCATCTCCAGCCTACTGAATCTAAAACCATGGGGCTAGAACCCAGGTGTCCAGCCCATCTTTGAAAGACAGACAGAAAGGCTTCTGGTCAAGATGTAGGTGTAGGTAGACATGCTTCACCTCCTCAAGCAACCACAAGAATAACTACAAGTACACCTCAAAACAAATAACACCCAGAACTGTCAGAAAATCGAATTGTATGGAAGTCTGACTACCAAGGATTTAAAGAAGCCACATTCATCCAGAGGGGAGGAAGGGAGAAGTTGCTGAGTCAGGGTGGAGCAGTGAAGAGACACAGTGTGGTACAGAGAGGCGGTGGCTGTGGCAGAAAAGGCAGTCCCACATTCACATGTGGTGGGTAAAAATCAGGAGGGATACTTTGGGAGTGACCAATCCCAGTCACAGGCCAGACCACACAGCCCAGGGTTCCAGTTTTGGGAGATAAATCCCCAAAACTTCTGGCTGTAAAAACCAGTGGGAGTTGGGGTGGCAGAAGAAACTGCTAGTTTTTCAAGAGACTCCACCTAAAAGGCCTACGTGGACTTAGAACATACACAAACACACCCATGCTGGGATTCACCACCAGGGCAACAGCTGGAAGAGCAACAGCCACATATGGGAAGTGGGTGAAGTGACTGGAAATATGGTGAGTGCCAGGTAAATCTCCAGAAGCCAGGCAGCAGCATTGCTCCCTCTCCAAGGCCTCCCCCAAACCAAACCACAAAGTGTTGAAGTGGGTTGCCCTGCCTTGGCAAATACCTACGGCTCTGCCCCATACAACTTAACAGGTGCACTAAGAGAGTCAAAGCAGCTCTACCTAATACACAGAAAGAAACACTGGGAACCTGCCAAATTGAGGAGACAAAGAAATGTGGCCCCCAAAAAACAAAACAAAACAAAACAGAACAAAACCTCAGAAAAAGAACTAAACAAAATGGAGATAGCCAACCTATCAGATGCAGAGTTCAAAACACTGGTGATCAGGATGCTCAGAGAACTCATTGAGTATGGTGAAAGCATAAGGGAAGAAATGAAGGCTACATCAAGTAAAATAAAGAAAAATCCACAGGAAACCAACAGTGAAGGGAAGGAAGTTGGGATTCAGATCAATGAATTGGAACATAAGGAAGAAATAAGCATTAAACCAGAGCAGAAAGAGGAAATAAGAATTCAAAAAACAAGGATCATATAAGAAGTCTCTGGAACATCTCCAAATGTGCCCATATCTGAATCATAGGGCTGTCAGAAGAAGAAGAGGAAGAGCAAGAAGTTGAAAACTTATTTGAAAAAATAATGAAAGAAAACTTCCCTAATTTCAGCAAAGAAAATACACAAGTCCAAGAAGCACAGATAGGTCTGATCCTCTTTGGGTCCCAAACAAGTAGGACCCAAAGAGGATCAGACCAAATCAAATAATAATAAAATGCCAAAATTTAAAAATAAAGAGAGAATCTTAAAAGCAGCAAGAGAAAAACAGAGAGTTACCTACAAAGGAGTTCCCATAAGACTGTCAGCTGATTTCTCAAAAGAAATTTTGCTGGCAAAAAGGAACTGGCAAGAAGTATTCAAAGTAATGAAAAACAAATACCTACAACCTAGATTATTCTATCCAGCAAAGCTGTCATTCAGAATGGAAGGGCAGATAAAGTGCTTCCCAGACAAGGTAAAGCTAAAGGAGTTCATCACCACCAAGCCATTATTACATGAAATGTTAAAGGAACTTATTTAAGAAGAAGAAGAAAGTTAAAACTATGAATAATAAAATGACAACAAATCCACAGCTATCAACAACTGAATCTCAAAACAAAACAAAACAAACAAGCAAGGAAAAAAAAACTAAGCAAACAACCAGAACAGGAAAAGAATCATAGATACGGAGATCATTTGGGGGTTATCAGCTGAGAAGGGAAAGGAGGTGAATGGGGGAAAAGGTACAGGGAATAAGAAGGATAATAGGTAGGTACATAATAGACAGGGGAAGGTTAAGACTAGTATAGGAAATGGAGAAGCCAAAGAACTTATACATGTGACCCATGAACATGAACTAAGGGAAATGCTGGAGGGAAGGGGGGTGTACTGGGCAGAAGTGGACAAGTGGGGAAAATTGGGACAACTGTAATAGCATAATAAATAAAATATACTTAAAAAAAAAGACAGACGGAAGCAATCACTCCTCCAGCTTGTGGCACAGCAGCAAACCAGGTTTAATGATGTGTTTTAGAAGAAATGTGGAGCTGAAGGGAAGCCTAGTCATTAACAAGGAGAGTCTGAAGGAACTCCACTGGGAAATGCTCTCAAAACATGCATCTGGGAAATGCATCTGTTCTTTGGAGCAAAGCTTAATTTCCATTAAATTGGTCAATTTACACTATGGGGCCGTAATATATTTCTAAAGCTGTTTTGATCAACAGCCCAGGAGAACAATTACTGACTGGGTCCTGCTCACGATTTTCTCTCCAAGGAGAATGTTGACAAGCTTGGTTTCCTGAACCCCTGCTGGAGGCCTGGCCCCCATCTATTCCAGATTTCATGCAATCACCTTATGTGAATCTCTGCTGTTGGGAGGGATGATTCTTAGGCCTCAAAAGGAATCTGAATTTGCTAAACGCGATTTGCAGTTCATTTAGTGTACAGCTTTGTACAGTTTTGTACAGCTCTGTATGTCTTTGATTGCCAAAGTTTTTTTCCCTTCATTCTGGCGCTCAGACTAACAGAGCCAGACCGTGGCCTAAGAGGACACATCTGCGTTTTTGTAGAATGTAGGCTGATCTTTCTCCTGCCCAACGCACAACACATATACCTGCGTGGAGCCTTCTAGAACCTCAGTGGCAGGAAATGTGCTCTGTGGACATTTCTAAAACTCATTGATGCAAACAGTATAGCCATTTCTGAAACTGTTTTTTTCTTAATTGGTTTAAACATCAAACAGATTCAAAAGTGTGCATTCATTTTTCACTTCTGCATCTTGAGTCAGAATGAAATAAAGTTAATAAGATATTTCTAGTGTTGGGGAAGGTTTTGTGTTATCTACCACTATAATTATTTTCATTTTTGTTAGAATAACCCTTATGTTACCCAGCACACTTGTAGAATAGGGCATTATCTTTAAACAAAAATTATAGCTAGGAGAAAGCATCAAATCTGGAGTGTAATCATTTCTTTCCTGTTTTTTTAATGCAATCATTTTTAAAAAATAAAAATTCAGTGAATGATGTGACACCCAATTTATTCTGAGTAAATATTTCTCTTTTTTAGTACTCATACTGAATATAAATTGTAGAAGTTTTTCAGCTTCTCAAAGTCATCATCATGAGTTAAACTATCGCATTGTTTTGGATATGAGGAGGTGCCGATGAATAGAGTTTGGGTCGCAGCACATCGGACAGAGGGGTCGTCTCGGATGGCTGCTGTGTGAACCTGCGCAGCAGCCAGAAGAGAGCTTTGCGGAGCTGCCAGCAGGAAATGGAGGAACCTCAACACCAGGTAAATTATTCAAAGTATGCGGGTGACTAGCAGACAGCCCAGTGCAAGCGCGAGCTGTACGGGACTCTGGTACCTC
Source organism: Tonatia bakeri (assembly GCA_004024845.1). Taxonomy (NCBI): domain Eukaryota; kingdom Metazoa; phylum Chordata; class Mammalia; order Chiroptera; family Phyllostomidae; genus Tonatia; species Tonatia bakeri. Next base: position 244,139 of record PVIA01001680.1, on the reverse strand, counting down.
TGGTACCTTTATTCCTTCCTATGAGAAACCAGAAACAGTAAATAACCTAGGTTTCTAGACTTTATTTCAAATCAGATTCATTATTGCATCAAAGCAATCCCAGATAACATCAGGTGAAGTGTCCCAGACCACCCTGAACCCTGCTGGGGGAAGGATGGGAAGTTCTGTCCTTGGCTCAGGACCAGGAGAAAGAGCCTCACCTGCCACAGGTTAGATCAGGCCTCACAAAACACAGCCTCAGGTGTGCACACTGGCAGGCCGGGAGCCTGGTTTCTCACTGGAGACTTCTGAACACATCGGGGTTCCACCACATTTCCATCATTACTTCACCTCCATTAAAACTTTGAGCCCCAGTTTAAGGATTTCCACTAAGAGGTGGCTGATTATTTTTAATTGAGTAAAAGAACTACAGAGGGCCCTTTGTTTTAGGATAGCTCAAGGCAAGCCAGAAGGACTCACTTTCCCCAATGGACAGATCTTATCCCCAGGCCTAAGGTTAACAGCCTCCTGTGTTGTCATGTGCAGAATGAATGCTTATTGAAGTCCTCACATCCTCTCCATGTCACTTTGAAAAGTCATGACAACCACCCCCTCCCAGGGCTACCCAGCCTACCCTTACCTGTCCCCTCACCCCCCGGGGCATTCTCGGCAGTGGCCAGCCTGGCCTCACACAGCTGCAGCTGCAGCTGCCAACAGCTTTATTTTCTCATGGCTTCCAAGATTCTGTCCACAGCTGTGACCAATCAGTCATTCAGCAAAACGTGATGAACCATGACCATGTGCTAAGCAGGGGTCCAGATGCCCCTGGGGTCACCCACCACCTTAGGGCATGGAAGGCCTTCCTGCCACTTTCTCTGTCCTGTGGGCTTTGGGGTCCGAGAGAACTGGGTTGTACCTGGGCTCCATCACTTACAAGCTGTGTAATCACAGATAAGCCTCCTACCCTCTGGCACCTCCCTTCCTCTGGGTGTAAAGAATGTAATCCAAATGCAAAACCATATAAAATGATGTCATATGTAGAGAATTTACCTCCGTGCCTGAAATACAGTGTAAAAGCCAGGGTTTCCCAGCTGCGGCACTGTGAGCTTTCAGGAGGATGGCCCTGTGTTGTGGGGTTGTCCTGCGCTCTGTAGGGTGGAGCAGCGTCCCCGCCTTTACAGGTTACGTGGCAGCACCCCCACCTGTGACACCCAAAAGTATTTGCAGACATTACCCAAATGACCCCTGGGGGACAGAACTTTTCCTGGTTGAGAACCATTGTGTAAAAATGAAAATAATAGTATCTGCTATTACCACCCTCAAGAAAAGCATGTGGGATCCAGAAAAGGCAAGGAAATGAGCTTACCCTTACAGTGATCCTTTTGGAGATGTGGGCAGACAACAGCTAGAACTGGCCTTGGTGAGCAGCATACAGTCCGACCACCAACCTGAAGTATCTAATTCGGAAACACAAGACCAATGGCAACACATCAGGGAACAGAGGCATAATATGTGTGATCAAACGCCACCCATAGTTTATCGATGCTGAATTTACGCAGATGACTTTACTCATTTAAAGATGGCATGTTTAAAGATTTTACTCCTCTGCTTTAAGTTGCCCCTCCTGTGGAAAGAGAGAGCATTTGATTCACTCGCTGTTGGTCCGGGTCTTCCCTTTGCCCGGTTTGAGGTATCCGAGCTGCATGGCCTTCAGCGGGGAGTCATCCTGCTGGGGGCCCAGGCTCAGCCCATCTGTACTGGCTGCGTTCCTGGGCCCTCAACACAGCATCACTCACAAACACGTGCACAGTGGGAAGCCACCTTAGAGTCCCCTTGTCCACAGTCACCCAAGCCCCATGTCCAAGGCCTCAGTGGAGGGGGACTCAGTAGGGTTTCTTCAGCCACCCTGGACCCTTCCCACCCCAAACCGCTCTTGGCCGTGTACTCTGTACCTTGCACACCCCCCAGTCATGACTTTAGTCAAAGGCCCGGCCCCTCTTCTCCAATCACTCCCAATAGCAATTTTCATCCGTTATTTCAATTGTTTCTTCATATGTACCACCGCTGAGACATTTTTAAGATCTGACCACTTCTTGAAAGTCAAAATAAAAGCTACCCCTATCAGAGCAGCTTTTGCATTAATAACTGCATGAGAAAATGCCACCAACTTCCTCTGTAACACTCTACAAATCCTCAGATCTCTAGAGAATGAGTTCTCCTCCATATCTAAAGTAAATCAGTAATAGTAAGAATTGTTGTTGTTGTTATTAGTGTTGGTTACCACCTACCAAGGGCTCAATGTGTCTGGCATTGGGCTAGCCATTTAACTATGCCATCTCATTTAGATCCCCAAGTGACCCTATTGGAGTAGAATATGGTTATTGTCCCCATTGTACAGAAGAGGAAAATGAATCTCAGAGAGGTTAAGCTGTGGGCTCAAGGTCACCCAGCTAGTAAATGGCAGTATCACCTATTCACACTCAATTCCATCCACCTCCAAAACCAATGGTTCTCAAACATGTTATACATCAGCGTCGCTTCGAGGGCTTGTGAAAATTCAACCTGCTGGGCCTCTCTGCCAGCATGTTTGATTCAGCAGGTCTTTGGTGAGGCCTGAGAACTTGCTTTTCTAATAACTGTTCGGGTTATACTATCTCTGAAAGTCGTGGAGCCACACTATGGGAACTAAATTATAGGTCTAAATTATTAATGCAAATTTACCTTCTTTTTTTAATCCAAAAAGGCTATATAGCAGAGCTGCGGGGTTCAGGGCACCCTATTAGTGAGCAGCACACGGTTTGAGAACTGTAGTCAGCCCCCACCTCCCCAGCCCATGGACGGCAATGAGACATAAACGCATGGTGACTCCAGAGAATCATGAAGGCAACCAAGGCAAGCGGGTTCGGGGCTGGGCAGGAGAGCAGGCACTGTGGGGGTGAGGATGGAAGGAGAAAGGTGTCTAAGGGTAAGTGGAATATGTCAATAAGCTGAATCAGGAAGGAAGGGAAACAGCTGAGGGAGGCCCAGTTTGCAGGCTAATAGGGCCTAGAGGAGCAGAGGGGCCTGTGGAGGGCACTCCCTGGTCATATAGAGCACCGGTCACCCCCTGGTGGACACAGTGATGCTTGTACCTCTGGTCAGGATTTGGTTTCCCTTCCTTTCTCATGTTATTTACTGTGGTTTCACTGAAGTGTAATCGCCCAATGTTACTCTGGTGACATGGTTGGCCAGTACGCCAATTCTAAAACAAACAGCAGAAATACCAAGAGACTGTAAAAGCACATAGAGTCTTTGAGCATATGTAGCCCATCTGAGATTCTCAAGCATGTTCAGTCCCCAGTTCCTGTCACACTGCAGAGGACAGTTTATTCCAGTGACTGATTTTTAATAAACCATCCGTAGTGAGGCCAGGAATGGGGGCCAGGAAAGTCCACGGAATAACCCTTGAGTGGAAATGCCCATCCCGCAGGAGCTCAAGCCCAGAGCTTCTGACTCATAAGAGCTGTGTGCTCTCGATAACACATATGGACTCTTTTACCTCCACCATGAGGAGAAAAGACATATTTTATTTGTGCTTCTGCTTCTACAGCACTCACTTCCTCACAGAAGCAGTTTCTCTAGGCTTCTCGTGAATTCCTTCACATCTCCTTCATGTATTTGCCCTCTCCTGGCCTGGCTGTGGGAGGCTGCTTGTTCCCAAGGACAACCACACACAGCCTTCCCCACACCAGGGAGAGCCGGATGCACCAGGCAGTTGAGAGCTGTGCTGGTACACGAGGCTCCTGCTTGAGCATCAGGCTGAGCTCCTGCCTGGTCCCAGCTAAGGGGCCATCTTCCTCCCAGCTCAAATGGGACTGACTCAGGGTCAAAACATTAAACATCTCAACGGTATCCCAGCCAAATCAGTTGTTGAAAAGCAAATCCCATTCCAAAGCGATTCTACAGAGGACTCTCTCTTTGGACCACCATATTACTTTGGATAATCCCAATCCTGTATGCTTTCTATTTGGGAACCCATTAAGCGATCTATTAATATAGCTTTAGAAGAGAAATACTAAACTGTAAGCACAGGATGGATCCAGAGCCTTAAATTTAATTCTATCAGCATTGTGCCAACTTAAATGGAAAATTAAAAGATTTAACCATAATCTATCTCAAGGAACCAAGACTGTTAGCAAGTAGTAAATAATTATAAAAATAAAAATGACTTAAAAATGGAGCTTTTTATAAGGAATTTTTTGTGTAATTATTTTGATTCATTTTACCTTCTTTATTTTTGTGGACAGCATATGTTCATAAATTAACATATTATTATTTAGTTTTTACAGTAAGATCCATTTCAAATAAGCAAAATAAATTGGGCAATAGGTTTTCTTCCCAAAACACTCACAAAGGAATTCAGAGAAGAAGTTCTTACTTCACAGGATTGAAAACCTTTTTGCTTCTATCTGCTGGGGATTGTTCAATAGCAATTACTTGATTGGTGGCTTCCACCTGTGTAAAACAACATAAAGAAAAAATTTAATAAACTAATTTATTAATAAAATGTCCATTAGTAAATAATGTTCAAGTACTTTAAAGGTTTTCCAAGGTATTAATCTAGACACTGGGCTGGAGGGGCAAGTCACTGAAAAGACATGTAAGGCAATGGCTCAGGCCGGACCTTAAAGCAGTATGCTATTGGTGAGAAAAGAAACAAATACCTATAAAACTACACGGTGAAAACACAAGACCACAGAGTATCCCAGGGAAACAGTGAGTACAGAATGGGCCAGTAGAAACGTCAGGTGCGAAACACAGGAGCAACATAGCTCAGAGAAGGCACGCATTCGTGTGTTCACGCATCCATTTATTCGTAAATACTTGTTGAGCACCTGCTATACACCAGGCATTGCTCACGGCATTAGAGATGAGAAGTTGACCAAATTGACAGAAATCCATGCCCTTGCAGAGCTTATGCTCTAATAAGAAAAGGCAATGGTAATAAAAAAAAAAGTATAGGAAACGGCGTTTACTCAGTCAGTACTTGCTACGATCTCTCCTTGTCATTAGTGGACATCGGCAATGACAGGGTGAGACCTGCCCTGTCATCTGTGGCTGTGGGTGTTCATTCACACGGTGACAATTCTTCTGAAAAGCCACTGGGCAACCTACATCAAGAGATTAATAATGTTCATTCTTTCTATGTGTAATCTGCTGGAATTTATCTTCATGCAAAAGTGGGTGTATATAGATGTTTACTGCAGTTTCATTAACAAGAAAAATTGAAAATAAAACAAACAATAATATAGGAATTTATAGAGTACCTCCATACAATAGAAATCTGTGTCATCTTTGTAAACAATAGTTTGATACAGTCTTTACCATCATATTGTGTTATTTTTTACACTATATTAACAATATGAGATCAATTTTAATAACAGAAAAAATAAGCTACCAAATGGTGGATCCCAAATATGAATGATTCTTTTCTCTTTCATATTTTTCTATTATGTTTCAACATTTTTACAGTAGAATTATTACTTCCAAAATCAGGAAAATGTGGGTATTTGTTGTTGCCTTTTTGTACTTGCTTTTATTGTGCTCCGTTTTGGTTTGGTTTGGTTTGGTTTGGTTTGGTTTGGTTTGGTGTGAAAGCTCAGTTTGGAGGAAGAGCAGCTGATGTGCCCAGCAGTCCAGCACCATTTCGGGAAGCTAAGCCCAGATTAATGATCAGAATAAAATGTGTGGGCAATAGCTACTCCCCCTAAGGTACAGGATCCAAGGTAATAATTTATTAGATAATCATTGGCCAGTCAAAAGTCATCCTACCCAGCTCTGTCATCTATTATCTGGGATGAATTGTGTAACATTCTAAGCCTCAGTCTCCCCTCTCTGTTAAACTGGAAAAGAGGGGACATTGACTGGATTAGTAGTTTGTTAACTTTTTTTAAAGTCAGGGACCTCTCGGAGAATTTGGTGAAAACTTTGAATCTACTCCATGTGAAAATGAACCAGCATCAAAAAGTATAAAACAAGTAAGACCATATTTAGTAAAAGAAGTGCAAGATTTATTCACCGAAAACTGCAAAACTGCAGTTTGATGTGGTATTTTGCCAGTTTGAGCCTGGGTTTAAGAAATTAGCAGCTTCTGCCCTGACTGGTGTGGCTCAGTTGACTGGGGGTCACTCCACAAAGGGAAAGGTCACCGGCTTGATTCCTGGTCAGGGCCCGTTCCTGGATTGTGGGTTCGGTCCCCAGTCAGGGCACATACGAGAGGCAACTGATTGATGTTTCTCTCTCACAATGGTGTTTCTCTCCCTCTCTTTCCCCCTTCTTTCCCCTCTATCTGAAAATAAATAATTAAAATCTTTTTGAAAAGAAATTAGCAGCTTCTGCTCCCTCTGCCCTGGAACATTTATTCTTAGAACCCAAACTCCATGCTGTGTGGAAGCATAAGATGTCCTATGGAGAGGCAGCATGGGGAAGAGCCATGGCCTTCCAGCCCCTTTGAGCTCCTGGCTAATGGTTACATGCACCAGACAGGCATGTAAACGAGCCTTCTTGCAAATTGGATTCAGAAAATTGGAGCTGCCCCAGCTGATGACTCCTGAACAGAGATGAGCTATCAGAGCAGAGCCCTAACCAAGTAGCAGAGTCGTGACCCAAATAAGTGATTGTTAGCATTTTATGTTACTGAGTTTTGGGGCAGTTTGTTACTCAGCAACAGACCACTGGTACACTTCATAAATGCTGACTGAATTGAATGGAACTAAATAAATAAAAGACTTACCTTAACCCCGAAAGCTTTCAAGTAAAACATTTCTATTGGCTATAGGCCCATTTGGGTTTTGACAAATTTTGTACTTCCCCAAACTTGGATACAAATGGTTATCTGGAAACGGTTTTTCTTTGGCAAACAAAAGCTTCATCTGCCAGTGAAAAATTAAATCCTTTGTCTGCGACAACTCGGAAGCCTAAATTGGGTCTACAGAAAGAGGAATCAAGAAACCAGTTTCACAAATATTTTCTACACATTTTCTTTCATTAACCATATTAATTGTATAAACATTTCGAGAAAATATAGTGCAGCAAGTTCCTTTTGCCATATTTAATCCATCGGTTTTGTGCATTTTTACTGAGAAAATGAATATGATATTTCAAAACACAGCTGGCTCCCTCGCAGCTTTTGGTCGTCGCACCAGGAAGGTGCACAGTTCTCTCCAAATGCAGGCATTGTTTTCTCCGCCCACCCGTTCTGCTGTGTTTCTGTGCCCCTCCAGTAACCTGACTCCGCCGTACCGCAGGAAGACATAGGCCAGGAGTTGGAAAGTCACTGCACTACTCAGACTTGTGAAATACTTATCTTTTTGCTTCTTAAAAAAAAGAAGTCTCTACCTTTTATCAGCAATATCATACTCAAATAGTTACTCAGACGAATGAATATCTCACCTACTGGTGATCACATGAGTAAAGTAGACAGGCCAGAAATACCAGGGATAGCTTTACCCCGGATCAACCGGAGTCAGCCACACTGCCGACTGAGAAGTTGTCTTCTCCAGGTAGAAGTCAGTTCCTTCTCACTCACCCAGCCTGAGCAGCACCGCCAACCTACTGTGCAGGCTATTTCTGCAGAAGGGAATGCAATGGTGGTAGAGTGGCTAAAAAAATCAGCCTCTTGCTTTACTTGTTTTAATCAAATAATTTTCAATAAAAGGTTACATGTTTAATTAAATGCTTAGTTAATTAAATATTTCATATGTGTAATACTTTTAAACATTAATAAAAATAAAACGTGGTAAATGTGAAACATATTCAAGGTGAGAAGAGAACATAAAAGTTGAAAACTCCTTTGCTGAGTTTTTGTCAAACACGTTGATATGGAACATGATTTTCAGTTTATTGAGGTTTCTAAATCTGGGTTTTCCCGGGAGAGAAGCGCCCTCCCAGGAGCGCAGGTGGGAGAGGGCAGCGCTTCTGGCCATGCTAGCTCTCCGCTCCCGCTACCGTGTGGCTTTCTCGCATCTTGGGGACCTCGATTTGGAAACCTGCCATCGTAATGAACAACACAGAGTTTCTGAGTTGTCCTCCAGTTCCAGAGATGGGAAATATCAGTGGGTCTCTTGGGTAAGTCGTGTTTGCGTTCTTTGCAAGTAAAGCACCTTCACAGTGAATCAAGTCACGGGGCCATTGATTACCTTCAAGTGACTGATCAGTCAAACGCCCCCCAGTCGCAGTGCTTGTCGGCAGCAGCAAGAAAATCCACTGAATGAAGAATTTGATAAAGACCACGTGTCTTGTGCCACCTGGGAACTTTATATTGACTCAGGTTTCTAGAGCCGATCTGCTAATTTGCTCATCTAACAGCTAGATGGATTGAACTGTATAGATTTTACTTCGGAGGGTAATAAGAACTGTCTTGCTTGAGAAAAAAAGGAACTATCTTCTTGCGATCTTCCATGTTTCACTGTCAAAAACTGGGAAGAAAGCAGGTAAGGTTGACGGCTCAGATATGAGCATTAGCCTGAAATTTAAAAGCAGCTGTGACAGAAACTGAGTCAACCAGCAACAGTTACGCTGAACATTAATCTGAACCTTGAACACCAATCTCTGGTTAAAGAAATCTGTTTACCTAAGAATAGCAATTCTGTTTTTCATATCAAAAGTCAATTATAGAGTCAATTAAATTGGCTTTTTAAAGAACTTTTTTAAACACAGGTTTGAAATATCACTCAGGAAAAAAAGAGATCTGATAAATTTTCAGTCCCCTAATGTGAATTATGTAATGGAGGAAAACAATATTTTTGTAACAATTTATTATTTTTTTCTTGTAGCCATTTTCACGGACCTTAATGACTTCAATGTCTTTAAGGCTTGTCATGTGGCTTTGCTATTGCCAGCTCTCTCTAAACTTCTGCAGAAACACATTCGAGTAGGCAGACTAATTGACTTTTTTTGGGGGGGGGGTAACAATTTAGGCGTAAAAATCTAAGAAGACACAAATGACTTTCTTTCTTAGCAGTGAAATCAAGAGGGCCTGAGTTCTAATCCAGATGAATATCACCTCCATTCACACTTAAGAAAAGTGAATTATGGCTTCAAAATGCACCTTCCTCTACGCCTTTGAGTTGATACCATTTGTGTTCTCCTTTTTTCTAGATCAGTCCAGCATAGATTGGCTGTTCCATATACTTTAGAAAATAATTTATTCAAGTAAGAAGAGAAAACAGGTACTTCAAAAGCTTGATGAACTCAGATGTGCAGAGACCAGGAAGCATGAATGGTATCAAGTAAAATACTGTGCATGTGTGTGGCAGTTTCATACCTCGGTCCTTGTGTTTAAGGCAGAGTGTGGGACCCTCCCCTAAAGATCATGTGAAGGCCTAGACTCAAAACCAAGACCTCTGGGCTCTTCCTCATGGTGGCAAAGACATCTTAATAATACAATTAGCAATTTGATTTTTTCAAAAAACACACCAACTCCCAAGTCTGTTTACCTGCTTAGATTTGGCTTTAAGGAAAAGATTTCCTTCTAGTTCATCTTACATAAAAGTCCTAGACATAGGTTTGCTCTTAAAGAAGTTATATTTGAGCTTGGAAAATACCATGAAGACCCTCAAGTCTATAGGCCAGTTTCATACTATTCTTATTACTTGAAAATATTATTCTTTAACCAGTAACATTTCCTAGTGTTTCAGGAAGGCACTTACAATCAATAAAAATTCTAGAAGATTTAGACAGGTAAATTATATGCTAAGGAATACAGAAAAGTCTTAAAGATTGTCCACATTGGCTTCTTGAAACTATAACATCATAAGAATAGAATGAAACTCTTGTAGTTTAAGGATATTTTGTATGACTTGAACCAGTCTCTGAATACAAAGGCACCACTGGCTGTGATTACTGCAGGGCACATTCAAAGTGAACTGACAATACTGACTGGCAGCGAGGATGCTGAGGGAGGAAGGCATCACCAGCTAAAAATTCTTTGTGGCACCAAAAATGTATTCTCCAGAATTTTAAATTAACTGCAGGATTAAATATTGGTAATTTGAGAAATCTCCATTTTTCCAGATTTTAGCTTTAACTGAGCACGTGATCTGAGAAAGACTTTCTCCCCTTCCATTGTTTAGTGGGTAAATTATAACAAATCAGAATTATAAGTCTGGATTCCTGACAGCCAGGAACCCATGTCCCAGCCATTCATCAGGTTGAATGCAAAACATAAAAAGTAAGCCATGCATCTCATTGGCCCATCCCATTTGATCAGGGGTGGCCACAGAGCCCCACATCTTGGGTTCAGTCTTGAGAGTTAGCACTACTTTTCCCCCCTCACTCTCTAGCCCATCCAAGGGCTTCCTAAGGCCACTTACAATTTTTCATAATGACCATTCAATAAACTATGCCAAGGAACACTTTGGTACGGCTGCCCCTTCAGAGCGGGAGAGCACTGGTCAGCAGTCCCTCACTATCATGGTCTTGCATTTCGCTGCTGTGACTCCTGCTCATCACTGCAAAGAAATAGGTGTGTTAGATCCTTCCCCCAGGGCTGCTTTTCCTAGATTTGGAGACAGCTGTGTGGAGCTAATAAACAGGCTGTGTAGAAAGCAGAGTGACCATGTCTGAAGTGACAAGCGATGGGAGGCAGGAGCCTTGGGGCCAGCCTGTTTCCTCATCTATAGAAAGAGCAGCTTGGGGTCAGGGATCTCCAAGGAAACGTTGCCCTCAGTATCTGTCTTCCCTGCCTCACAGCATCCCCTCACTTCCATTCTGTGTGGTTCCAGTGACAGCCACGTTCAGCCTGAGGAGGGTAGGGGACCTGGCCAGGCTTGGTCAGTCCAAGTACAGCATTCGCTACTTGCATCAATAATTGGTACACAGCTGGCCTGATCCAATCCAAGCAGAGTGGATTTCAGCACTACTGGGAATGAGGGTTCAATGATCCTGAGTCTTTTCTATGAATTCTGAACCTGCGAGATACATCCCCAAGATTGTGGGACCTCAGGGAAAGCCTGTCTGGGAAGAAGGCAACGCAGCAGGAAGCCACTGAGAATGAAGGGCGCCCAGGCTTGACCGCCTGATTTGGGTTCCGGGATCCAGTCCTGAACTCCAGCATCACGGAAGCCAATAAATCCTCTGGTTTTGTTTTCATTTATTTTTTATTTTATTTTATTTTATTTTATTTTATGTTAGGTTATGTTGTTATGTTATGTTATTTTTTTGCTTAAGGCAGTTTAAGGTTATGGTTTTTGTCTTTCGTTTCCTTGTTTTTGTTCACTGAAATCAATACACTCTAGTTTGTTACAGGTCCCTAGTGGCACCAATGTTCTCTGGTCCAACTAGCTTTTTGAACTTAGATCAGTTATTTATTCACTTAGTGTTTTATTTCCCTCAACTGCAAACCAGAAATTAAAACAGGTGTCCTGCCCAACTTGCAACATTGCACAGGCAGAGAGAGTGACACTGACAGCACTTTCAGAAGCTGATACCAAGAGATGGTGACAGAAACCATCCCGTTAGCATGTAGTGCTAACTATGTGCAGTTGCTGCTTTTGTATATCAAAAGGGTCAAGCAACAGCAGTTTCACACGTGCAAGCTACCATTTCTGCATAGTCCTTCACACTGTCTGAATTTGAGTAGGCCTCCAAACTGTACAATTCAACCGCAGAAAGTTTTTATGCAAATTTGACTGGGCGGCTCATTGTTTCCCTTTTCCTTCAACGCCCGCAGCAGTACTCATGCCTGACGGAAGGAGTGAAGGGGAAGTGGTGGCTGTTCCTGAGTTCAGGTGCAGGCGGTAAGAATGAGGCAGAAAGATGACATTAGCTCCTACAGAGCGTGCACTTAGCCCAGGGCCTGGGAAATGCAGGGGCTGTGGCTGGATTTGCTCTCACTCATCTGACCCTCTCCACACTTTTATTGAGGACTTCCTAAAGTAAATGACAGAGCTGCTTCAGATTGCTTTTGATCCTAAATGCCACATAAAATGTGTTTTCCTTGGTCACATCTATTTTCATGTGATACCACAACACATCTATTTTTGTTTGTTTTTATAAATAAAGATTTGGAAACAATTTCTCAAAATCCTGAGGAATTTTTTTCCACCTATAAGTATGGAGGTCGGCAATGCAAGGAATTCTATGCCCTCAGTCCTCCAAAAGATACCTGGCCTTAAGTATTTTCAAAATAATAAATCTTTCTATCGTTCTCCTGCTTATACCAAATTCAGAGAAAGTGAGAAACTAGTTCTTCCATCTTTCTTTTCTTTCTCCCCCTTTGAGGATAGGATGAAGGAAGTTCAAGAGCTTCAAGTTTGGAAGTGAGTTGCTGTTCCATCTTTACACTTACTGGCTATGCAATCTTAGGGAAATGGTTTGAGGACTCTGGGCTTCAGTCTCTTCATCTGCAAAGTGGGTGTAACCAGACGACGCCTCCCAGGATTGTTAAAGGGATTCAGTGAGTAACGTCTGTGAGTGCTTAGCACACAGTGTCTGTCACCAAAAGGGTTTAAACAATAGTGTCATTATTACACTTCTTGTTTCAGCTCAGGTGACTCAGTTATTCCTAGGAAGCCTTGGCAAATACTTCGCCCTTGACCTCTGAGGTAATGCTGTCTGATGTGAGAGAATTGCAGCTATTCAAGCACAGTGACAAGGGCAAGGTGTCGGTGGGGGTGGGAGCAGCCAAAGGCCAGCTCCGCTCCTCCAGGTGCATGTTGGGAGGATGGGCATGGACAGGGGGCATTGTACTCAGGGATAATGGCATTTCCCACCCTTTCTCATCATAGCAACAAGGATGTCGAGGCAGCCACTCAGACAGGATTGACATAGCTGTGGCTTCACTGGGAGAGGGCTATCAGCTAGAGAACCCCAGGGATGGGAATCTGGGACCACAAGCTCACACCCAAATTCCTAGCACAAGCTGGAGCCTATTCACTGACTCATTAATACTAATAATAATATCTACTATTCCTGTGTTTTCTGAACTACAGGCATTATCACAGACATTTGACATAGTTTCTTATTAACTCATTAACTTATCTTCAAGGTTAGGATTTATTTTTAATAGACTTTCTTCACTGACATATCATATACATGATGAAGGCACACCAATCATTGGTACACAATTTGATACTTTTTAATAAAATGAACTGTACCAGTACTCCCCCAGCAATACTCATGCCTGACACAAGGAGTGAAAGGGAAGTAGTAGTTCTTCATGAGTTCAGGTGCAGGCAGTAAGAATAATGCAGGCAACAACCACCATCGAGAAATGGGACAGTCCAGTGCTCTAGAAGACACCCCCCTGCCCTCCTCCCATCACTACTTCCTTCTGCCCAAGAGTAATTGCTATTCTGAAATCTAACACCATAGAAAAGTTTGTAGAGATGGAATACTATGATAGGTACTCTTAAGGGTTAGTTTCTTTTGCCCAACATTATCTTTATGAGGTTCACTTATTGTTGTTGCAAATGACAGTTGTTTGCTCATTTACAGTGCTGTGTAGTACTCCATCGTGTGAGTACACCACACCTTATCCTGCCCTTGATGGTCATTCGGGCTACTTTCAAAAGGTTTGTGGTTATTATGAGTAATGCTGCCATGAATGTTTTTGGGCATGTGTTTTAGTGGGCACATGTGCAACTTTCTGTCAGGTCTATTCCCAGGAGTGGAATCCCTGGGTCAGATGCTGTGCTTTAGCAAATGCATCCAAACAGATTTAGAAAGTGGATACCTCATTCAACAAGTGTGGAAATGGGTTCAGAGACCTGACATAACCTGCTTAGTGTCACAGCTATTCAGTGGAAGGGACGGAATTCAAACCTTTTTCTTCCCTTCATGCCACACAGAGGATTTCTTGAGAAAATGTAACAGAAGAGAGAAGCAGGAATGTGAAGGCAGCCAATGGTCCAAGTCCCAACATTTTGGAAAAAAACTCATAGCTTGAGTTTGAATGTCTTTCAAAATATTTTCTTATGCATTCCTTTTTTAAAAAAAATCTTGGAAATGAGTGAAGTAGAACTTACGATTCTGATTTGATATTCAAGAAAAATGCGGCTTTGAAAGTTCCCAGTTGCTTGAGAGATGAGTCAGATTCTTCTGATTCTACAGTGTGAATTCAGTCCCTGAACTTCTCACCGGGAGCCAAAGGTCACAACTCTGAAGTTAACAAACCCTTTTCTAGTTGAGGAGCAAGCCATATGAGGCCGTGAACCCTTTTATATCTGGGGTTCAGATTGGGTGGGACCAGGAACCCTCTCATATTTGGGATCCAGACCACGTGAGGTTGGAACCAGCTAATAGGAGCCACCAGCTGCTTCCTCTCAGAGCAAGATTTTACATCTGGTCACAGCAACCCAATAATTCTACATTGTGAGCCCTCTAAATAGAGATTTTGGTACACTAGCTGAGAGTGAACTTCTTGGGACAAGGTCAACCAAAATACCTTATTGATTGATTTAGAACATCACCGCCCACCTTGGCCAGGTGACTCAGTTAGTTGGGCATCATCCTGTAAACCAAAAGGTAACAAGTTCAATTCCTGGTCAGGGCACTTGCCTGGATTGCTGATTCAGTCCTGATCAGGGTGCATACAGGAGGAAACCGATCAATCTCTCTCTCTCTCTCTCTCTCTCTCCCCCCTTCTTCCTCCCTCCCCCCTTCTAAAATTGATGAGCATGTCCCCAGGCAAGGATAAAAAAAAGAATGAACATCAATTCCCATAAAAAAATCCCACCTATGAGACTAGCATAACCTCTTCCTTCCTCGACCCATGTGCCCCAGGACCTTCATAAAATCCCTGGGCCTCTGCAATGTCAAATCTGAGCTCTCTACTAGAAAACTTCTGCAGTAAAAAACATGACACTTAGATTAACTGAGTTTTGCCTCTCTTTTCCCCCATTATTTTTTGCCCATCTGATAATTATTATTCTGTCTGGAGCCAAATATCTTTGGCCAGCTTTTAATGACCTTCGAATAGCATTCAACAAGGGATTTGAGGTCTCCTATGTGTTAGGACGTTTCAGCCAGTCTTCCATGGCTGTTCTCTTGGCGATGGTGCAAAATCAGTGCCCTTTCCAGGGACAGACAGCAGAAAAGCAGCACAGGGAGGAGCTTAGCTCTGAAGTGACCAGGACGATTTGAGCAGCACTCTAGTTAGATGAGGAAACTCTTGGAAGGTTTCGGTGACTTGCCCAGTACCCTCAGTGAGCTGGTGCATCTGTGGGAGAGCGAACAGATGGTTCTCTCATCTGCTAGGAATTTACTCATCCTTTCATGTCTGAGAACCATGTTGAAGCTACAGGTTGGATGCAAGGATCCCTGAAGAAATCAGTATCACCTTTCATAGGAAGGTAAATGGGGAGTGCTATATTATCTGGAAAGGGGCCTTTATTTTGCATTTTGTGTTTCTAGAGTTGAATAATTAAAATCAGGCAACTGCTGGGTATGGTAGATCTACACAAAAGAAAAGAAGACAGTAAGAGGCTTGGTTTATACAAGGGCTGGATGTCCAGCACAATTCTGCCATGGCACTGCCAGGAGATAGCGGAGTGGAGGACTCAGCTGAGAAGGTGAAGCCATCGTCCACTGCAGGACCCCCAGAGCCCATGCTGGGGTGGAGGCCGACATCCCTGAAAGGATCAGCTCTCATGTAGCTGTAAAAGGCAAAGGCAGCAACATAAGCCGGTGAGAAAGCCACGTGCATCTCCTTTCAGGACAGGATGAATTTCTGGCCTTTGGGGACAACAGCGGGAGAGGGAGTTCCAGGAGGGAAATTTTGGACTTCTTGCCAAGCCAATGCATGGGAATAAGAGATGTGACTTGCTACCCTGAATTTGGGGCACTATTCACATGGCCTACATTTGATTATCTACAGTGGCTAATAAAATTGGCATGTAATATTATCCTTTTCCCAAGTATGTGCCATAGCATTTACTCTGAAAATTCTGAAGTCCAAGGCTCCAGACTCAAAAACCTCAGTTTTCTCAACTTTTGATCAGGTCTCTAAGCTCAAAATAATGTGTCACATGTTATATAAGACAAAGAACGAGGCAGGCCGACCATTTGGACATCAGTTGTTCTGCTAAAAAGACTTTTAAAATGATGTTACAAAATTTCAAAACCAGTAACCTGCCAATTTGAAGTGAGTGCTAGGGGAACTCAACTCTCTTCCTTCCTGCTCCACTGGAAACAGACTGTAGAAATCCTCCACAGTCTTGCTTCTCAGAGTTCCTCCCATGCAGCACCCACCCCTGGGAGCTTGTGAGGAAGACAGGATCTCAGGCCCCACCCCAGGCTTACTGAATCGGAATCGGCACTTTACCTCGCCCCCACGGTATCCGTGTGCACACTGCAGTGGAGAAGGGTGGCACGGAACAGAGCGATGAGCACACCAGCAGGCCCCTGAAGCTGCTGCAGTTGTACAGCTTCCCCCGGCCTAGGGTCCGGGTCCGCTAGACATGTTTCCCTTGAAATGGAAAGGACGGGTGTTCATCCCCAGCAGAGAGAGGACGGCATCTCTACCTGGGAGCCGCTGTAGGACCCCACCGAAGACTGCATGAAACATTATGACAAGAGGGAAGAAATAAACTCCCAGAGCCTATCATTGCCCTTCTACGAGAGAGAAAATAATTTTGTAGGGCTGCTCCAAGGCTAGTTTACAAAAACAAACAACAACAAAAAAGCCTTGATTGAATGGGCAGCAACAGGCCCCGCGTTGACTCTCTTGGTCCGGAGTCTCGGGCCCACATTGGACAGTCCCCGGGGTCCTCCATGGCCTGTGGCACTTTCTCTTCTTGGTTGGTGGCTGTGAGGCTCTAAAATCAAGAAACCAAAAAGAAGATTAGCGTTCTTCTTTGCTCTCCATGTTACCGTAAATAAAGCTCAGTGTCCCACGTCTCTGCTGCCCAGGTTCCTAAGTCTAATTCTAAGGAGTCGTGGTTCCTTGGGGCCTGCCAGTCTGCAAAACTAGGTCCATGCCTGCAGTGGACCAAGCAAGCCCCTACTCCATGACTCCTACCCGTCTCAGACCTCATTTTCCTCCACCCAGTGGACCTGGGACTCACCTGCTTGAAAAATAAACTGCCAAAGGCACAGAACTCATTGAGACCAAGAAGATAGAGACTCAGAATACAGGTATACATTTTACACCTAAAAAATTTTTTGAATGAAACTTTACCACAGTTTTTGATGGCCTTTTACTCGGTTTGCCATCTTCTAAGTCCAAAAGAAGGAATGAAAGGAGGGGAATTGGGGAGAGGAAGCAAAAGAGAAGAAAGGAGTATTAGTGAAAGCTTAATTGACATATCTCTCTGAGAGATCATTCACAAATTCCCTTGAGTACTGTAGCCGAGGCTACACGTGGAAAGAGGGCTTTCTCCGTCACCCAGAATCTCCCTACATATTTCTGACACTTCAGCTGTTTCCTGAATGAGGAGCACCTCGGGTTTAGTGGGTTTTTAATTAAAGCAGGTCTGAAGCCAAGAGCCGTGGGACTGGCCCTGCCTGATACGTGTCTCAACACTGCCATCTCCTGGAGAGGGCACCACTGTTCACTTTCCACTGGCCCTGCCCCGCGCTGGCTGTTCTGAGGTCTTCCCCCGCCCCACTCCCCGCAAAAAAAGAGAAGAGTGAAGACTAAATCATTTTGCTCTTTATCCAGTGTTGAGGCATAGAGGCTGCTGATGGTAAGAACAACTTGTCCCAGGATGAGAGGGCACGGACTGGTCCAGGGCGGTCGAGGGGTGACCGGCGTCTGGGTAGCAGTTGTGAGAGCCCTGTGAATAAAGCTGGCCTCGCTCAGGTCGGGACACTGCGGGGGGAGGAGGGGTGGGCAGGCAGTGTGTTGGGTACAGCAGCCGGGGGCTGGACAGGAGCCAGTGTCCTCACAGTTCAGCAGCATGCGCCTAGAGGAACTCACAGGTGAGAAGGGCCTCTCTTCCCATCACCAGAGTTGATGAGGGCGCGCGTTACGCGGAGGTGGAGGGCCCTCCCCTTTGCTTTGAGCTGTGGAGGAAAGGAGGAGTCTGATGTAGGGTAGGGAGAGGTATGAGGGAGCTGGCGCGTCCTGAGGATTAGAGACACGTGTTACTTTTTTGTTGTAACCTATTCTATCATCATTTTTTTTTTTGTCACAAATGGGAGGTGGCCCTCAGTGTACAGCACCCCCAGGGATAGTTCCAGGTGCTCCAGGGCCAAAGCCCACCAGACCATGCCCAGGGACCTGTGTTAAATGAATGGGCTTTGAGTCAGACAGACCCGGATTTGAGTTCCAGCTCTTCCACTTCCTAGCTGTGTGTCCCTAAACAAGTAATTAGCCTTTCCAGGCTTTGGTTTCTTCACTTACAAAATGAGAATAATTACTCTGCTTTTCTCATAGCATCGTTGTGAGAATTAAATGAGATACTGTGTATAAACCCATGACATAGTGCCCCAAACATAGAGAGTGCTCAGTAAACTTTAATTAACATTCTTGTTGCCTTTTAACCTTCTCAAATTACTTACACCGGAGCAATGGTTGTACATACTGTTTGGGCTAAGACCTTGTAAAATAGCGCTATTAAAGCAAGGGTTTTTCATCTCTGCTCTGGAAGATCCCAGAGTTCTTGGAAAGGGCTCAGGGGTTTTATACAGGAAATATTTTGGTGCTTGGGAGGCAAATCATAACATTTTTCTGTTTTATGTCATGAGGGGATCTAAACTGTCATTTTTAAAAAATGCGTACCACCACTAGCAAAGTGTGAAAACTCCTGCTCCACAAAACCGGCAAGTCCCTTACGGCTCTGCAACTCTGTGACACTCAGTGAGCACCACCAGCCTCCCCGTGGTTCTCTTGTGGGAGAGGCAGCCGTCATGTTTTTCTTAGCCGATTAAGATTTCAACCTTGTACAATAAAGAGAAAAGTCTGCTTGTATTATTAACCAGGAAAGTGGTGTTTTCTCAAATTTGTCCTTTATAATTTATTCACTTTTGTTAATAAGGGAAGAGAGGACATACATTTACAGTTCTCCAAAACCCCACCCAAGTGAAAGAAAAGGAACATAGAAGCATAAACACAGAAGGACAAAGAGTGTGTGAGCAGAGGCCACACCAGACCACATTTCAATGGCGCTGGTGCTGACAGAAGTAGTGTGGATGGGGACCGAATCAGCAGGATGCAAAAAGCAAAAGCAAGACTTCCCGGGGTGGGAGGAGGGGATGTGGGAGCCATCCGGAAGTTATCCAACTCGAGTTCAGCCTCAGAAAAGCCCAGGGCATTAGAATTAACTGGAGTGTCTGAATTCAAGTGTAAGATGGAGCTGAAAATAAAAGGACTGATGGAAAGTTAGATGAAGGAACAACTGGACCCTTAGATCAGCTTCCCTAGCCCGTACAGCTGGACAACTACCTCCATGACCCCAACAGAAGCTGAGAAAGCTTACTTTCTAGAGAAATTGCTCCAAGGAGACTGTGGAGCTACTGGGCTAAAAATTAAAAATTAATTAGAAATCCAAACACCAAACTGTGAGACCTTTCTTCAACTTGACTGTAGGCATCCGAGCAGATTTCCCACAGTAAGAAATTGGAAGGTTAGAAAATTGCACATTTTCTAAGCTCCCTAGAAAAATTGGATGTCATCAAGAGGGGAAGGATGCTATTTTGCAGTCACCCAAGAAAATGGCCTCCTGCCTGACCACCCTACAATGAAGTTCATCCTTCGAGAAGAAGGGCTTGCCTCCTGAGTACCTTAAGAGCAAACAATGAAGGAACAGACATTTTCACAAAACCTTTAATATTAAAGACAGAGAACAACTAGATAAATAAGAAGTGCAAAAGAATCACAAAAGCCCTTCTGCTTCTAATATGACTGGTAAGCTATTACAGACCTGACCCTCCCCCAGGTAAAAACTACAAACTCTGGAAAAAACTTTAACCTACCCCAAAACAATAGAAGGAAACAAAAACAAGAAGATTCAGAAGGGGCCCTGCCACTAGGACAAAGGCAGTGGCATGTGGGAGTCACCTGTTTACAGCTCTTAGCCTCTGGCCAGTTCAAGCCAGAACCATGAAAGAGCTAAAATGCCAATAAAAACCTATGGTCTTTCTGGCCTAATGGACCAAAGAACAGAGTTTGGGGCAAACACAGTTGCCGAAAGTGAAAGGGTGAAAGAGAAATCTCGGGAAAGAGATTTAGAGAAAAGAAACCCAAATTCTATGGGTAAATTTTGCCTAAGTGTCCGCTGACTCCAGAGATGTCCATGTGTGGGGCTAATGGCACACAGCCCAACCAAAGTAAATAGGACTTAACTGAAATTTGAGTGACTGCCCAAGAGATAGAATTTATAGATTGAGTCTAAGCAAACTAATTGTCTGATAAAATGAAAATATATATACTCTTCAGAGAAATATAAAAGAATCCAGACATTCACAATATCCAAGATACAGTTAAGAATCCCTGAGGTACTCAATAGGAATAAACATCTTTTGGTTACCATTTTAAGTTGATGAATAAACTGAGAAGACAATTCCTAAAAGAATGTTACCACAAATATACAATTCACTGTTACAACAACAACCAAAAGAGAATTACTCAATAAAGAAACAGGAAAATGTATTCCAACCTCAAGGAAAGACCAATCAATGGACACTGATTCAGAGATGATCCAAACGCCAGGTTAGCAAACAAGGATTTTTAATCAGCTGTTGTAACTTAGCTTAATGGAGTAGAAGAAAATGTGTTTATAAAAAATTTTAAAAATACAAAATCTCAGAAACATATCAAAACTATAAAAAATAATTAAATGGAAATTCTAGAATGAAGACAGTTTTAAATATGAAAGTTTAAAAAAATTAATTACTAGGTGGCATAACAGAAAAACTTGGAGATACATCAATAAATATCATCCAATCTAAAAAACAGACAAAAATTATATTAAAAAATAAGGAGACAAAAAGAGTCAGGAACTTGTGAACAGGGTAGAGTATAAAAAGATATAATGTCCAAAAACTTTCCAAGTTTGGTAAAACACAAAAATCTATACATTTGAGAAGCTCAACAAATCTTAAGCAAAATAAGTATATAGAAAAACACATCTAGGTTATCAGTCAAATAGCTGTAAACCAAAAATAAAGAGACATTCTCAAAAGTAGCTGGAGAAAAACAACATATTACATTTAGGGTAACAGTGATTCAAATGATCAGTGACTTTTCATTAAAATTTCCAGAGGCAATAAAATACTTCAACAATATCTTTAAAGTGCTAGAGAAAATCAAAACTGACAATCTAGAACTTTATATCCAATGAAAATATCCTTCAAGAATGAAAGCAAATTAAAGACATTTCTGGTTAAAAAAATCTTAAGTGAATCCATGAACAGATATGCACAATAGGAAATGATAAAGACATTATTCAGGCTAAAGAAAAATAATAGATGAAGACTTCTAGTCAAGATGGAGGCATAGGTAGACATACTTCACCTCCTTGTTCAACCACAGAAAAAATTACAACTAGGTCTCAAAACAAATAAAGCAAATAACCAGGACAGGAAGAGAATCATAGATATGGAGATCATTTGGAGGGTTATCAGCTGAAAGGGGAAGTAGGGGGGATGGGGCAAAAGGTGCAGGTATTAAGTAGCATAATTGGTAGGTACAAAATAGACAGGAGGATGTTAAGACTAGTATAGGAAATGGAAAAACCAAAGAACTTATATGCCTGACCCATGGACATGAACTAAGGGGAGGATTGCTGGAGCAAAGAGGGGTACTAGCCAGGGGGGGCAAAAGGGGAACTATTGGGACAACCGTAATAGCATAATCAATAAAGCATATTTTTTAAAAAGAAGTACAAATTGGTAGTTACAAAATAGTCACAAGGATGTAAAATGCAGTCAATAATATTGTAATAAATATGTGGAGTGTCCGATGGATGCTAGATTTATTGATGTGATCATTTTGTAAGTTAAATAAATGTGTAATCATTGGGTTGTACACCTGAAACTAAGGTAATGTTGTATATCAACTGTAATTTAAAAATAAAAAATATTTTAAGAAAAGTGTTTTAAAAAAAGAAAAATGATAGATGAAAACTTGAAATTTTTGGAAGAAATGCAGAGAATCAAAAATGGCATACTCATGTATCTGAATGCAAATTCCTTTTTCTCTTAATTTCTTTAAAGTGCATAAGACTATAACAAGCAAAAATTATGACATTATCTCGTAGAATTTATAATGAGTGTGGTTATAATACTTAGGACAATGGCATAGAGGATGGGAATGGGGGATACATGGAATTACATGATTGAATGTTCCACATTTTATGTAGATAATATTAGGTTCTTAAGAGGTATAACTCAAGAACAGCAACATTAAAACATAATTTAGATAGAAAGTGGTAGAAATATCTAAAGGGGTTAAAATTATTTGCCTCCAGGAGAGCAAAATTCAGTCAGGCAAAGGATGACTGGTTTTCATCATAAGCCATTTATATGGTACCATTCGATGTCATAAATTCTGCACATGTATCACACTTTTAAACCTGCAAATTAAATTTGGTGATTGACTCTGTGATCTTACAGTGCCACATTCGAGATTCTAGGCAGTTAAGTTGCCATTACGTTAGCACCACTGAATTCAATAACGTGAAAAAAAAACTAAAAATCACAAGTGAATTATCAATTTACTCAAGAAATATGGCATGGCATATTAGAAACAGGAATTCATGCTCTATCTCTCTGTGGAGAACCAAAGGTCCCTGGGTTGAGTGGCAGCAATATGTGTCGGTGGTTTTAAAATGAAATTTTTTTAAATGCATTCCTCAAAATTTAGTCTCTATTCCAAAACTCATCACAGCTACTTCTTTATTTCATTGCATCTCATGCTCGAGGCATTTTAATATATTGAGAGAAATTTTGCAGTTCTTTTCAGAGAATTTGAGGGAAGAATTAGTGATAGCTACTTTCAAGACAAAGCAAGTTATTTAAAATAACTGAGTAACTTGTTAAAACAAGGGCAATGATTAACTTCAAGAAAAACACCTTCAGGACTGTTTCTGAGCTGCTGACTCTTCCCTAGTCAGAGGCACCCTGTCAGGAATCCCAGGAATGCGCCCAAGACTGCTTTTGGACTCCCTGCTCCACATGTGCCTGTTAAGCCAAAGGGATTTTCATGAAGTGGGTCCAGGAAGCAGCAAACACCATGGTCACTGCTCGAGGGGCCATCTCTGTCTCTATCTTCTGTAGGAGATAGTCGTAAATGTCAAAAGAATTCTTAGCTGCTGATAAAAAAACAGAATAATTTGCCTTCTGAACGCTTTTGTCTCAGAAGCACAACTTGTTCTGTGTTTGGAGGTTGCATGCCACACACATCAAAAGAGAGGGCGCAAAGTAGACTTCAGCCTCAGGTGGTTGAGGTTAGTACATGCGTGATATCTGCAGGCTGCCCGCGAAGCAGCCAGGACTTCGTTCAGATTGCAACCAGGCTAGAGCAAGTACTGATGGAGTGCCGAGCATGTGCCTTTGGCTGACTCCACTGGGCGCTGTGCAGGACACGGAGTGTTAAAACACGAGCGCCATGTGACCACCCAGCTGGGACGATTCGGCAGTCAGTCCGATCCCCAGCTTTCTCCCGTGACCCCCTCCCCGGGTGCTTTCGCACACCGACTGTCTTCTCTGAAGTTCTGCCGCACAGTGAGCCCAACTCAGCACAGGGCCTGGGACAGAGTTAAGAGCCTGGTACTTAGTAGATATGAATTAGGGTTTTTTTATTACTCTACATATAGTCATATATATGTTAATATACATTTAAATTCATAGATCAAGAGAGGGCTTTCCTGACCTCCCAATCTAAACTGGTAGCCTTCCCATTCTACCCCTAGCCTCGCCCTTATTTTTCTTACCCTACCAAACGGCTGTATACTGTGTGCTGCTGGGGCAGCGTGAGAGCCAAGGAGTGCCGACAGGGAAGGAATGGGAGCGGCTCGCCCCAGGAGGAGGAATAAGGAAACAAACTGTCTGTAGAGAATTTAAAAACAATCCTTAAACCTACAACAGTCAACCTGCCTTTTTTTTCTAACCACCGCGTCCCACCAACGCAGAGAAAAATCTGTGGGTGCCCTGCAGGGCAGACAGCTTCCCACCACACCGCCCTCAGCAGTGGTTTCACCTGCTTCGTACACTGCTGTGCCCCATTACCCAGCTACAAAAACTGTTACTGAAAGGATTTTCTCCAGTGCTTTATGTGTATGGTTTCCCCTCCCACATGAACATTCACATTAAGAGCATATCTTACAGTGTGGCGATTACCAGACGGGCGGTAGGGAGGAAGAAGAAGGTAGGGGTGGGGATAAATGGTGATGGAAGGAGAGCTTACTTAGGTGGTGAACACACAATACAATATACAGATGATGTGTTGTAGAACTGTACACCTGACACCTATATAATTTTATTAATCAATGTCACCCCAATAAATTTAATTTTGAAAAAAAGAGCATGCCTTAATATTGTGTATGTGTGCCCAGCATAGTATCCAGTTTCGAGCACGTGGTAGACACTCAACAAATACCTGATCGATAAATGCCTGCTTAGTTAGGTTTGTACTCATCACCGGGAACTTGGGACAGGAGAGAGCCCTGGCAGAAGTGCCGTCAGTGGGTAAGGCAGCACGAGGCGATCATTTCATGACAGGGCAGTGAGAAGCAAGAAACGCACGGTGCCTCTCCCCCGCTCCAGCCCTATATTAGCAAATGGCGAGTACCCTCCCCCACCCCCCAGTCACCACCTCTCCTCTGCTGCTTTAGAAATAGATAACCCTTATGGAGAACCCATCTGGGCCAGGCCCTGAGCTAGCCCTCTGCAGGTGCTGACTCAGCTCACCTCTACCACCACCAGATGAAAGGGGCTATTGTTGTGCCTCTGCCACAGGCAGTGAAACTGAAGCTTCATGAGGTCATTCATCTGGCCACTAGTCAAGCTGGAATCTGCCACCAGAGGTCATGCCCTAAAGAACACAGTGTTTTCAAATCGAAAACTATAGGCTATTTCATTCTCCACAGATACCTTTAGAATCAAGAAATCTCCCATAATGTTTTAGCCCGAGATTCTGGTTTGTCTGTCTCATACTGAATCAGTGTGAACCCAGAAGGCAAATCAGTCAATGAACTCAAACAGCCTTTAGCAAGCTCTTCCCTTAGGACCATGTGTATTACCTCACCGCCTTGCGCAACACCACAATTAAGAGCTTATCAGCCCCACTCAACTGTCAGCGGAACTAAACATACAGCCAGCTGGTCAGTGACTCCTCTAACTCATTTTGCCATCCAACCCAATAAGCCAAGTCCTAAGGAAGCCTCCAAATGTCGGACGCTTCAGCTCAACCATTAGAATGAAATTAAATGAAACCTAGAGTTGATATCTCATAGATCTAATGTATCCCTAAGGTCCCCTCCTATGAAGTCACTGTGAATAGCTGTCACCTCACACGCTTTTGAAGGAAACAAATTTTGTTTTGAAAAGCATTAATCTAGTTCCCAGAGTCTTCCTTCCTCTACACACACACTCTCTCTTCATTTCCTTTTTCACTGCATCCTCCAGAGTTTAAAAAAACTTTTATTTCAGTCTTTAATTTTTTAAATTTTATTGATGGGGGAGAGAGAGAGAGAGACATCACTTACTTTGTTCCACTTATTTCTGTACTCATTTGTTGCTTCTTGTCTGTGCCCTGACCAGGGATAGAACCTGCAACCTTGGCGTACGGGGACAACATTCTAACCAACAGAGCTACTCAGCCAGGGATGCACCCACCAGAGGTTTATGCTATTCCCTAAATGTCCAGCCTCCCTCCATCCAAGCAGCTCTCTAAACCTGCTGCTTTTCCCACCGTATCCAACTACCACAGCTCACCTAGTCTCTAGTAGGTAACTGGCTGGCTAGCCAGGGATCAGACAGGACTTCAGTCTGCTCCTCCTGAGTGGACAGATGCCCTGGACTCTGCCACACAGGAAATAAAGGGTTAAGGTCAAAAGCCTTCACATGCCAACAGGACTATCCCAGCCCAACACACCAGAGTCACAGAGAAACATGGGAAAGGCTTCAGCAGCATATCCCAACGCTCAGCCATGTGTACATGCCTCCCAAAAGAGTGCCCTGGCCAAAGAAGTTGGAGAACACTACACTTACCTTCCCTAGCCTCACACTGGCACATCAAAGGTTCTGAAAGTACTGCAGTAAAGGAGATCAACTCATTTAAAGCCAGTGAGTCATGAGCTTATTTATTGATCATGGGACTTCCATTTTTCCCCCACAGCATTTCACAGGGCCAGTTTTCCACAGAGCATTTAGGGGAATCCATTTCAAAGAGCCAATAATTCCATTTTTGAATATGTTTGAGATTTGATGATCTGTTTATAAGATCCAAACTGGTTGTTGGTATATTTACAGCCTCAGAGTCTCTTAGGTTGCTTAGATAAAGAGTTGTCACAGGCATTTTTTTTTAAAGAACAATTTATAGGCACTGTAATAAAGGAGAAAAAGTCAGGATCTATAGGAAACTCGGGTGTGAGTCCCCACCCTGCCATTTACTAGCTGTGCGCCTAGGCAAGGAAAGCTCCACCCAAGGGCTGTTGGGAAGACGGCAACTAACCTGTGAAAAGAACCTGGTGTCTAGAAACGCTCCACACTCGCAGTATTTGAACAGGTTGTACAGCTGCAAGGATTGCTGAACCGGTCCAACAACCAGTGGCCATAAGCTGGACCTGTTGCCACGTGTCCGCTCTCAAATTTTTATTGCAGCCCCACTTAACTGTATGAACCCGAGCAGTTGTTGTCAAACAATGACAGGTTTTCTGGACATAGGACTTTTTTAAAGTACACTTTATTGATTATGCCATTACAGTTGTCCCAATTTTTTTTCTCCCCTTTATCCCCCTCCTCCCTGCACCACCTCACTCACCCTCCAGCATCCCCTCGCCCAACAGTTCATGTTCATGGGTCATACATATATGTTCTTTGGCTTCTCTATTTTCTACATTATTCTTAACCTCCCCCTGACTATTTTGTGCCTACCTATTCTGTTTCTTATTCCCTGTACCTTTTCCCCGCATTGTTCCCCTTTTCCTCCCCACTGATAATCCTCCTTGTGATCTCCATTTCTATGATTCCATTCCTGTTCTAGTTGTTTGCTTAGTTTTTGTTTTTGTTGTTTAGGTTCAGTTATTGATAGTTGTGGGTTTATTGTCATTTTACTGTTCATAGTTTTTGATCTTCTATTTCTTAGATAGGTTCCTTTAACATTTCATATACTAAGGGCTTGGAGATGATGAACTCCTTTAACTTGACTTTATCTAGGAAGCACTTTATCTGCGCTTCCATTCTAAATTATAACTTTGCTGGATAGAGTAATCTTGGATGCAGGCCCTTACCTCTCATGACTTGTAATACTTCTTTCCAACTCCTTCTTGCCTGCAAGGTTTCTCTTGAGAAATCAGCTGATAGTCTTATGTAAACTCCTTTATAGGTAACTCCTTTTCTCTTGCTGCTTTTAAGATTCTCTCCTTGTCTTTAATCTTGCATAACTTAATTATGATGTGTCTTGGTGTGCTCCTCCTTGGGTCCAATTTCTCTGGGACTCTTTGGGCTTCCTGGATTTCCTGGAAGTCTATTTCCTTTGCCAGATTGGGGAAGTCCTACTAGTTATGCTTCTTAATCCCTGCATTTTCCTCAATTCTCACCCTTCCCCCTCCCAGCTGATAACCCTCCAAATGATCTCCATACCTATGATTCTATTCCTATTCTAATTGTTTGCTTAGTTTGTTTTAAGATTCAGTTGTTGATAGTTGTGAATTTGATGCCATTTTAATGTTCATAGTTTTGATCTTATTTTTCTTAAATAAGTCCCTTAAACTTTTCATGTAATAATGGCTTGGTGGTGATGAACTACTTTAGTTTTACCTTGTCTTGGAAGCACTTTATCTGCCCTTCCATTCTAAATGATCGCTTTGCTAGGTAATCTAGGTTGTAGGTCCTCCCTTTTCATCACTTGGAATTCTTCTTTCCAGTCCCTTCTTCCCTGCAAAGTTTCTTTGGAGAAATCAGCTAAGAGTCTTATAGGAACTCCCTTGTAGGTAACTCTCTGTTTTTCACTTGCAGCTTCTAAGATTCTCTCTTTATGTTTAACTTTTGGCATGAAACAGACATATAAGTTCATGAAGCACAGTGGGTCCCAAACAAGTCAGACCCAAAGAGGACCACACCAAGACACACAGGACTTTTTTTAATAGACGTGTGACAATCTTTGTAAACTATGTGTGGCTCAGATCCATCTTGAGTCACACCTTTTGGCAGATTACCTTAGACACATTTAATATATTTCCTTAAGGTTCACAATCCTCCAAAATATCACTTAAAATATCAATTAACCTAAAACTTGCCTGTAGAAGGAAGGGCATGTATTCTACAGCTAGACACATTTTAATCCCTGTTCTGCCACTTATTTCCCTTGGAGAGTTACTTAACCTCTTTGAACCTCAGCAGCTCATCTGTAAAATATGGACAACAGCATACCTATTTGGCAGAGTTTGTTAAAAGACTGAAATGTGTAAAATCAAAATGTAATTAAATAAACAAATATGTAAAGTGCATGGAACACTGCCCAAAACTCACTAAGTGCTCAACAATATTAACTCCCCCCTTTACCTCACACATGCTACCCACCCTCAAAGGCAGAGAGTGAATCTGACTGGACAAACCAGTAGCAGTAGCCTATGGGGAGATATCTCTGTTCCTGCAGGAAGGACCATTATTATCACATGAACTAAGATCATACGGCAGGTTTCAGAATTCCCAGGTAAAAAAAAAAAAAAAACAGCTCTTCAAATCAGAATTTTGTTCATTTCTCCCCACCCCAAACAGCTAAAGTTCTTTCTGCTAGTTATAAAAGTGGTTCAGATAATTAAACAGAGCCCTAGTGGAATGAGCTGTACCTTCTCTTAAGGAGAAGTCACAGAGGAGAGAAAGACAAGAAAACTTCTGGCTGATTGTTTCCAGACCAGCTGTGGTTAGGTCATTTCCATTGCCACCCTCCCCACAGGAATTCACACCCACTGCTGGGACAGAGTGAGAGGAATGTGAGGGCAAGCACAGGCAACCAATGTCTGGGTTCAGCCCAGGCAGAACCTGGGGCAGAACAGCAGGCTGAGTGTGGGCCCCAACATTTGGCAACGTACCAGTTGTGTGTGTGTGTGTCTAACTAGCTGGCATAATGAGTTTCCTTTCTTCCCACAGTCATTTGGTAAGGATGGGTTTTGGTTGTGTGTGTGTGTGTGTGTGTGTGTGTGTGTGTGTGTTGACAAAGTTCAACCGATCCAGGTACCAGAAATATCCACAAACAAGTTTCCTCATTACTGTTGAAATCTAGGTCTGGTTTTACTTTCTCTCTCATGGAGGAGGAAAAGCAGGGCATGTATAAGGGGCTTAATAATGGAATGGAAATGACCCAGTAGAATCAATAAACTTGAAGACAGATCAATAGAAATTATCCAATATAAACAATGGAGAGAAAGAAGATTTTAAAAATCCACTGAGATCTAGGGACCTGTGCACAGTATCAAAATTCTACACTTATATCATTGGAGTCCTAGGAAGATGGGAAAAAAGATGTTGGTGCAGAAAAATCAATGTGAAGAAATAATAGCTGAAAACTTCCAAGATGTTGTGAAAAACATAAATTTACAGATTCAAAAAGGAGAGCAAATCCAAGTCAATATAATCTCTGAGAAAATCATGCTTGTACCCAGTCATATCGTAATAAAAAAAAAACTGCTAGAAACTAAAGATAAAGAAAAATTTTTCAGCTGGAGAAAAATGAAATATTAAATACCAGGGAACAATAATTCAAATAACTGTAGGAGAAAACAGTAGGCCAAAATTAAGTGCTGGGGGAAGAAAAGAACTTAGAACCAAAATGTCTAAATCCACAGTCATTCTTAATGGGTTTATCATTCCTCTCACAGTGATAAATAAAAGAAGTAGACAAAAATCAGCAAGGATATAGAAGACCTGGACAATAATGTCAACCAACTTGATTTAATTAGCATTTATGAAACACTCTATCCAATAGCTGAATACACATTTTTTCAAGTGCACATGGAACATTCATCAAGATAGATCATTTCCT
Source organism: Tonatia bakeri (assembly GCA_004024845.1). Classification (NCBI taxonomy): domain Eukaryota; kingdom Metazoa; phylum Chordata; class Mammalia; order Chiroptera; family Phyllostomidae; genus Tonatia; species Tonatia bakeri. The sequence continues at coordinate 214,033 of PVIA01001680.1, read as the reverse complement.
GGGTTAGAAGGTAAACCATAACAAATTTAAAAGAATTAGAATCATACAAAGCCTGTTCTTTGTCCATAATGGGACTAAACTAGAAGTCAGCAGTAGAAAAAATATATAGAAAATTCCCAAATATTTGGAAATTAAACCACAAATTTCCAGCAACCCATGAGTCAAGGAGACCGTCTTAAGGAAAACTAGAAAATCTCAGAGCTAAAAGAAAATTAAAGTATACCATATCACAAACAAAAGAAGCAGCAAAAACTATACAGAGAGGGAACTGTATAGCACTTCACATTTAAGTTAGGAAAAAAAGAAGGTCTCAAACTGAGTATTCAAATCAAGCTTCCACCTTAAAAAACTAGAAAAAGAAGAGAAAATTAAACCTGAAGCAAGCAACAAAAAATAAAAATAAAACTGAAAATCTGTGAAATTTAAAACAAGCAAAATGATGAAAATTAATGAAGCCAAAAGCTGCTTCTTTGAAAAGATCAATAAAATTGATAAGTATCTAATGGGATTAATTAAAAAAGAAAAAAGAAACAAATTGCCTATATGAGAAACAGAAGAGGGAATATCACTGCAGACTCCTCAGAGTCTGCGAAAGATTAATAAGAAATACTGTGAACAACTCTATGCCCATTAATTTGAAATGGACTGGTTCCTGGGATGGGGGTGGAGATGGGGAAGTGGGAACAAGCAACCAAGCAACCGAACTCAGTTACAGAGAAAGTGGTAACATGGATGTATGGAACAAAATTAATTGTAGTTAAGATTTTCCAACAAAGCAAACTATAGGCACAGATTATTTCACTGATTAATTCTATCAAACATTTAAGTAAGAAATAAATCCAATGCCACACAACCTCACCCAGAGAATTTGAAAGGCAGGACCACATTACAACTGATTTTAAGAGCCTATATTTATATTGATCTTAAAGCAAGAAAAATGCCATATAAGAAAAAAAACTGCACCATTGTAGAAAACAGTATGGAATTTCCTCAGAAAGTTAAAAAGGGAACTGCCTTTTGACCCAGCAATTTCACTGCTGGAATTATACCCTAAGAATCCTGAAACACAAATTCAAAAGTATCTAATCAGCCCAATGTTCACAGCAGCTCAATTTACAATAGCCAAGTTCTGGAAACAGCCTAAGTGCCCATCAGCAAATGAGTGGATCAAAAAACTATGGTACATTTACACAATGGAATTCTATGCAGAAGAAAGACAGAAGGAACTCCTACCATTCACAACAGCATGGATAGAACTGGAGAACATTATGTTAAGTGAAATAAACCAGGCAGTGAAAGACAAATGCCATATGATTTGCAAAAAAGAACCAGAAACTTGGAAATAGAGAACAAACTGACAGTAACCAGAGGGGAGGCGGGAGGAGTATAACGGGGCAAAGAAGGGGAAGGGTCGTCAAGGGATATGTGTAAAGGACCCATGGATAAAGACAATGGTGCGGGGGAGGATTGAATGTGGGAGGTGGGGGTGGGTAGGGCAAGGGGAGAATAATGAGGGGAAATGGGGGGAAACTGTAATTGAACAATAATAAAAAAATAAAAAGAAAAAAGAAAAAACTGCAAACTAATGTTCTCATGAACATAGATGTAAAATCTTCAACATAATTTTAGCAAATTGAATCCAGCAATACATAAAAGATAACACATCACAGCTAACTGAGGTTTGTCCTAGGCATAGAAGTCTGGTTCCATACCCAAAAATTAAGCAAAGTAATCCACTGTATTAACAGACAGGAGAAAAACCTATATGGTCATAGAATATACAGAAATAACATGTGACAAAATTTAACATCCATTCATGGTAACAGTTCTCAGCAAACTGGGATTAGAAGAGAATTCCTTAAGATAAAATAGGGCATGACAAAAAACTTAGAGTTAACATCATAGCTAATGATTAAAAAAACTGAATGATTACCTTCTAATGTGAAGGACAAGACAAGGATGTCTGCTCAAACTACGTCTCTATTCACCATTACACCCAAAGTCCTACCCAGTTCAATAAGACAAGCAAACAAAAAAAAAAAGATATACAGTTTAAAAAGAAAGATATACAAATGTTCCAACTTGCAGATGACTTGAGTGTCAACATAGAAAATGCCGTAAAAATCTACAAAAAAAGGCCTTAAGGTTAATAAATGGCTTCAGTAAGACCATAGGACCCAAGCCCACTATCTAAAAGTCAGTATTATTTGTATATATTGGTCAAGAATAATTGGAACCTAAAATTTGGAGGGGAGAGGAGTATGAAATCGCTCAAGAAAAATGTAAAATATACAGGTATAAATCTAATCAAAAATATGTGTGGGATCTATATGTTGAAAACTATAAAAGATGAATTAAACTAATCAAAGAAGGCCTAAATAAATGGAGAGATACTTCACGTTCATGGATTGGAAAACTCGGTTTTGGTAAGATGTCAGTTTTCCTCAAATGGACACTGAACTGCATGATAAGACTGCAGCAATCAGGACAGTGTGGCATTGGCAGAAGGATAGGCACAAAGGTCAATGGAACAGTAGAGAGTCTAGATACAGATCCGAACACATGGCCAATTGATTTTTTTTTTACAACAGTGTAAAGGCAATTCAATAGAGAAAGTTATTCAACAAATGATTCTGGAATAATTATACACTCACAGATGAGGAAATAAATCGCAGTTTGTACCTCAAACCTTATACAAAATTAATTCAAAATGGGTCATAGACCTAAATATTCAACTTTAGTAAGAAAAATAGTAGAACATCTTTGAAAATTTAAATTAGGCAATACCTCTATTTCTTAGATATAAAGTACAAACCAAATAAGAAAAATATGGTAAACTGGACACCACCAAAATTTAAAACTTTTGCTCCAGGAAGAACATCATGAAGAGAATGAAAACATAAGCTGCCAACTGGGACACAACATTCACAAACCACATGGCCAACACAGTTCCTATATCCAGAATATTTAAAGAGACCTCTTAACTCAAAGATAAGAAAACAACCCCAATTTTCTAAAATAGGCAAAAAAATTGAAGTGATACTTCACCAGAGAAAATATATGAATAACAAACAAGCAATTAAAATGATACTCTCCATCATTAGTCATTAGGAAAATACAAAGTAAAACAATGTCATATCTCTGTAAACCTATTAGAATGGCTATAACAAAACTTTTAAAAACTGACAATACCCAGAACTGGTGATAAGGAGAAGCAATTGGGTTTTTCATACATTGCTAGTAGTAATGCAAAATGGATGGTTACTCCAGAAAATCTGACAATTTTTATAAAGTTAAGTTTACATTTACAATATGACTCAGCAGTCTTTATTCTAAGTATTATCCTAGATAATATATCCTAGATAATCAAAACTCTTGATCGCACAAAATCCTGTGTGTGAATATTTATAGAAACTATTCATAATTGCCAAAAGCTGGAAATAATCCAAATGTCCCTGAAGGGGTGACTAGATACACAATCTGGGTTATGCCCATTCAATAGAGTCTCTCTCAGAAAAAATAAAAGAAGAAGAAAGAAAAAGAAAGAAGTGACTTATTGATCACTTATTATGCTTAGTGAAAGTAACCACACTCAAAATGTTAAATACAGTGTGGTTTCACTTGTATGACAATTTAAAGGAGCAACACTATGGGGACAGAGAACAGACCAGCGGTCACTAGGGCGCAGGGTGGGTGGGGTTTGACCACAAGGGGGAGCACAGGGGAACTGTTTCAGGTGAGTATAGTGTGTGAGTTGATCATGGTAGTGATTGTATGGCTCCATCAATTTGTCAAAACTCACAAAACCATAAACAAGGGAAAAATTGAGTTCTATTGTATATAAATTAAAAATAAAAAGGCACTTGGACTAGCTACATGAATATCAAAAAAATAAGAACAGAAATCAATGAAAAAGAAAAAAACAATTAAGAATATAAATTTAACCAAAAACTGGCTCTTCAACAGATTAAGAAAACTAATAAAATTCTTGCCAGATTGATCAAGAAAAAAAGACATAAATTAGTGTTTTTGAAAAATGATCTGAGAGAGATGGGGGTAGAGAAAGAGAGAAACATGGTTGTGTTGTTCCACTTATTTATGCATTCACTGGTTGATTCTTACATGTGTCCTGACTGGGGATGGAACGTGCAACCTTGGCGCATCTGGATGATGCTCTAACCAACTGAGCTACCCAGCCAGGGCCACAGATAACTGTTGTCAAAAGGATCATCTCTATAGATTGAACAGACATTAAAAGTATAACAAGGAAATATAATAAACAACTTTAGGCCAGTGAATTCGACAACTTAGTTGAAACGGACAAATTCACTGAAAGACATAAACTGCCTCAGCTAATAACTACCAGTAGATAACCTGAATAGTCATATAGTTTTTAAAGATTCTGTGTTGGAAGGGGAGGATCTTTCTCTTAAAATAAGTTCAGGCCTACCTGGCTTCACTGGTGATATCTGCCAAAGATTTATAGAAGAAATAATACCAAATCTACCTAAGCTCTTCTAGAAAATAGAAGAGGAGGGAACACTTCCCAGGCCATTTAATTATTTCATAATTTTTAAAACATCAAATGGAAAGCAGTGCTCTCCTTACTTATGAGGCGCCCACATCGAAATCATTGCCCGAGAACTCCTCCAGCGCACTTGTGTCCAGGGACGGGTTTCCCAGACCACCACTTAGCCCCCTGAGCAGCAAAGGCAATGTGAAAAGTTTGAGATTCAGGAAGATTTCACAATGGTTAATGGCTAAAAGCATTGATATGCTTGCACCCAAGAATTTCAACACAACTAAATGGCATAATGCATTTATTTCCCATTCAAATATTTCCTTTAGAAATCTCTTTGGATGTCACCTTCCTCCAGCAGCCTTCCCTGCCTGCCCAAGGCCAGTTCAGGCACTTTCTTTAACATCACATGCTTTGCCTTATACACTAGTATAATTGTTTGGTTTTGTGTTTGTCTCTTTATCTAAAGACTTTAAGGGTAGGGACTGTGTCTTTCTTATTGTAGCCATAAGACTCTTTTTTATTGGAAGGATGGATGAAGGGATGGCTGGTTAGAGAGGTTTTTTTCATTAAGTGCAACATGAAGTTCAGTATCTTGCTTCACATTTTGTTAGACTTTCCAAAATGTAACACGATATTTTTGTACTTTCTCTTGGTTTAAAAAAAATGAAAAAAACTTACTGGTTTCATTGTGTCTAAAAAAAGTTGGAACTTTTTTAATGTAAATACAAGAATGTATTACGAAGAAGATAAAACAGCCCTGACCGGTGTGGCTCAGTTTGTTGGGCATCATCCTGGAAAGGGAAAAGTCGCCAGTTCGATTCCCCATCAGGTGCACGCCTGGGTTGCAGGTTCAGTCTGGACAGGGCACGTATGAGAGAAAACCAATCAATGTTTCTCTCTCTCATACATGTTTCTTTCCCTCTCTTTCTCCCTCCCTTCCCTTCTCTCTAAGAATAAATAAATAAAATCTTTTTTAAAAAGAATAAAACAATCTTTATTTGCATATAACATGACTCTACCTAGCAAACTCAAGAGAAACAATGGACAACAATAACAAATAATTAGTAAAATTAATAGGGTAGGTGGTTAAAATTAAATATAAAAACTAGTTACTTTCTTATATATATAAAAAAGCAGTCAATCATTTCAATAAATATAATGAAAAAGATAATTCTATTCAAAATAATAAAAAGCGCAAAATATCTAAACATGTATTTCAGAAGGGTCATAAGAGATTTGAACAAGTGCAGACTTACATGTGTTCTTGGGCTGAAACAGTCAACACTGCAAAACTTTTACTATATATTATTTAGGATGTCTGCCAAACCCACATACTCATTTTCTGAGAACTTTTCCCTTATATTTTAACACACAATCTCTGCAGGCACCTGAGTCCAGGCGAACCAATCCATTAGTTAGCCAGTAGCCAATTCAATTATTTCTCCCAAGAATTTGAACTAACAGACTTTAAAGCTGGTAGTTAAGCTTATTCATGTAACAGCTAAGGCCGAGAACAAGAGTGATCGTCTAATATTTCTGCCACGTGTACCCAGGTCCTTCTTGATTTTTAATCTGTACTGAGCCCGGTTGTTCTACTTTGGCTTTAATTACATAACAACCTCTTTATATACCGAATAAACCACATGAATAGATTTGTATGTTACTTGAAATCAAATAATCCCCAAGTTAAAGTGTTCTGAAATTCTTCTGGAAAAATAAATACCCAAAAATCATCAGCATAATTGCGGAAGGCGGGGTGAGGATAAATGAGTACCAAGAAAAACACAGACGGACACATCAGAGACACACAAGTTCAGAGTATATCAAGAAATATTACACGTATATAGAGTATATAAGGACTCTTTAGTGCATGATAAACATATCCTTTCATACCAGTGAGAAAAGATTATTTAGTAAAAGTTGTGCAGAAAATTGGTTAGACATTTGGGAGAAAAAAACCTGGATCGTTTTCCTGCTTCAACACCAAAATTCCAGATAGACCAAATATTTCAACATAAATAAAAGAAACCATATGAATGACCATTCTTACGACCTTGAGATAAAGAAGGATTTTCCAAGCATGGCATGAACACCAAAACTACAAAGAAAGAGACTGGTAAGTTTCACCTCATGTTGGGTTGTCAAAAAAGTCCACTTACTTTTTTCCATAAAATAAAAGACACATTTTTCATTTTCACCAATAAGTTGATTGATTTCGATATTTTGAGTACACCCACTATCTCCTGCTATTGGCTTCTAGTGGGCAGAGGCCAGGGGTGCTGCTAAACATCCTCCAATGCATAGACAGCCCCACAGCAAAGGATTACTTGGCTAAAATGTCAATAATACCAAGAAACTTCACAAACCACTTTTGATACATTTGATCAGTCACGGCACCTTCTCCATACACATGCACAAATCTCTTGCATTTCAGTTGCATTCTCACCTTTCTTGAAATAATAAATCATAATACACTGAAAATGTCAATATTTTCTTACATCTTCAATATTAAAATGCCCCCAAATTCACCAATTGTGGTGTTTTTTAATGCACACTGATATGACAGCTGTCACCATACAGTCTAATAAAACTGTTTCTAATGAAGGTAAAGACAGCTAAGCACTACTAGAGCCATTTAAGGAAAAAACTTTTCCTTAAATGAACTTCGTGGCCCACCCTATACATTTTTTTTGAGGGGAGAAAGAACTTTTAATATTTTAATTTAAAATAATTACTAACCTAAAGAGAAGTCACAAGAAAACTTACATCCTTCACTCATATGCACCAATTATTAACTTTGTGGGGGGTTCCAGGGGCAGTTTAAACACGTCACACTTTGATTCCCTGTCCTCCACACCACAGTCCCTCACGTAATCCAGGCTCCTGAGTGCAGATCACTGCACTAGTTACAGGAGGCCATTTTATGTTTAGGTTTTGACTTGCTATTCCATCCAAAGTCATTAAAATAAAATTTTAAAAATTTTGAGCACCTCCCAAATGGGAAAAATGTATGGGTGTGAGAGACAGGTAGGAGGAAGAGGGGAAGCAGGAAGAAGGAAGGATAAAAGAAGAGAGATTACCAACTCCATTCTGTGGCATAAACTACGGAGGAAATAGGAGGTATTCCTAAAAGTTGAGACAGTCAGAAATGACCTCATAATGGAGTGTAGTCTTGAGCTAGACTTTGAAGCATGGATGGGATGGAGATGAGCAGGACAAAACTCATTCATTCTTTCATTGGTTCAACTGCCATTTGTTAGGAACCTACCATGTGCCCGGTACTGTACAAGATTCTGAGGACACAGCAGTGGGAAATAAAAAAGGACAGGCTCCCCTGGGGGCCTTGAACTCTAAAGGAGGAAAAGGTAGCAACAGTGGGGACTGGAAGACTAACCATGACTATGAGAAGCAATAAACACACAGGGCAGTTTCGGACAGTGATGAAAATAAAATGAAGTAGTGTAATGGAGTATTGGGGAAGAGTTCTTTTCATTGGGAGGTTTTGCCCAGGAGGCAACCAGCCATGGAAATACGGAGGGCAGAGCATGCCAGGCAGAGGGAATGGCAAGGATGAGAGCCTGCAGCTGGATCGTGCCCAGCATGTTTGGGAAGCAAACCACCCCGGTGCGGCCAGAGCACGTGAGCCCAGGGAAGGGGATAGGAGAGGCAGTCAAAGCCGTGGAAAGCCTTTGGAAAGTGACATGGTGTGCTTTACATCTTTAAAAGGTCACTCTGGTTGCTTTGTGGGAAAGGAGTACGAGGGGACAAGAACGGACAACGGGAGATCAAGTCAAACGCAATCACAGCTGTCCAGGGACATTCAGAGGTAGATGAGTTCTCACTCTGAGCCAAGCAAAAGGATAAGCATTTCACCTGCATTTTCCCGTTAACTCTCATAACAGCCCTGGGAAGTGGGCACTAACGTCGTCCCCATTTCACAGGGAAGGTGCCTTGCTAGGGTCACACAGCTAGTCAACGACACACAAGGAAGGCAACCAGGCCTGCCGTCCTTCCTGGGCCTGCTCTCACCACTGCCCCACCATCGCCTGCACACCCAGCTCCTTAGACACCGACAGCAGGGAAGCGTCTTGCTTCTGGTGCTTCTCTGGGCTTTGGGCAAGCTGAATGCTAAGAAAAGCGGGTGGAGGAAAGATCTGTCTAGTTTCCCACTGAAGTCCCTGTTAGTGCCCCATCTGGTTTATGTACCCTGCTTTATGTACCCCCCTTCCCCAACACACACACACACACACACACACACACACACACACACACACGCTTCCCAGGAACAAATCAGAGGTGGCCTGTAGATGCTCAGACCTGACCAATGTGCCACTTGCTTTACATCACCGGCTCTCCCCCACGCCCATCCCCAGATAGAAAGAAATAGGGGACAGTCCACAACTCTTGGACCTGCCCCATGCGGCTTGTCCAAACTCCTTAATGAACAAGGCGAGATGATCCCTGAAGAAGTCGGCTCTTTCTAGGACTCCAACATCACACCTGAGACATCTAGACCCAAAGGACATTATTTAACAAGATAAATCCGCAGTGTCAGAGAAAATTGTTTCCAGGAGGCCTTTACACACACAGGGCCACTCTCTAATAGCTGTTCAAGTAAAGATCATGCTTTTAAAAATAATCACTTTGCTCTAAATGTCTTAAACAGTGGCTTATAACACCCAAATCTGTCAGGAGGCTCTGTTTCGAACCTTGACTGTTCCCTTTCCTACATTTATCTCTGCACTTGGGAAGGGCTGTCACAGTCCGGCTCCCAAAGGCAGAGGCTGCCTGGCCTCCTGGGAGGACAGAGAACTGCACCTTTCTGGCTCTTGGAAAGCAAAGCCCGTCTTCACCCTAGTTCTCTGCCTCCCCTTCCAGGCACAGTGACAGCTGCAGGATGGTCACCTGCCCTGCTGCACTGGCCTTGGACAGATGAGAAAAAAAGCCCACAGTTATGAGAATCAACCCATCAGGCAGTGCCACAGACAAATCCAAGCTGCGCTTGGAGGACCTGCTAATGGATATGCATATGCCTTTGGGGAAACGGTGCTTCTCGAAAGGTACGAGTAGGCTGAGCACAGCCTTTCCTTACCCCCCGCTTCCCCCCACACCCACCTGTGCATCCACGCCCACCAGCCCCATGTGAAGACCTTGTTGTTTCCATCTGATGGGCTCCCTTCCCACACGCTGTCCCCACCCCGAGGCCCCTACCCCACTCCTTTATCTACTCTTCCAGCCTTTGCCCCACAGCAGTGCCGCACGGAGTATGCCCACCACAGGCAAGCTGATGGCATTTGTCTCTTATGGCAACTCTAGACTTTTAAAAGATTCTAAAAAGCAATTGTGAGGATCACCCTCAGGGTTGCTTTGGATTTAAACATCAAGATCATTTCCATCTGACATGCCCATGTTTGTGAGAAAGTGGAGCAGAAATTTCAATGGACATTCCAAAGAAGAAGGGGGGGGCGGCGGAGGGGGGAATGGAGAGGGAGGAGGGGAGACTCTACCGTCGGTGTGTAGAGCCACAGCCAGGTCAGACTTAGACGACTAAAGATGACGTTTCCCCAGAGACATTGCCAATCATTAACTGATTAATTGTTTGACTCATTTACTCAACTTTTACTTAGCATCCACGATGTGTCCAGGAATAAAATCAGGGAGGAGCTCACAGTCCGGAGAGAGGGACAAGAAGATTAGCTAGCAGCACAGGGCGTCCAGTGTTAACATGGATGCAGACCGGAGCACCAATCGGCCTGGCCAGGGTCGGCCAAGGATTTTCTGCAGGTGACACTTGAGAGGAATTTTAAGAATGAGTAGAGGTGGGCAGAAAAACAGTCTAGGAACAGAAAGGAGTGTGGGCAAATGGATTTAAATAGTCAGCAGCAGGACTCCCATGGCGATGTGTGGGTACTCCAGCCGGAGCTGGAGGGCAGGTGAAGAGCGTGGCAGACTGAGAGCAGCCCCTTCACAACACCCTGCAAGCTGCCTGTGTGTTTGGTTCCACCACGGCAGCAGTTCCATGGGGCTGTCTGTCTCTCCGTACTGAACTCTAAGCTTCTGTAGGGTAGAAATTGGCTCTTTTTGTGCAGATCCTAAGCAGATCCACAAGGCCTGGGACAGGGTGGTTAGTCCATGAATACTGAATTTGTTGGACGTGTAGTAAGATTTAAACCGATGTGATTGCGAATGGCAGAATGTGTAGCTAGAGAAACTGGAAGACAGCAGATCATGGAGGTTTGTAGGTACCAAGCAAGGAATTTGTCTTAACATTTCCAGACGTTGAAAATTTTTCGTCAGAGGGGTGGCACGATCAGGCTTATAGTTTTGAAAGGTGTCTGTGCTGCTGTAAGGAGTGAAGCTGGGCAAGACTAGAGCAAGGAGACTGGTCGGGAACACTGCCAACACTAGCCTTCCCTCATTACGCCTCTCAACACACAGTCCAGGGGCACCTACAAGGGACTTGGCACAGTGCCGGAGATACAAAGCCAGAGCAGCCCTAGTAGTTAAGGGCCGTGGTTCTGCAGTCAGACCTGGGGTCCGCACTGGCTGAGACACTTACCAGCTGTGCAACCGTGGACAAATCACCTAGCCTCTCGGTATCTCAGTTTCCTTATCTATAAAATGAAGACAATAAGAGCATCTACCTCACAGCGTTGTTGTAAGGATTAAATGAGATAATGCCCATAAGGGGTTTAGCACACTTCCCAGCTCACTAAATACTAGCCGTTGTCATTACCATCAGTTGCTGTGCTCAAGCAGTTCCTAAACCAATGAGAAACAGTGACATAAAAAAATACCATAGCAATAGGATGTGAAAACAGAGTTATACACAGGACATTATGGGACACCTAAATGACCCAGCAGGAGCAAAAGCGTGCCAAGTAAAGCTTCCAGGAACAGGGCCCACGAGGCTGGAACCGTCAGCAGGACCCAATCCTGGAGCCTTGGAAGTCGTGAGCCTGATCCAGTGCAGTGCAGGCGGGTCAGGAAAGCGGACGAACGTGCGGTGGTGAGCTGGAGCCCGCTTGTACGAGCCTGTGCACATCCCTTCCAGCTCCACAGTTAGTGTCTTCATGCCAGTGGCTTGCCAGTAGCCATACGGGGTGGATTGACACCATGGAAACTGGCAAACTCTACAAAGTGAGGAGTTATTTCCCCCAGGTATTGGTTGTTGAACATGGACCAGCACATCCCTGAATGTGAGCAGTACGTGTTTGAGAGGAGAGCCCCGCCGGACTTTGTGATTGAGTAGAAGGGACCTAGGCTGCTCTTCGGCCCTGCTTTGGCAGCTAGGTCGTGCTGCTGCCTTGAGATAGGGAATATGAGAGAGTTGGGTGAGAAGCCTGGGAAGGAGCTGGAGGAGTTCATCTGTTCGGGCTCATGTCACGTCAATCTTGTTTTGCGCTCCTGGGGACAGGAGTGAGCAGCAGGGCGCTGCCCTCACGAAAAACGCCACCTAATGACCTGGAACCCTGGGGTCTCCCAGCCTTCCTTGTACAGATTGTCCTGCACTGATCGACGATGAACCTAATCAGTTCTTTCAAGCAGAGTTACCATGATTCGTTGTTGGAATTAACGACTAAATTAAAAGACTGTCTCTAGACTTTAAAGTGATATGAATCACCTGAAATTCATGTGCCCCATAATCAAAAGACAACATGAAAATTAACCACTTTATCAACTTGAGTAAATAAGTAGTTCAAGCACATTGTGCAACATAATGGTAACACCCACGTGGGTTTACTATAAATGTCACAGATGCAAAATTCTAGAAAGGACTGCCGAAAACCTGACTGCTAGGCTCTACAAACATCAGAAGATATCGAGGAGCCTGCATGTGCCCACCCAGAACTGGGTGGGTGGACTTCCTCTCCTGTCCGGCTGCCTGGCTGGCAGATTAGGACACTCTCCATGGAAACGTGTATCTTCACTCCAGCTAGACACTCAGCAACATTGTTCATTCATTCATTCAACATTCGATAAATAGCCAGTGAAGTGTGTGTGCTAGGCAAAGGGTAGACAGTGGGCAACACTCAATCTTACCCTCAAGGTGGGGGAGGGGCCCAGGAAGGAAACTGGCAGTGCCCGCGCAGTAAGTCAAGAGGGTTTGGGGGGCAGGCAGTCCAGGGGGGCTGTGCTTGCAGCTAAGATGGAGAAAGATAGAGAAAATTACATTAGAATTAGGTAAACTTACACCTGAGAGAACAACTATACCCCAAAATGTTAACCTGAAGGAAATCCTAAAATTCAGGATAAAATGACTCTGCTCTCATCCTTCTCAACAATATTATTTGTGGTTTGGAAACATATAGAGAAAGTAAACCGGCCAAGTATGCAGATGGCCTGAAGGAGGTGGGCAAGGCGTGAGATAGTGAAGGAGTCAGGTCTCATCTGGACTCACGAGGTTGATGGTGGGCTGACAAGACGAAATTTGGTAGGTTAAGCATTCAGCTTTACGTAGGCTTTTTAAAATTATGTAAGTATGAGAGAAACTTGGCTTATCTGTGAATAGGTGATAAACACATAGATCTTTCAGTTGCATCATCATGAGGAAGTATTGGGAAGAAAAGAAATGAATGTAGAGTTATAATAATAAAAACCACTGAGTACAGAGCTAGGATGCTGAGGCTGCTATTCCTCTATGGACAGGTCCAACCTTGACGACATGGGCCCCATACCTTGAGGGGAATGAAGACAAATAGTAGGGTGTCCAAAGGAGAACCAACAGGGTGAGAAGGAATCAGTCAAGCTGCCTGAGTGATGGCCAATGAAGAGTAATAATAATAATGATAATAATAATACTTGGTAAATTTGTTGAGCACTTTTTATACACAGCTACTGTACTAACAATTTTATAGACACTTTCTCATTTACTCCTCACAACAGTTCTCTCAGATAGGAACTATACATATCCCCATTTTTTAGAAGAGCAAACAGTTTTAGCAAGCTGAAGTATCTGCCCAAGTTTCAGTAACACAGTTGTTACTGCAGGGACACACGTGTTTTCTACTGTAACACGTGTTAATGAACAACCTCGCTTTCTGCAAAATCATGCAAAATAATGGAGGAAAGAAGGTTTGGGCAAACCACTTAAAAACTAATAAAAGCAATTAACATTCCTAGTAAAAATGTAAAAGACACATCAAATTGCTATTATATTGTTAAGTACTTCAGAAAATATAACAATTTACTTTATGAAAAGGATGCTAGAAGGGGTTGCAAAGAAGAGTTACAGCTGCTGAATTATGAGGGAAAGAGAGGAGGAAATTGAGATTGTAACTGGTTTAAATCAGTTACCTCAGAGCCACCCTTCCTGGGCTCAAGTTCTCTCCTCTCTCTCAGCTCGTTAAGTCCATTTTCTCCTCAGTAACATGTACTAATGTTAATAAATACACGGGAAAATAAAATACTAGAAGAGAAAACACAAATGCTTGTTAACCACAGAAGATAAATTTGGAAAACAGCAGACAAAAATTTTTTTAAATGGTATAGGAACACATCAAGACCTCTTACTGATTTTATATCCAAGATTTTGAAGAATTATTGTTCTGATTTGGTCTATTAGAAAGTCTAACTTTGCCAAAGACCAAATAGGACGAGGAAGAGGAAGATGAAGACCATCCTAACGTTAGAGCAGATCCCCAGCCCCAGGTTTTACAGAGAGTTGGGCTCACCTGGAATATTCAGTGTTGGATATTAAAACAAGACCCTCCCCCCTGCCCCTCCACCCCCGCCCCGGGCAGACCCTGCATGACATGAATTCAGAAAAAGCGTAACAAGGAAGCACCCACCCTGTGGCTTTCAGGGGTGCCTGTCCGGCCTCAGCAATGCCTTCCTGTGCGGTGAAGCCAGGCAGGCAGGGAGGGGACAGCCCAGCAGAGCACCATCTGAGGGCTGAGTCTTCAGCCAGGTGTAGGACAAAGACTCCTGCCCTCTTAGATGCAAGAAACAAAGGAGGGAAATCCAGAAGATTTGGAATCCTGGGAAGAGACTGGGCTTAGAGTTCTATATTTGCTAATTTGACAAATTTCTTTGAGTGTCTACTGGGTGCCAGTTCCTAGCTGCTGAGGCTGCCAAAAGGAATGAGACATAGTTCTTTCCTTCCACTTGTCCATTGGAGACAGACACAGAAAAAAAATCCACCCATGCCTTGAAAGGTGAGTTGCAAAGTGCTATGGAGTACACAGAAATGAGGAGGAAACAATGTCACACAGCACAGATGTTGAGGGTGAAGGCAGTCCGCCAGGCGAACAAGGGCAGGAAAGCATTTCAGCAGGAGGGAGCCCCATGTAACACAGGCGGAGGAAAAGCGTGAGGATTTGGGAAACTGCAAAGCAGGCAGACCCAAATTAAATTTCAGTTCTCTCTGGGCCTGTTTCCTTATCTTGAAAAAGGAAATGGGTTTTACCAGCGTAGACTGCTGCTTGCAGACTAAATAGGATAACATACATAATTCTGCTACAGACAGATTTTCTCCCTCACCGAACTGTTCTCCAACTCCCCTGAACCTTTCAACAAGGCCTACTTCATATTTCTCCCGGCATTTTTTTAAATGTTGGCAAGAATTCTTTCTTTCTCCCACTTTTCCTTTATTTTTATTATTGACACTACTACAGATGTCCCCATTTCTCCCCCCTTTGGCGACCTCTACCCAGCCCCCATCCCACCCTCCCTCTGGCCATCACCACACTCTTGTCTGTGTCCATGGGTTATGTATGCATACACATTCTTTGGCTAACCCCTCCCTTTCTTTCCTTCAGTCCCCCTCCCCACTGAGAGCTGTCAGCCTGTTCCATGTATCCATGCTTCTGTTTCTCTTTTGTTTGTCAGTTTATTTTATTCATTAGATTCCACGTATAAGTTACATCACTCAGTATTTCTTTCTCTGCCTGGCTTATTTCTCTTCGCATAATATTCTCCAGGTCTATTCATGCTGTCACAAAAGGTGAAAGTTTCTTATTTTTTACAGCCATGTAGTATTCCATTGTATAAATGTAACAAGGCTTTTTTTTTTTTAAATCAAGGTCAACTTTTTATTTTCTTACAGCAAGTGACACGAAGAGCTTGTGATGAGGTCACAAAGATGAAGGTGAGCACACATTCATGACTTCCAGTAGTTTCTGTCATTAGTGTTTCCTCCCTAGTGGGCACATATTTAAAGTTTTAGAACATTCATGTTGGTTTAAACTTCATCTCATTTAAGGCTTTCCTCCCTCTTTTGGGCTATTTCTTTTTTTTATTGTTGTTCTATTACAGTTGTCCCAATTTTCCCCCATTGCTCTCCCCTGCCCCACCCCCACCCCCACTCCCTCAGTCAGTCCCCACCCTATTGTCCATGTCCATAGGTCCTTTATACATGTTCCTTGACTAGACCCTTCCCCTTCTTCCCCCCCTTATCCCCTGCCCGCCTCCCCTTTGGTAGCTGTCAGTCTGTTCCTTGTTTCCATGATTCTGGTTCTATTTTGCTCATTTATTTATTCTATTGATTAGGTTCCACTTATAGGTGAGATCATATGGTATTTGTCTTTCACTGCATGGCTTATTTCACTCAGCATAATGCTCTCCAGTTCCATCCATGCTGTTGCGAAGGGTAGGAGTTCCTTCTTTCTCTCTGCTGCATAATATTCCATGTGCGACAGTACTACTAAATCAGTTTAACCAGCATTCTCTTTCCTCCATCTCTGATCACCCTCAATATCTAAATCAGATTCAATGTACCACCATCCCACAGTGATGTCTGATCACCCTAGCCTGTGTTCTGCAAGCCTCTTGTTAGGTCAGTTCATCCAGATCCCGCCTTACCCTTCTTCTTGGCTAAAAATGCCCACTTGCCTATGTTTTAGTGGAAGTTGAGCCCAGTCTCTCTTGCCCACTGCAGAATTCCATCCCAGTGGTCATTCTACCCATCCTGACGGTGTTGTATTTGAAGAATGCCCTCCTTACTGTAAGACCATTCTGCGTGGCATGGGCCTAGCTCCCACTCAGAGATACACAGGACCCACACCAACAGATAGGTTCTCCAGTGGGGAATCAGGCCTGCAATGTGCCTAGGCCACTTTGAGTCTTGCTCTTGCTAAAAAAACTCCCTCACCTTGAATTGAGGACATTTACTGTAAAGTAACTTCCTAAAATCCATGCTAAACCTTCCAAAGATAAGTGTAACTGGTTCAACCACTTTTGCCTTTTCATTTGCAAATATCCCTCTTCTGTGATGTGATTAGCAGCATTGGCTCCTTTGTTTTCTGTAAAAGATAACCATCCAAAGAAAACCTGTGCATAGTAAATGAGGACCATCGTGTAATGTGCTGAGAAACCCAATAAAGGCCGGTCACAGCAAGGGCCAAAGCTTTTGCTCCCCTTGAGAAAAAAGCCATGCTGTCCCTGTTCCTCCACCGGACTCGGTAGTCCTTGTGAATGTCTCATTTCATCCATAATGACATGGACACTGCGGGCCTGTGTCTGCACCACTTACCATGCTTTAACAGTGGTGTCAATTGTTTTTTCTTTAACACTACATGCTTGGCTCATAATAAATGTTCATTCTCCTTTTAAAATTTTATTTCATCTATTGATTTTAGAGAAAGGAAGGGGGAGAGAGACAGAGACATCCATTGGTTGTTCCACTTATTTATGCAATCATTGGTTGATTCTTATATGTGCCCTGACTGAGGATGGAAACCACAACCTTGGCCTATCGGGACAACAGTCTAATCAACTGAGCTACCAGGTCAGGGCCTGCTCATTCCCTTTTATTTCTTATCTGTTCCTCACCACCACTCCCCAAACACAAGACTCAGGACAGTAAACCAATTGCTGAACCTGGGCAGGTCAGTCTCATCAAAGCAGAGGGTTAGGTGAAGGCTGAAAACACAGGAACTTGCTGACTCTGTTCTGGAGAGGAGAGGGCAGGGAAAGCCAGCAGCCAGTTTGTGGGAGAGTACATACTGACTAGAGTCAAGTGAGGGAGAGGAGGATAAAGGGGAGGAGTTTTTTCCAAAGACTGACCGTGTTTACATCAGTATTTTTTTTAGCACCTAGCCCTGGAGGATAGACGTCAATAAGCCAATACACGTCTTTGCCCACGTTTTCCTTTGGGAAGACAAAGTGGGATGCAGGTGGACTTGGAGTGACAGGACAGAGATTTTGCCACCAGCCCTGGCACTTAGCAATATGATTTTTAGACACATGTGCCAACTTTCTTAAGGCTCCACTTCCTTCATCTGTAAAATGCCTTCCTTTAGGGTTCCTGTGTGAGACCAATGAGCTAATGGAAGAGTTCGTAAAATATCAAACTTTGTAAACAGGCATGGTACAAATGGAAGACCAAGGAGGTAACTTTGAAGATGGGTTAGGAATAAACTCACAATATAAGAAAATGTAAAAATTGGTGGCTGTAGCCCAGCTGATGTGGCTCAGTTGGTTGGGCATCATCCAGCAAACTGAAAGGTCACTGGTTCGATTGCCAGTCAAGGCACGTGCCTGGGTTGCAGGTGTGGTCCCCAGTAGGGGTGTGTATGGAAGGCAGCCAGTCAATATTTCTTTCTCAAGTAGATGTTTCTCTCCCTCTCTTTCTCCTTCCCTTCCCCTCTCTCTTAAATCAAAAATAAAAATAAATACGTATTTTAAAAAATTGGTGGCTGTGTATGAATTTTTTTGTTTTTTTCCAACATTTCCACAAACAGCAGCAAAGGGAGGGAGGACCAGGTCCTGAGGGTGGGTTTGCAGCCCTGTGGTCCTCACCACCATGAAGGCTCAGTTCACGGTTTCACACAGAAGCCTGCTTCTCCCAGGGAGAGGGGAGAGGAGAAAATTTTTGTCTTTGTTTTACCTTCATGAAGATAAAAAGAGAATATTATAGTTCTCCCAATGCTTTAGGCATGCTTCTTGAGATGTGTGAATAATAGATTTAAAAGTGCCTCTGTTCCGATCAGTTGGAATTAGCCTAGTCATGCTAATAGCTGGCTCTTATTCTTTTTTTATATCTGTGCAAAAAATTGTCCCAAAGGACATATACTCTCAGCAGGTGAGCCTTAACTAGCTGTTACCTTGTAGAATTTATAAGAAAAAATTTGTGGCCCTGGCCAGTTAGCTCAATTGGTTAAAACATTTTTATCCCCATATGCAAAGGTTGCAAGTTCAATCCACTGGTCAGGACACATACAAAAATGAACCAGTGAGTGTATAAATAAGTGGAACAACAAATCAATGTTTCTCTCTCTCAAATCAATAAATAAAAAATAAAAAAATAATTTTAGGTGTCCTTTCTGCCTCTTCCTGCATATAAAATATCTTACATGAATTAGTAAATTTGTTTCAAAGCAACAAGCTTCTCTAACCCAACAGGAAGAAAAAAAAAGTCATCGTGTGCACTCGGCATCTACAGAATCACACTGCACATGCAGAATATGAGTAGGATTCACATGAGGACTAGGGGAGTAAACTTCCCACCAAAGTACTCTGCGACCTCAGAAAAGTGCCACATGACCTTTTCCAGAAATCTGCCACCTGAAACTACTGTTTTGATTTCTGTCCTGATAGCTTGGCTTTACCCTTTTTGAATCCAACATAAATAGAATAATAAGTTGATACTCTTTGTGATTATAGAGATCTGATCAGATCACTGGGGAGGAGAGGGGAGGAGCCAGAAGACGGGGTTGCCCGAGGCAATGGTAAACTGTCCAGGATGAGACTGGCTGAGAAGCTGAACACCTCTCCGGAGTGCAGGGAATTATGGGTGAGAAGATTAAAAATTAAAGGAGGACAGACTACTGGCTCTCTCTGGCTGACTTCCTCAAGGGTGCCTGGATGATCATGCAGCAGGTTCAAGGTTGCATATTGGGATGTACTGCAGCTGCCTGTGTTTCCTAACAGACAATATTTTGGATGGGAATGAGAAGGAGCTCCGGGCACAGCCTAGGATCAGACTGGCCTGGCAGAGGGTGGCAGGAAGCCACCCTCTTCTTCTTCGGATGTTCTAGAGAGAGTGGGCTAGGAGGCAGGAGCCTACCATTCTTCAAAAATTGTGTAGCTTTTGTATCTTATGCTGTTTTAGTTTACAAACGAACCCTATGGAAATAAGATAATTGAAAACTAACAAGGGGAATGATAGAGGAACTCAGAAGTTAAAAAATTTAGCCTTAATTGATAGGCTTAAGTGACTAATGCAGGTAGAAAGCTGTTACTCCAAACTTGTGTAGCTTTTGAATAAAAACTCCTGTTTTTATCAGCAAACCTTTGCTTCTAGAATTTTGCCCAGAGGACAGCAGCGGGCAGCAGGACTCCACTTGTTTAGTAACATTTAGTATATTTCAGTATACACTTTACAAAATTGTAAACATAAAAATTTAAACATTTATGGTGTTACATTACCAATCAGCCCTTTATTTCTTATTGTTAAGTATTGCACTGCATGAATAAACATAATTTGTTTATTCACTCTCCTGTTAATGAAAATTTGGGTCATTTCTAGTTTTGCGCTATCTTGAGTAAAGCTGATTAAACATTAAAAAAAAGATAATCTGCTTTTGCACTGTTTTAATGCACATGTATAGAGAGATAGCTATGCAAATAAGAAACTGCTTCCATAGATGTTTTAAGAGCTTTTAAAAATATAAGCTGTATTGGGGTACTTTATAAGATGTTAGATAGTAATATATTATTTCAATTATTTTTTTATTTTCATCTTTACTTACTGATTATCCATGGACAAAAACACCAGAAGTAATTAAGAGTTTTGATACCTATGGAGGAAAAGAGGGAGGATTCTATGAAAAGTAATTTCATAGGGCGATCTGATCACCCTATAAAAAGTTCTAACCAGGCAGGTCGTGGTGGGTGGTCTTGCCCCAGGCCTGTAACATCTTTACTAAAAGGCTTATCTTTGCCTTAAACAAGCCCTGTCCATTTTTTTCTATGCATTTAAGTTAACTCACCTTTGAAATAAGCCGTAACCACCCACAGGACAGCATATAATCTTGTTAGCTACCCTGCAATCCCATCCCACCTTCCAGGTCATCTTCCTTATGTTCCCTCCTTAATTTCAAATGCATAAAAGAAGCTGCCAAACTGTTATTTTCCAGAGCATTTGAGATCTTGTTCCCTGGTGTATGTCGTCAGTGTGGCTCAAAAAAATTCATAAAAATTCTCTACAGATTTGTACGGTGTTATGTCAACATACCTTTTGCAGGGGAGAATTTCATTTAGTCATGTGGCACAAAGCCAGCTTCCCCAAATGCTGCCGGTGCAAAGCTGCATGACCTGTCGTCATTTTTCATGTGTGTTTCGCATCACCCCAGAGTTTCCCAAAAGACCACCGACATATCAAAGTACTCGTTCTCTTACAGTGAGAGCACCACAGAACATGAAATGAAACAAGTTATCTCCTTAAACTAAATTCGTAGTCTCCCAGCTTCAGAGCTTCTTACCATGAAATTAGCACAAGATGCCTCAGGCTATTCAATGACAGGACAATAATAACAACAACGTATGCCTTTCAGCTTTGATTCTATTCCCAAACAAGGAATGCCTCCAAGCCTTGGAAACATGGTGTCAAGTTTCCCTGTTCTGTCTTTTCTGAAAAATGTGGCTTTCAGGACCAACATGGAAAAGCTGAACCTTTTGCAATAAAAGGAAATACTCAGTACTTTGTCCTTTGTTGCTTGGCAACTAAAGGCTATAAATGGATTTTTTGATTATAAAGGCTCTGGAATTAATGTGAACATATAAAAGTTGTAATAACTCCCTGGAGACAGGAGTGTTTTTTCGAGAAAGAAATGCATGGAGATTATATGTATATATGGCTTGTAGCTATTCTTGTTTCAGAACAAAGCAATTGGGTTCCTTCACATTTGCAAATGTTACAATAAAGATCAATAACTATCATTTACTTCATCATTTCTGCATTTTATCATTAATCTGCACAACTCTAAGAGGTAGGCATTATTATCCCCATTTTACAGATGGAGAAAATGAAAACTTTGTAATTGGCTCAATGTCACAAAATGAAAAAGCAGAGAAATCAGGATTCAAACCCACACCTGGCTGGACCAAGGCCTATGACGTCAAACACACACCACAGAGACTCCTAGGAAGCGTATTTCTCAGCCCTTATATTTGAGGATATTGATCACTTTAATCCTATGGAAGTGACACTATTTCCAACTACCAAGTCATGACATTTTCCTTAAAAGGCATTACTTCTCATTGCTATACATGACAATTGTTTCTTATACTGCCAATCAAATATCTGGATGCTGTATGTCTGGTCTTTTTGTCCTGAGTCTGATGACCAAAAAGGACACGACTGAGAGTTATTTTCTACTACACTTCCAAGCAAACGCAACTGCCAGAATTCCCTCTATAAAGTTTTGTTTTGCACCAAGCAGTGCCACAGGCCAATGTTGGTGTTCTTCTATTTTTGTGTTCTTATTAGTAGCCTCATCTTTTGAGTTTCTGTAGCTGCCTGTTCTGTGAACATAAACCACTGTCGTTTCACCACTGACACCTCATCGTATGGCACCAGAGCTGGGCTTTGCCAAAAAAATGCCAGATGGTACAAAGTGCTAGCACTCCAGAATAATTTCATCTGCATAATGGAATTACATGCAAATTGTCACACACACATACGCACAAAGTCGTGGTTATTTTCACAGGAGCTAGAAGTTCCACAGATAACTCTACAGATGTTCCCTTGCAACCTGTTCTGTAGACACTGCACAGTGGCTAAGAGCACAGGCCTGCAGAGAAAAAGACTTTTGTCCAACTCCAAGCTCTGAAGCACAACAGCTGTGTTACCTCAAGCAAGGTACAAACCTTCTCTGAATTTATGTTTCCCCATCTCTGACAGACCTAGGTAGGCCTAGGAAAAATGGAAAATCACCAAGTGGGAAACTGTACAGTGGGAAACTGCAGCCTGGGAAACTGCCTGCTGACCCTACCCAGGACAAACAGGTGCCAGGCTAAGATTGGGGTCTGGGGTCGGCCAATCTGTCATAACAGGATGCGGCTTTAACTTGAGCCTGACAAGACGTATCAAGAACCATGGTCAGCAGAAATGGCACCCAGCAACCAGCTCTAGCCAATCAGACTTTGACACCCTAACCAGTTACCCTTCATGGATTTTTGTGCTTAAAATCCCTGCCCTAAGAACAGCCAAGTGAGTCCTAACCTCCCTAGGTTGGCTCCACTTTCCCTCTTATTCCCGCTAATAAATCCTGCTCCTTAGCTCGCTGCATCTGATTTCTTGAGCAACTCCGACCTTACAATCTCTAAAATGGTGATAACATTATCTGTCTGTTCATTTTGTTGTGCAAATTAAGAGTTAATACAGCTAGCCCTGGTTGGTGTGACTCAGTGGATGGAGTGCTGGCCTATGAACCAAAGGGTTGCTGGTTCGATTCCCAGTCAGGACAAATGCCTGGGTTTCAAGCCAGGTCCCCAGTAGGGGGCGTGCAAGAGGCAACCACACATTGATGTTTCTCTTCCTCTCTTTCTCCTTCCCCTCTCTCTCAAAATAAATAAAATTTTAAAAAGTAAATTAAAAAAGAATACAGCTAAGGTCTTAGTACAATGTCTAATGTAAAGCCAAGCATTCATTAAATGATAGTGGTTTTCTTGCTTATCACAGGCTGCTTCAAGGAGCTCCTTTAAAAGAATAAACATTTTTCTAAATTAAATAATACTGACAATGCTACTTCACTGGTCAATAACCGTGAGTCAGGCATTATGCAAAGTACTTCATATACACCATGCTTAATTCTCACTCTTCTCTTGTTAAGTATACCCCCTTCATTTGAAAGATGAGGAAACCATCTCAGAGAGGCAAGTCATTTACCAAAGCAGCATCTTAAGTCCTCAGTAGAGGTGGGATTTGAACCCAGGGTAATCTGTGTTCTAAGTACAGTTGAGAGTTAATATGTTTTACTACACTCCGGAGCAAACCCGGCTGCCTAAATTCCCTCTGCAGAGTTCGGTTTTGCACCAGCAGTGCTGTAGCACAGCCTGTGCTCTGAATGCTATGTCAGTTGTCGCTGCCCACGCAGCCTGGAGTCAGGAGCTCAGGATTAAGGTGAGCGATCTGTAATGGGCCCCATTTCCAGAGCCGCTGTGGGAGGCCTATGAAATACAGCCTCAGCTGACAAAGACACTGTAATCAGACAACCTCCGCGATCATTTCTACCACCTCAACTGGTGTCCCGGTGCCTGGACCTCAGCTCTTGCTCAAGACTAGAGTTTCCTTGTTTGACTCCTAACATTTCCCAGTGACTCCCAATAACTGTTTCTGATTCTAAGCTCATGACCTGGTATAAGTTACTTAACAGCCTGCACCTCTCAGCGGTGGACTTGGGCTTTGCATTCTCTCCATCCTCACTTAGCATCTCTGCCACGTTTCCCCTGAGCGCCGCACCACCTCCATTCCTTTCCTGCTGACAAAGAGGCGTTGGTTTGTTTAGGGTAAGCAGAGTTACCACACTTAGGGGAAGATCACTACTATGAGTCACAGATCCAAGCATAATCTACCCGAAAAACACTGATGAGGAGCTAGCTGACTTGCTCCTGAGTTGATTCGATATTAAAACATCGGGAAGGGAAAGAAGGCCCCATCCGGAAGGTGGGAAGCTGGAGCCAGCAGCTCTCCGGACCACACTTGTCCCAGGAATAGCGTAGACCGGACAGCACGAGCTTCACGCTCCTAGAGGAGGCTTCCTTTTACTCATCGCTATGAGCTTCATGCACTTGGCCATGCCCTTTAAATTGGTTTGATTTCAAAGTTTTGATTCAGAATCCTCTAGAATGTTCCAGAAATTAGTGGTTATAGTCACACATATAACTTATTTTACCAAGTTGCTATGATTATCAAAATATTTCTTCTGTTAAATAGATTTACCATTCACTATCAGTATACCTCATTAAATGCCAGTTTTTCCAAAAAAATACATATATACATATATGAAGTAGCACAAACCTTAGTATAATGCAGTTAAGGCCCCTGCTTTTTGGTCAAGAATCTCATTCATTAACATGTTTTCAACAAACTTTTTTGTTGAAATAACTACATTCAAGCCCTTAAGCCTGCACAGGGGTTGGGAGAAAGTCAGGCCCTCACCTGAGGGTAATCATGGTTTAACATCGATGGGAAGGGAGCACATCAAAGGTATGGACAAAGCATTCAAGAAGTATGAGGAATTTCATTCTACCTTTGCCCAGAGAAGTGTGCTGGATGAAGCAGGGTAGTGCATTCTGGACAAAAGGCACAGTCAAGACCCAGTGTTATGAAAGGGAAAGGCATGTTCAAGGAACCATAAAAATCTCAGTGTTACTGGGGTATAGATAACAATAATAACAATACTGATGATGATGATAATAATAATAATAATGATGATGATAATGACAGACACATAGTAACTGGGGTACTATTCTGAACCTTATGCATGTTGAATCATTTGACCTTCACCTTAACCCTATTAGGTAGGCATCACTTAATCTCTCTGTACCTAAACTCTGTGTCTATAAAACCCAGTAACACGGTTTTTAAAACCCAGTTTTATAGATACAGAGTTTAGGTACAGAGAGATTATGTAACTTGTCCAAGATCACACAGCTAGCAAGGGGCAGAGCCCAGATTAGAACTCTGGCCCTGGAACATGCTGTTAACCAGTTACGACAAACTACCCCTAACAAATGTGAGCCTGGAGGAGTCCCTGGAGATAAGGATGCCTGCAATGTTACATTGGGACCACTGTGCTCAGCTCAGGCTGCGGAGATTCAACAGAAATGTTTAAACAGTGACATCCTCATGAGCCAGGAGTGAAATGGAAGGTGGTCAGCACGAGAGGAGAAGTTAGGGGGCTCTTACAAGAGATGACCTTCCAAATAAAGGAGAGGGTGCAGCTGAAAGACATTCCTGAGGTTGAAGCAACACAGTTCAGTAATGATCGGCTGTAAGAGTATAGGAGGTGTTGTCAAGGATGACACTCCCATTTCCAGTTCGGGAGATTTGCTGGAGAGAGAAAGCAGCAGGAGGAAGTGACACTGAAATGAAGGAGTCCAAGGATGACGCGTTCCACTCTAAAAGTGTTGGTTTAGGGAAACTACCCACACATACGTACTAAATCACTGCAAATACAGGTCTGGAACGTGGCAATGGAGTTTGGAATGTGCCTACCCATGGGAAGAAATGAAACCGTTCAGGATAACTCTGGTGCTCAGATAAAAGAGTTTCTGAAATGGGACTGCTGGGTAGACAGGAGGGAAGTGAACCAGTGGACGAGCTGAGAGGACACGCGGAGGCTGGATGAGACCCGGAGGGACGGTGCCGTGGAATCGGAGAGGAGGGTGTTTCCGTGAGTGAACACTGGGCCGTGGTGGCAAAGTCTAGAGGGAACACCAGGAGGATGAGGGGCTGGAGATTTTTAATGTGATCAAGCAATTAGGAAAATTTTCAGAAGAGCGAGTGGAGGCAGAAGCCAGATGACATTGAACCAGCATTCACTAATACTGACGCCAACCCCTAGGCATCACCCTTCGTCCCTCAGTTTTCCTCACTCCATATGCCATCCATCTGCAAGTCCTGCCCGCTCTGCTTAAAACTCTCCACTGGTTTCCTATCACACTGAGAATAAAAAAACAAACTCTTGTCATCTCCCACCACCTTCCCCATTGTTACTCAACACTGTTCTCTGCCCCCTGCCACTGCCCTCTAACCCCACTCCACCCCTGCCTGACCACTTCAAGCTCAGAAGCTTCACACTGTTGTTCCCTTTGCTTGGAATGTTCTTTTTATTATTATTATATTTTATTGATTACACTATTACAGTTGTTCCAATTTTCTC
>PVIA01001680.1:0-187581 GCA_004024845.1 Tonatia bakeri | reverse complement strand
CTCTCTGTGCCTTCTGGACTTTCATGTATTTCCTTCACCAAATAGGGGAAGTTTTCTCTCATTATTTTTCCAAATAGATTTCCAATTTCTTGCTCTTTTTCTTATCATTCTGGCACCCCTACGAAGTGAATGTTGGATTGCTCAAAATTGTCCCACAGGGTGCTTACCCTATCCTAATTTTTTTATTCTTTTTTCTTCTCATTGTTCTGATTAGTTGTTGTTTGCTTCCTTATGTTCCAAATTATTGATTTGATTCTCAGCTTCATCTACTCTACTGTTGTTTCCCTATAAATAGTTATTTATTTCAATTAATGTGTCCTTTGTTTCTGACTGGATTTGTTTTATGCTGTTGAGGTCCTCGCTAAATTCCTTGAGCATCCTTATAACCAGTATTTTGAACTCTGCATCCGATAGATTGCTTATCTCCATTTTGTTTAGCTCTTTTCCTGGAGTTTTGATCTGTTCATTCACTTGGGCTATGTTTCTTTGTCTCCTTTTGGCAGCCTCCCTGTGCTTGTTTCTATGTATTAGAGCTGCTATGATGCCGTGTTTTAATAGCATGGCCTAAGGTAGTAAATGTCCTGAAGGGTCCAGCGGCACAGCCTCACAGATCACCCAAGCTAGGTACTCAAGGTGCACCCTTCATGTGGGCTGAGTACACCCTTCTTTTGTAGTTGAGCTGTGGTTGCTCTTGGGAGGTCTACAGGAGAGATTTACCCAAGCCAGTCAATTGCAATGGTGGCTGTGACCACTGATCACCAACCTCCACCCTCCGTGGAGGATCAGCTGTGCAGGGGCAGCGTGGTGGTGCTCTGACATAGTCTATAGCTGTCCACAAAGTACACAGGATATGGGGTTTCCTGTGTGGTTCAGGTCAACCCTCACCTGTGTTTGTCCTGGGCTACCCAGCCTGAGCTATAAAGCAATCTGAAATCTGCTACTTGTGCTGGGCTTGGAGATTCCCAGGCAAATCCAAGCTGTGCATCTGGGCTGGCTGCTGCTAGTACCAGGCTTGGGCCATTTAGCAAGAGGTATGGGGGCTGGGGACTCACAGGAGTCAGCTGTTGCTTTTGTGAGACAATTTAGGAAGTTGTGAAGCATGAGCCAAAAACAGCCATTCATGGAAAATTCACTGTTAACAACTTGGGTGGGCATGTAAGTTGGGTGGGGCAAGTCTCTGGGGATCTCCAAGGTGGATCAAACAGTGTTAGCCAGGTTGGTGGAGTCTCAGATATGGCACCAGCCTGCCAGCTCTGTAGCTTTGTCAGGGAAGGATTTAGATAAAGGACAGTGCCTTGATGCCAGATACTTCAGTTTCTCCCAATTTGCCACTGGTGCCTTTCAAGCTGCTACCCAGGTGCTGGAGCTCAGAGGCAGGGAGCCTGAGTAGGTGAATCCTTGTGTGGGTTCTTTAAGAGGAACTGCTTGGGGATCCAGCAGTTTTCTCTACCAACTCAGTCCCCAGTGGTTTTTGCAGCCAGAAGTTGTGGGGACTTATCTTCCTAGCACTGGATCCCTGGTCTGGGGGAGATTGGTGTGAGGCTGGGACTCCTTGTTCCCAAGATATCCCTCCCAAATTTTTATCCACCACAGTGTATGTGGGACCAGCCCATCCCATGCCTGTGCCCCTCCTACCTGTTTGGATGGATGTGGTTTCTTTAAATCCGTGGTTGTCAGACTTCCATTTAACTCGATTTCTGACAGTTCTGAGTGATGGTTGTTTTATATTTTAACTGTAATTTTGATATGGTTGTGCAAGGAGGCAAACTGTGTTCATTTATGCTGCCACCTTGACTGGAAGAACGCGGAATGCTCTTCCAATGGATGGATGATGGATGGTGACTGATGAATAACTTGCTCCCAGTCATTATTCGGGCCCCAGGTTGAATGTCACCTTCTCAGAATCCTTCCCTGGTTGCCTTAGCTTAAGTCACCCACTCTTCATCCCTTCATGAGCTTCTGCACCTGCACGGTTACCTATTTTTTTCTTCGTAATTAATGACTATCTGAAATCATCTTTTTTTATTTGCTTTTCTCTCTCTTTTTGAAATTTTATTTATTTACTTTTAAAGGGAGGGGAAAGGATGGAGAAAGAAAGGGAAAGAAACATCAATGTGCGAGAGATACATTGATCAGTTGCCTCTCACACACCCCCAACTGGGGGCCTGGCCAACCTAAGGCATGTGCCCTGGCTGGGAATTGAACCAGTGACCTTTTGTTTTGCAGGCCTATGCTCAATCCACTGAGCCACACCAGCCAGGGCATATTTGCTTATCTCTTTATTGTCTTCCTTCAGCCAGAAGAAGAGCCACTTTGGGGCAAGCACTCTGCTTGGTCACCACTGAGTCTTTAGCTATTAGGGCAGCATCTGGCTCATTTCAACCGGCTGATGGAATAAGCAAAGGTAAGGAATAATGATGACCTTTCAGCCACTTACTACATGGATGACTCTTAAGCAATTTACCCAACTCCTGTTGGCCTCATGTTTCTGTTGGGAGGATACAAATCCTTCACAGGGCTACTTTGATGGTAAAAGGAGAAAATGATAATAAAGTGACAATGAGAATAATATAAGCTAACATTTATTGAGCTCTCTCTCAGACATGGCGCTTTACAACCACATTATGAGATCATACAATTACCCCCATTTTACAAATAAGAAAACTACGACCTACAGAGGTTTACTTATCCATTATCCCAGAGGTAGTAAAAGAGCCAGGATTCACACCCAGGATGACTATGATTCTATACCCAGCAAATAGTAAATGCTCAATAAACAACAACTATTATTAATTAGGTTATAGGTCAAGGGTTAGCAAACACTTTCTATAAAGAACCAGATGAATTTTGAGGGCTATATTGTCTCAGTTGTCACCACTCAGCTCTGCCATCACAGCATCAAAGCAGCCACAGATACTCTGTAAATGAATGCATGTGTTCTAATAAAACTTTACTTACAAAATCAGACTGTGGGCCAGAGTTTGCGGTGGCTTGCAGACCCTTGTTGTAGATGAATACGTAATAATACGAAAAGATATTCACTTTATATTCCATGAAAAAGTTCATTATTAAAGTACAGTATAATCCCATTTTTATTTAAAAAAACAGACACACAAGATCGACACCAAACTGAACAGTTTTTAGCACTAAATGGTGAGATTACAGTGAAAACCATCTTCTTGTTTTAAGTTATCCAAAATTGTCCATGTATTGAAAGTTTACCTTCCAAGACCTCGTGGAGTCTTCCAGAAACCTAGTTCTAACTTCAAAATTGAAAAGGTGACAACTTCAATAACCCCACAGAAGGTGGTGGTGCCTCCTCTTGGGAGGGTCTGCCTGGGTGACACTGTGCCAGGATTCCCTAGGGATGGTGATAACTCTGGCGGGTCTCCAGTGCAGGGTGTTTGCAGGGGATGGGGACTGGCTCTGACCTTGTTACAGCACATGGGACATTCCAATTAAATGCCTTCACCTCGGGGACCCAGCATGCAGGAAGGAAAGGGATTGCTTCTCAGTGGCACCAAGCCCGACCTCTCTGTTGTGGATGCTTCACGCCACAGGAACGTGGTTTCCAACCACCTGCCGACCTCAGACAGAAATGATCGGATAATCCCAAACTGCTTGCATGATCTGGCAGCTTTTTCTTGTCCTTGGCATGTTCTTGCTCTCGTCTCCTGTAAAAGTCCATGCTGTCTTCACACAGGAGCGGAAGCCGCCTTATTGATACACAAGGAGTTCCTGCCTCTGTGAGATCATGGCAGAAATACTAGGCTGCGACATGATGTCTAAAATTCCACCATCAGGTAACATTCGGTATGACATGTGAAGATGTGAATAACAGAATAAAAATTGACATTATCAAACCAC
Organism: Tonatia bakeri; assembly: GCA_004024845.1. Classification (NCBI taxonomy): domain Eukaryota; kingdom Metazoa; phylum Chordata; class Mammalia; order Chiroptera; family Phyllostomidae; genus Tonatia; species Tonatia bakeri. The sequence continues at coordinate 183,714 of PVIA01001680.1, read as the reverse complement.
AGTGCCAGAGAGTTGCCTAGATAATGCTGTCAGTTTGTTGTGCTTGTCTTTTTTTTTAATTTTTTAAGATTCATTTACTTTAGAGAGAGTGGACAGAAGGGAGAAAGAGAGGGAGAGAAACATCAGGAGAGATACATTCATCGGTTGCCTCTCACATGGCCCCAACTGGGAACCTGGCCTGCAACCCAGGCATGTGCCCTGACAGGCAATTGAACTGGTGACCTTTTGGTTCACACACTGGTGCTTAATCCACTGAGCCACACCAGCCAGGGCTCATGTTTGTCTATTTAAGTCTTCTGGCTAAAATGTTTTCTGACTTTGTCTTGGCCAATTTGGGGCCACACTGAATGTTAAAATAAACTATTACTTAATCAAAAAAATAAAAATAAAATTCCACCATTAGAGATCAGCTGAACCTACCCTTAGAGAAGGTAATCTTTCTTGACTCACTTGATCAAAACAGCTTGTGTCCTACGAAAGCGCATGGCATACAAGACTCTATAGAAATGGAAGGTGGAGATCATTTGCTACTATTGTAGCTTCTGTACAAAGGTACATTTGTACCTTCTGTGCAAGCTCAGGTTTTCCTGGGACAGAAGGTGCTGGTCGTCTGAGAGGGTGAGAAAGTGCTGGTCCCAATGGGAAGGAAAGATAAAGAATTAAGAGACTGGTCTGAAGCCAAAGCTATCCTTTACCCACAAGACAGTCCTGCCCATGGCCAGTCCTGGTACTGCTTCACTGTTCAGAGCTTCTTATTCCTCTCACAGGGATTCAGAAACATCAACCAGTCAGAGCTGGCTTCCCTCTCGGAGAAATAACATACAGAGCCCACTGGCCCACTTAAGACATTTACGATTTTATCTCTGGTAATAATGAAATCTGAGGCTTTCCACAAACTGGCAAGACTTTGTCTCAAATGCCTTTTTGTTCTATTCACTGGACTTTTCTGCTACTGGGCAAGTTTTACTTCTTATATTTGAACTTCTTGGGTTCTCTGAAGCTAGAGTTCAAGTTTACTACTTGTTGCATAGGATGGTCTTTTGCACAGTTCTTTTATTCATTTATCCTATAAATATTATTGAGTGGCTACTACACACAGACACCATCCAGGCACTTTTCCAAGCTGCACCTCTCTTCTGCTCCACAGTCCTGACTGCCTGCCCTCAAAGCCTTTCTAGAGCCAGCCCATCTGGGTCAGGCACTTCACTCAGCCCCTGCATTTCTGTGCTGAGCCTTCTGTAATACCATTTTTCTAAACACTCAGCCCCTCCATGCTATGCCTGTACAGCTCGTGGGCAATGGATGTTTTTGCCTAACCTGTATCCCTACCACCTTTTAATAATAGCTACCTAGAAATTTAAATTTTAAGCAGAGAGACAGGGGCAGAAAATGTGTGAAGCTTGTTTGATAACAGCTTCCTGAATGGACTTTCCTCCTCTTTAGATCTCAGGACCTGCCAGGTGTTTCCTGCCTGTCCACAGCTTCTGGTCCTTGGAGCTACTCACCCCTGCCCCAACTTCAACAAATGAGCTGGGGTTTCAGTTGGCCAGTCTCCCTGTGTGCCTTTCCCTGCGCTCTTCTCTTAGCGTGCACTTGCTCCTAGTCCACTCAGTCAGAGCAGGAATCTCCTCTTCTGCTTCTGTGATCGGTCAACAAGCATTTGAGAACCCACTTCAGGACATTTCTAAGAAAATGAGTTAAATAGCTTCTCACTAATTCAGAAAGATTGAATATAATGAATAACAAAATACTCTTCTCAAGTCAGTTTTTAAACTATACTAAAAGGCTTGGGAATAAAAGATGAGTCCTCAGATATCACAGTAGTACAAAAGAAACGCCCATAAGGAAGCAAATTAAGAATGTAAGGTTATATCTAAAACTTTAAAATAAAAATTAAGATCTCAGTGGTTTTGACACTTAAGGCCATTTAATTCAAGATAGTATTGCCAGTCCAGATAATTTTTATATAGAAGTGCTCATAAGGAAAAATATATATTATGTCAGGTTTGGTTTCTTAGAACAAAGAGTCTGAGAAAATGAAGAAAAACAACTTTCAAGTGGGTGACAAATTGCCAAACTTTTCTTGATTTTCAGACCTTGATTCCTTACAGAAGTTTGAACTGAATTAGAAACTGACATATCACCCTGCCTGGTTCGATTCCCAGTCAGGACACATGGCTGGGTTGTGGGCCAGGTGCCCACTAGGGGTCACATGAGAGGCAACGACGCACTGATGTATCTCTTTCTCCTTCCCTTCCCCTTTTCCTAAAAAAATAAATAAATAGAATCTTTAAAAAAAAGAGAAGAAACCGACATATCAATAGGAGCATAACACGCACACTGGTCCCCCTCATCAGAATGTTATATCAAGTTTTGCTGTCCTCATTTTAAGGAATATTTAAGAAAGAAAATCATTATAGGCTAAAGAAAAAACTTCGATGAGGTGATTGTTGAACTTGGCACACAATAGATGATTAATATTTACTGAATAGTAAGTAATAAAAAAATTGACAACTAATTGTGTGATTTTCAGGTGGTGGGGGGAATCATGCTACTTAGTGCTTCCATTTTTATTACCAAAGTTCACAGTTTTTCCCATCTATTCACTCAAAGATAATATAAGAAAAACACTATTTTATTCTCTTTCCATGGAGAAATGACTACCCACACTCATGAAAAATGCTTCATAGAGCAACAGAGTTTGGTTTAGGCTAAGAAAGATACTATTATAATAATCAGGTTTTGTAACAAGCTACATGGGGACTTAATGGGCACTATATCCTCAGAAACTTCCGGAAATAGTACAAACAAGGACAGTATACGATCCTAGGTATAACAGCACTTCCACAAAAAAGAAGGTACACCAGATGAACTTTTCAAGTCTTCCCCAGATCTGGGAAGGAACCAGGTAGACTTTTTGCATTTATAAAATGAATTGGTGGTCTCCCTGAAATAAAGCAGACGTAACTGTAGCTTCAAGCTTGCTATCTCCTGCTGGAATGAGAGCTGCACAGGATGTAAAATCAGGCAGTAACAACCCAGCAGCATGAGTGTGCCTACTGCACAGCAAGCACGACCCAGGTGGACACGCTGGCCTGCACGCTGTCAGAGACAAAATACTTGATGGCATGGATGACAGGGCTGAGATAACCTGGTCATCTTGTGGTCTTATATTTCTTCTGGCCCCTCTGGCAGAATCCAAGCCATGCCCAAGAAATACTGTATTATGTGGATTCCTTCCGTGAGTGGCCTAGCATCTCGTTATTTCCTCGGTATGACCCTTCCATGTTCATCATTGCTTGGCCTTTGGGCAATTTCGTTCAACGTTTAAACATCCAGCATTTGTCAAACACTTTACTAGTCGCTAGAAATTCCAAAAGCACTTCTATGTGCTGCTGACTGCCCCCTGGGTTCTGTGAATGAGAGGTCTGCCCTCAGGTCTTCTCACACCCCTCCAGGAAAGACCTGGGAAGGTGTAAACACTGCGGCCACATCCCCCCTCTCAGGGAGGTCTGGGCACCGCTAACTGGTAAGAAACTAAAGCCCCTCCAAGGTGAGGTCTCCCGAGGGCACACAGAGAAGGTGCCACCAGATGGCAAGTCCTCACTGACATTTTCGGGAGACCCACCGTTAGAATACCACTAAATATGAGAAGCTTTACTGCCATTTTAGGGTTTTGGAAGGAGTACAGTCTGTCTAACCATGTCCTACAGCATGCCTCTCCCTCAGGGAAAAAGATATTTAACTTCAAAAACAAACCCTTATGCAGTTACACATTTTTAAATTGCTGTGAAAAACAAAGATGGGAACGAGGGATCTTTTAGGCAGTTTTATGTGTAATTATACTAAGAGAAAAACTGTCAAGTAAATGCTTACATTTTTATATGCTGTAGTCAATAAGTTTCAACATAAGACAAATCTGTAATTTTTGAAGACATTAGAAGCAATAAGATATAGCACAGAACAGGGACAAATAGTAGTAACGGATATGCTGACCCTTAATGCTGATTTTTTTTTAACTAAAGTATAAGATGGAGATACTGTGTTTTTAAAAAATCACTACCTATATATACCATTTGATTTATTTATTTATTTATTTTTTTTTTGCCAGAAACATAGCAATTAAACCTCCACTTCAAGTTTAGGACAGTATATACGGTAGTATTTCTTCCAAGACCAAGTTTAAGTGAGCGGTAGGGGGGTGACGCAGGAGGGCGAGTGGTGCCCTTTCTCAGGAGTGGCAACTCTGCGTTGGAAACCGGTCTCTTACCTTCAAACAACCCCGCCAGGCCTCGCTTTCGCCCTGCACGTCTGTGGAGCGGCCGTTCCGGGAGATACCCTCCCGGAACAGGGAACGGGCTACGGGATGTCTGGGAGCCCAGGCGGCTCGGAGGCTAGGAGTGCTCTTGAAAAATCTCCGTCTTGTTTTTGTTGGACTGAGGTAGACCTTCAGCCATCGAATTGTGCCCAGAAAAATGGGGAAGTTCTCAAACTGATTATTAAAACCAGAAGGATAGGGGGCCACAAGGAAAACAAAAACCATGAAGAGGGAAGTAGTAGCAAATCCATCATCTTACTGTGGGGAAATGTTTCTGCTCCGCTTTTGGTCTTTGTTTTAAGGACCTTTGCTCTTAGTGACACATGTAATTACATACACAGGCAATTAAATACAGTCTTATCTCCTATTCGACTTTCTACACGCATACATTTATGTCTTCCCCTCTATCAACTAGATCTGTTAGGGGGCTTAAGACTTGGAAAATTTTAGCTTAAGGTAAATAGCCATAAATCTAGCAAGTAATGTGTATGTTAAGCTTTTTGTTTCAGAAACTACAGATAAGGCCCATCTGGCGCCTGAGAGAAAAAAACAAAACAAAACGCTGACCTCCTGGGGTGCTGGCTAGAGATTACCACTTGGAGACATCTGTACTGGGAAGAAGCAGGCAACTACCCCTCCCTCTTAGAGACAGCTAATTGCTCAGGATTGAAATGCTGCATCTGCTAAATTTCAAAGCTTTCACTGACTCCTGTTTTTCCTCCCCCAACCCCCTTATAAAAGATCTGGCCAGGAAAGAAGGAAGGAAGATGGTTTGTTAGGGTATGAACCTGCCGTCTTCTAGGATCATCGGCCATCTGAATAAAGCGCCTATAAAAGATTCAATCGCTGTCATTGCTTATTGGATTTGGTAGTGACAGGCAGCCCGAACGCCGGTGTCTTTTTCGGTTACAGATCGATTTCTTTCATTACAATCAAGCAAAGATACAGGGCTGGGTTTTTTTCCCACCTAGAGAAAGGGTCAGACTAATATAATTACTGTGGTAGATACTTAGAATAGCAGATAATTTAAACAGGCCTGTGATGATGAAAAACTAGGATTTATTAAATATTTTCAAATTTACTCAGAGTGAAACTTATGTTCCTTGATATATACCTCATTTATGTCTTCAGGAGGTTATTTTCCCTGAAAAGTAAAACCATACAGTAAAAGAAGTCCCTCTAATGAGCAATAAAACTACATCTTTGATGTAATTATTCTTACAACCGAATTCATGTTTCACTATCAACTATTTTCACTCCTGAACATAAAGCCAAATAAATGTTTTTTCACTGTGTAGCTATTCATGTATTTAATAATAGCCTAAAAAATACAATTAAGAAATTAAACCAGTTCTTTCAGCACTTTTCTTTTTCCCCAACATTTTATTTTGAAAGTTTTTAACCTATAGAAAACTGAAAGACTAGTACCATGAAATACCTACAGACTCTTCATCTAGATTAACTAAGTACTAATATTTTCCCACTTTTTTTCTTTTCTGATATATAAATATGCTTTCTTAGCTGCGCCATTTGAAAATAAGGTGCTGATATCCTGACATTTCACTCAGGAGTAATTGTCTCCTCACAAATAAGGACATTGTCTTCATAGTCATTGTTATCACTGTCATACCCAAGAAATGCAACATTAATTTAATACTAATAGCTTATATATAATTTCTATCTCTGTCCCAAAAATATCTTTAATGATTTTTTTGTTTTCTGATCAAGGATCGAGTGGATGTTCAAGTATTCTCTCTGGCTATGCATTTTTTAAAATACAGAACACTCTTCTAGTCATTTTGGTGGGTTGGTTGGCTTTTTATATCATTAACTCTTTTTTACAGTCCAAGCCCATTGTCTTATAGAATATTCCACATTCTTAATTTGTCTGGTTGTTTCATTATTGTTAGAATTAGTATAGATAATATAGTATACTTCCTAATAAATATTTTAAAAAATGTCACACATATAAACTGCTCCTTGAAAATGAGCAAACCAATTTTATTTGTGGGGGAGAAGGGGGAGAGAGGGAAAGAGGCTTAAAATTCTCCTTGAGAGTCACATGGAGCCCCAGGTCTTCAAGGACAAGTCGTCAAGTTGTTTAAAGAAATGAATTTTCTACTTGTTTCAATTCAGCTTGAACTAACCTCTCCGCTGGGTGCAGGAAATTAAAAGATGGGCGAGTGGTGGTCCCTTCCCACCACATGCTCAAATCTGGGGCATGAGGAAAACACACGCAACTGCAGCTCAAGGGAGATCCTGATGAGAGCTGGGGAGCACACCCCAAGAAGACATAAGGAAAGATTAATTTAGTCTGGAAGGATCTGAAAAGGTGTCACAAGGGCGGGAATTTGAGGGAGACAAACAATGGATAGGTCTTTAAAAACCTGAACGATGGCTTGGAGGTGAGAGAGCGCAGGCACAGAGACTGGTGTTACAGTGTGTGCTTTGCACAGTGAGAGAAAAATGGAAAATAGGCTGGAGAAGGGTTTTGGTAGGTACTGAATGTTAGGCTAACTCTGAATTTGATTCTATGTGTGTTCATTCTAAGTGTATCTACTGATGATGTCTATTTGGGTAGTCGTGGCGCCGGATATAATGAACTGTAACTCAGAAAGATAACTGTGTCCGAATGTGTTTGTTAGGGCAGTAACTACAGTTAGTCCAGTTAAGAAGCTACTGCAAGAATCCAGGCAGGTAGTAACAAAGACTGAAGATGATATAAAACCAAGAATTGACTACTGATTGGATATAGGGAGCCAGGAAGATGTCAAGTGTGACTTTTAAAAAAAAATTTATAAGCCTTTAGCTGCAATATGAGTTAATAAGCCTAAAACACATAGGCTATGGTTAACTCCAGACTCCGAGAGAAGCTCCCAGCCAAGCTTTCTGGAGTCTGATGGAGTTAAGTCAGCAAGCTGCATCCTCTGCCAACAGTTCACTCAGACGATTCACATTCTCAGCAGCAGGGTAACGAGTGACAGGAAACTCACATGGCAAGGAATTAGATTCCAGCAAGTGGGCAAAGAAGCAAAGGTTAGAATTGGAGTCCCAAGGTCAAATAGAGGGGCTGGCAGGTAAGTGAGTTAATATGGGTCAAAATAAGAGAAACCAACTATACAAGCCTGTTGGTAACGGACAGCTGGCCCTTAGTCTTGGTGTCAGGGAGGCAAGTCGGGGTGGGGACGGAGCAAACCAGAGAGCGTGGCCCTGGGAGGTGGGGCCGCCCAGCGGAGGAGGCGGTCACTCACCTTCCTTCACTCTTGGGGACTCAGTGTTGCCAAAATGGCCGATTGCGAGAGAGGAGCTGGAAATACAGGTTTTAATTTTAACTATCATTTTTAAATGTTGCAACTCACTTGTTTAAAGGCAAAACAAAAAGTAATCCAAACCTTGGCAAAGACAAAGAGTGCACGTGTGAAAACACAATGCAGCCTGCGGGCCTTCACGGTACAGCATCTGGGTTAGAGGTTAGATTATAAAAACCATCTGGGCTTGAAGAAAGTAAAAAGAATTTACAAGAAAGTGGTTGGAAGGCAGGAAAAATAAACCTGCACGAAAGAGCCCAGAACACACAGCTGATAGCACAGCCCCGCTGATGGCGTTTGGGGATTCAGGGAAGATTCTTCCCCTCAGAAAATGACAAATACTGCCCACTTTTCCTACATGATGGTCTTTACGCCTCTAACAGTTTCTCACCTACTGGGCATCCCCACCTCACACAGATTGGGTGGTGACCCATCCTCTTGAATAGCTGAATATCTAATGTATATTCTTGAGTATGTGATGTAGCTGTGCTGTGGATTTGTTTTGGTATTCACGTCCCCTGGGGAACTCCGGCAGATAAACAGATAAAGGCTGAGAACGTGGTTAAAGCTGGGCATGTAACGAGGGAAACCTGGTCTCTCTCGGGGCTGTCCCTGAGACATCGCTCCCGAATTCTAGTATTCAAACCACCGTCTGAGTGCAAACTTGTGCTTCCTTGAGACCAGCATTTAGGAAGGGTTTCTATTCTTTTCTATATTTCGGCAAGCGTGCTCCTCTTCTGTTATTGCTAATTATTTCTTTAGTTTTAAAAAGATTCATACACTGTTTTCAAAGCTTTTATTATTTCTCCTTTAACAACTACCACTATGAAAACTTGAGATTTCCTGTTGAGTTTGGATTTTTTTCCCCCTAAGCGCAACAGAAAGCCACTAGAGGACTTGAAGCAAGGAAGTAACAATGTCTGATTTATGTTGTAAAAAGATCACCTTGGCTGCGGCACCCGTGATTGCGGAAGGGCAGGAGGGGAAGCGAGGACAAGCAAGAGGTTCTTGCAGGAGTCCCGCTGAAAGACGAGGCAGGCCCAGACCGCGGGGTAGAAGCGGCCACGCAGGGGAGTGGACGGGTTCAGGATGGCACTTGCTGACGGACTGGGCTGGGGGAGGCGGTGACAGAAATGGAGGAACCAGGAATAAGCCCAGGATTATTGCTTAAGCAACTGGGCAAGTGTCCAACCACTTTAGGATTGAGATGCCCGTTAGGTCTGAGTAGGTTTGAGTAGGTGAATGGATAGTCTGGAGCTGAGGGGAGAATGTTAGGGTTGGAGATGTAGAGATAAGAGTGACTGACATACAATTTTTAAAGCCAGAGGCCTAGATGCGATGGATGATCTAAAGGAGGTTAGGGTAAAGGGAAGGGGGCCCAGAACAAAACTCTGGGTATTTAAAGACTGAGCTAAGAAAGAGGCAGCTCGAGTTGCGACCAGAGCCGTCAGGAACACTCCGAATTCCCAGCCGTGGCTCACAAAGACCTGTACACTCTGGCTCCTGCCCGCCTCTCGGCAGGTCCTCTTATGGCTCTTCTTACCACCAGCTTTACATAGGTCTCCGTGCCGTTTCTCAAGTACGCTCAGTTCATTTATTCAATAGGACCTTTACACCTGCTCTCCCTTCGCAAGGCTGGGCCTGATCAACGCCCAGTTTACAAATGCCGCCTCCTGAATGTGTCCTTCCTGGGCACCGTGTGTGAGGTAGTCACTCTCCCTCTCTAACCCATTACCCCCATCAGTATCTACAGAGCACCTGCCCACTGGACTTTCCGTCCATGGCTCACGAGACTCATCGCTCCATGAGAGCCGGGGCCTTGCTCGCTCACTGCTGGTTTCCAACACCTGCAATAGCACAGGACTTACCAGACTCTCAAATATGTGGGAATGAATGAGAAGGGATTCTGTTTCCAGTTCCACACACAAATTACAGAAGCTGCAGGGTCTTTATTTGTCTGCGTATGAAAAACAGGAAACCTTGTTGCCTGTTGAGATGGTAATTGCACTGCCTTCTACAAAAATAAAAAATGATTTGCTAGCATAAAAGTTAAACACAAATACAAATTCATACTGCTTTGAACATTATTTTAAACATTGTGTCTTATAGGAAAAAACACATTTACCTACGGAAAAACGCAACAAAGAAAATCTTTAAAACAAAAGCTTCGGGAAAGAAGCAGACCTGTTTTAGACTCTTTGGAAGCACAAAAGCACAGGGTCAAGCGGTGATGGTGGTGGCGGTGTGTGTGTGCAGGTAGTTCCAATGTTCAGAAGCCAAGTTCTGTGTTCTTTCAGTGCAGATGCTTTGTCAAAGGCTGTGGTTTGTCCTAGAGCTGGGGGAGACCACAAGAACACCTGGTCCAGTCTTTACTGAGGCGGCCAGGGAGGAGTGGTGACCTGCCCCACCTCCCAGTTTGGGGGCAGCCACGTTCAGAGAATGTAGGCTCCTAATCCAGGGTTCTCTGCATTAGGCCAGCTGTCTCCTCACCTCTGAACTATTTGTAGTAATTTATCAAACAGTCTTTTTCTCCTTTTTAGAACTGGTAATCTGGGCAATTAAATCATGAACCCAGATGAACCAGCACACTCACTGTTCCTTCTCCTTTGCCATGCCATGCCTGCTAGCTCCTCCGTGGCCAGTCCCCCTGTCAGCCCTTTTCTCTCCCCGCCACAGTAACTCAGGGCTCAGTGCTCCCCTTCTCTGACTCCCACGTGTCCCAAAAGCTCCCCTCTGATCTCCTCGTGAACACCTCCCAAATGTATCTCCCAGCCTGATCTCATCATTGAATTCAGACTTGCAAGTCCCATAGCTACTTAATTAACATCTCCATTCTGGTACTTAATGGGCATCTTGAACAACATGTCAAACACTGAATTTCCATCTCTGGCCCACACATATGAAACTTGCCTCTATCCCAGATTCCCCATCTCAGTAAGCTGCAATAGCTCAGGCCACAGACCTAAGATCCAGATCTGAACTCTCTCCTTTCCTCTCCCCCAGGTTCCATGTGATAAACGGGTCCTGTTGTCACTTTTACTTTTGATCCACTGCTACATATAACTGCACTAACCATGATCCTTGGTTCATAACACACCACCAATGGTTTGTTCATAATTCTTATTTTTTGTTCATGTATTTACTTTTAATGACAAATGAACCCATCACCCAGGGATGAGAGAACATTAACTTGCTCATGTTCATTCCTCCCAGTTCTGTCCCCGTACTTCCTCCACACCCAGACCCTGAACTTATCCTCAACTTTGCGTTCATCACTACTTTTTAAAAATAATTTTCTCATATATATGTATGCCTAAACAATTATGTTTTAGTTTTGTGCTTTATGAAAAAAGTACTGTCATATGTAGTCTTCTGAGTTTGCTTTTCCATTCATTCTGTTACTGTCCTGCATGCAGCCAATATTCATTCATTTTGTCTACCCTGTAATAGTCCATTGTTAGCGCTCGACACTTTACTCTCCTACAGAAGGACATTATAATAATTCGGGAGCATTATTACATATGTATTCTGGGGCACTTTGTGCATTCTCTTGTCTCTTGAGAATATACCTAAAAGTGGAGTTGCTGGACCATGGGTATATAAATGTTCAACTTTCAAATGAATGGTTTTTCAGAGTTTTGTTCCACATGCATTTCCAATTCTGTGGAGACCTGTTTTAGTCTTTTCCCCATTTTTTTGTCATGCTGTTTTCTTGCTTGTTGATTTCTAGAATTTCTGTATATGTTCTTGAGAGTAATCTGCTACTGGCATAGCTTTGCAAATATCTTCTTATAGTTTGTAGTTTGGCTTTAATATGTCTTTTGATGAACAAAACTTCTAAGTTCACAACATACAATATAGCACAACCGTTATGATTAATGACCTTTTATGGTTTGTTTTGTTTCAAGTTTATTAAGTTGTTCTTAAGCAGGATTAGAAAGATATTCACCTATATTTTTGAAATATATTTCACCTACAATTTCAACTATAATTACTACATCAGAAGTTCTAAAGGTTCAGGTCATTTAAACAGGTGTGTGTGTGTGTGTGTGTGTGTGTGTGTGTGTGGTGTGTGAAAAGATCTAACTTTGTATTTTCCCTTCTTTTGTCAGGCCCATTTAATAGTTCAATCACTAATCTGCCAGACCCACACATGCATGTACATTTTGTGAAATTCACATGTACTTGTGGGTCATCTGCTTTGGGGCTATTCTGCTCCACTGGTCACTTTGTCCATTCTCCACACTAATGTCACACACTCTTGAATACTTCAGCCTCATAAAAAGTCCTTCTGGTGGGTAAGTTCCTCCATTTTCTTCAGAAGTACCCTCATCGTTCTTCATCCTTGACTCTGTCACAAACATTTCAAATCAGCTTGTCAATTCCAGGAGAATGTTGGGACTTAGTTTGAAGATGCATTGAATCTATGTATCAGTTTGGGAGAGAACTGACATTTTTTGGATATTGTTTTTCTACTCAAACACAGAATCACTTTAGTCTTCTTTAATGCCTTTTTGTCAAGTTTTACAGCTTTCTTTGTACCAATCTGGCACATATTTGGTCAGATTTGTTACTATGCACTTAAGAATTGTTTTTGCAAATGTTTGGTGTCTTTTTAAAAATTCTGCTAACTGTGGCTAGTGTATATAGCTACAATTCACAATTATATATTAATTCTATATTTAGCCACCTAACTCTGCAGTTGTGTCTAATATTTTGATGAAAGATTTTTGGAGGTGGGGCAGTTTCCTGTGTAGACAAACCACATTATCTGCAAATGAGTTTTACCTCCCCTTTCCAATAATACCTTATTTTTCTCATCTTACTGCAATGACTAACATTTCCGGTACAATGTAGAATAAAAGTGAGAACAGCAATCATCCTTGTCTCATTTCTTTAAAGAGAATGCCTTTAATGTGTTCCCCATTAATGGTGTTTATTTCAGGATTTTTGAAGATAGCCTTTGCCAAGTTGAAAGGTACCCTTCCACTTACAGACTGCTAAAAGTTATCATTAATGGGTGTTTTTATTAAATTTTTTTTCACCTAATGATCAACTGATTTTTCACTTTTATTCTGTAAATGAGTAAGATTTATAAATTTTCTAATATACCATCTTTGCCTTCCTCAGTTAAATGCCACTTGGTCAATATGTTACGTTGTTTACTTTGCATGTATAGTCAGGACCAAAATGGGCCTTTAATTTTCCTTTCTTGATTGTCCCCATGTGGTTTTACTACCACGGATGTACTGGTTTTGTTGTATGAGACACATAATCTCCAGGAGAATATGTCAAACTAGAATAACCCATTCTGTTTGGTAAAACCATCTATCCCTCGAGTTTTCTTTATGGTTAGATTTCTATTTCCTTACCTTTATATTAATACTATTTAACACTGCTTACTTAGGCTTCTGATTTCTTATCAAAATATAACATTTTCTAGAAACTTCTCCACTCTGCCTAAATTTTAAAACTTATCAGCATGTTGTTCGTAATATTCACGTTTAGCACCTGCAGTTTACATAGTGCCTACCCTTTTCCATGCCCCATATGGGGATGTGTGCAGTTTCTCTCTTCTCCACAATAACTCTGCCCCAAGTTTCTGTCTGCTTTGTTCTTTTCAAAGTCGTCTCACAGCTTTGCTGACCCTCTGCTGCAAATCTTGTTTCCTTTATCTTGTTCTTTTGTGACTTCTTCAATAGAACACTTAGCTCATTTTTAAAATGTAAATTAGGATTTAAGACTATAAAGTTTCCCTTGAACCATTATTTACTCTGCACCCTACATTGTGATATTCACTATTAGTCAGCCCTTAGCATTTTAAAACTTATTTCTATTTCCTTCATTTATTATTACTATCTTCTTAAGTCTCCTTGGTGAACTCAATTGTTAACATCATGTAGTAACCATCTCCATCTCTAATAATACCTTTGTCTTGTCTACTCTGACTGATAATAGTATAACCACACAAGCTTTCTTTTGTTATTTTCCTGGTAACTATGTTTTTCAATTACGGTATACGTTCAATACATTTTATTTCCAGGCGTATGGCATCGTGGGTACACATCTACACAATGTATGAAGCGATCCCCCAGCAGGTCCAGTACCACCTGACACACCGTCATCACAATACTGTCGGCGACACTCCCTGTGCTGTGCTTTACTGTTTCGTCTCCCCGTGACTGTTTTAGAACTGCCACTTTGTACTTCTTAATCCCTTCACCTTGCTATCCTCCTGACATTTTTCTATTCTTTCATTTTAAACATTTTCATGGCATTATGCCTTGTCTATAAATATACCTTAACCCAATTTGACTATATTTTCACTGGTGAGTTTATCTCACCATCTTCAAGTACTTTAAAAAATGTTTTTAAATAGCTCTGAGATACAATCCACATACCATAGAAATCCCCTTTTAAGGTGTACAATTCAGTGGTTAAATCGTTTTTATTTCTGTATCACACTATTTTTCTTTTTCTGTATTTTTCCTTCTGACAAGAACTTGATCTTCATGTTCTCTGGTCCCCCAGTACTCCCATGTGTTGAAATTATAAAGTTATTGATATACTTTACTTTCTTTAGTCCTACTTTTTATTTATTCTTTTCAAAGTTATCAACAAACTTCCCCTAAGTATCTGATTACTCTTCTTCTCAAATCTCTTATAGCATCTCCTGGATTAGTTTCTCTTTATATTTAAGTGCTTTCTCCAAAGGCGCTTTTAATTTCCACCTTTGTTGGAAAATCTTCTGAAGCTCTGAAAGTCTGAGAACATTTTTATTGTGCCCTTCCATTAGAATAACTATTTACCAGGACATAAAATTCTAGATTCAAAGTTCTTTTCGTGTTCAATTTCAGATTCTTGAGCTGGGCATGGTAATCACTGTTTCTACCATATCATTCTCAAATGTCCTTTTGTCAGTGGACTCCCATCCATCCTGGTGACCGAGTCCCCTACAGGTTAAGGCTGACTAAGCCTTTGAGACAGGACTGAACACAATGCCATCTTCAGAAAACCTGCTCTCCCTTCACTGCTGCTGTGACTATCAACTGGTTCATCTCTTCTAGAGGGCTACTGGGCAACGGAGATCAAAAGTTTTAAAACACACATATACCATGCTTGATTCAACACTTTAGGCAGTGAAAGTGTTGGGTCAAACTAGGCTACATGAAGGAAATAACCCAACAATGTTCAAAGTATAAACATAAAGATACTCATCATCACAAAACTATGATGTGAAAAAAAAAATTTAAACAACTTACTCTCCAAACACAATTAAATTATATTAACATCCTGCCCTGTCTGGCACACACCTAGGTTGCAGGTTTGGTCCCCCCAGTCAGGGCATATACAAGAGTCAAACAATTGATGTTTCCCTCTCAAATCCCTGTTTCTCTCCTTTCCTCCCTCCCTCCCATCCCCTCTTTCTAGAATCAATAAACATGTCATCAAGTGATAAAAAATTATCCTATAATCAAAACCTTAGAGTGATCAAGATGTGTAGAAAAATACTTAAATTTTTAAAGTAAGAAAGTCTGCTTTTAGTTTCAGAACTATGTATGAAATATCTGAAAGGTGAAAGGCTATTATTCTTCAAAAATATTAACAAACAGTAGCTTTCTTCAGATGGAGAGATTCATTTGTCATTTCTTCCTTTTCCTTTTCTATACTTAACTACATTTCTACCATGAAACACTTTCCTTTTATAAATCATTTTAATAAACAGTTTCTCCACATGGTGTCAGTTTTATAATTTGGAACTTACAGACTGGTCCATATACCAACCTATGGTCCATGTACACCCTGCATGTACCATTCTTTCAACCACACTCCTTTGAAGTTCCCTGAGATACATCAAATTCCTTATTTATCTTTATATTCTTTCAATGCCTATTACAGTGCTCAACATATAAAAAGTATGAATATATTACATCAAGATGTTCAAGAATGCATTTCTGGGATAAAATGTGACTAGCCTCTAACTAACTAATTACCATAATAAAGGGATTCCTTAAATTACAAAAAAACAGAATGATTAAAACAGTAACTTTCAGACTTTCAAGCAGCAGAATTATCCTTAAATAAAAGGGTTTTTTGAATCCCAATATATAAACAGACAAGAATAGAGTCATTCTAGTGGAGAGACAGAGGCTGCCCCTGTCCACTCAGCTTTCTTCCTTGCCTCCCACAGGCTGCTGTGCAATTTGAAAACTGATGTAATTAATACATTCAGCTGACCCCATGCGCTGTGTCAGAGCTAGAAGAGAAAAGCAAAAACACATTCGATCTAGTATTTATTTATTTAGCTTTTTCTTTGCAACTATAAATTACAATCACTAGTACACCTGTAGTTTTTTATAGTGTTCAACTAAAGAATACGCAAAAACAGCATAGGTCAGTTTAAAAGAAATCACAGTACTTCTTGGTGTAAATTGCAAAAGAGGAAAGAAGTCTTGGGCCCAGACCTTGGAAATAAATATCAAGTAACCATAAAAATATCCAGCCATCTTCCAGGTATCCAAGGAGGTTCGTGCATGGTCCCAGCCAGAGGATCAGAGCTCCTCTTTGAAATATCCCAGCTTTGCCAGTGACATCTCCTTTCTCAACTGCATAACTTCCCAAAACATGTGATCAACTATACAAACAGGAAAGAGAGATGCATAAATCATAAAATACAATCCTAATTATTTTTACCATGTTTCAGTGAAAATCTAAGATTACCAGGAAAGCCATTTGGCATTTCCTAATGACATACTCAACGCCTAGACATTCTACTGCTATTTCACACACACTTTTTCATGTGCTTGTGAGCACCCCAGTTTTAAATAAGCAGTAGTCACCATTCTGCCACAGCTATTTGTTAGACACATCAGTGACCACCACGTTAGCCCAACAGAAGGGAGACGTTTCTGTGTCCTGAGTAAAGAGCAACGCTGCTGCCTTCGTAAGTAATTACACTCAACGCTCAATTATGCACAAGTTATTATCTAGCTTCTACATCTTCCTGCTCTAGTTACTACATCTTGGCCATTGCACTTTTTATTAATAATTACAGAAAGTGAAAAGGAAAACAAGAGACAGTCTAGAGAACTCAGTAACATTTTTGTGCCTAATAGGGAAAGTTTTATATATAGCTCAAATTAGAAATAAAAACAAAGGTAGAGGATGACCTGGAAATTTCCATTTCTCTACATCTGTAAGCCCCCTCTGTAAGTACAAAGCAGATGGTTCTATAGACTTCCAGTCAAGATGGCAGCGTAGGCAGACACGGCACACCTCTTCCCACAACCTCAACAGAATCACAACTAAAATATAGAGCCACCATCACCATCAGAAATCAAGCTAAATGGAAGTCGTCTGACAACTATGGAATTGAAGAAATCACATCCATCCAGACTAGTAGGAGGAGTGCAGATGCAGACTGGGCCAGTCCCATAGCCACGTGTGGCTGATAAAAATTCAGGAAGGATATCTCAGGAGAGAGGAGTTCCTACCCCATACCAGGAACCCCAGACCAGGGTTCCAGCACTAGGAAGATAAGCCACAACTTCTGGCTGCAAAAACCAGTGGGGACTGAGTCAGTAGAGGGAACTGCTGGAGCCCCAAGCAGTTCCTCTTAAGGAACCCACACACAGACTCACCTACTCAGACTCACTCCCTCTGGGCTTCAGCACCAGGGTGACAGCTTGAAAGGTACCAGTGGCATACAGGGAAGAACTGAAGTGTCTGACATAAAGGCAAGGAGAGGCCATTGTCCCTTCTCTAAACCCTCCCCGCACAGAGACATGGAGCCTATAGACTGGTGCCATATCTGGGACTCCACCAACCTGGCTAACACTGTTTGACCCACCCTGGAGATCTCTAGAGACTCTGTCCCGCCAAACTTAGAGGCCTGTCCAAAGTGATTTTCCATACGAATGGCTGGTCTTGGCTCATGCTGCACAACTTCTGAAATCCTATCAAACAATAAACAGCTGGATTCAGTGAGCCCCAGGCCTGGCATTAATGGCAGCCAGCCTAGATTCACAGCTTGCCTTTGGGCATCTCCAAGCCCAGCACAAGCAGCAGCCACCTCAGACTGCTTTACAGCTCAGGCAGGGTGGCCTCAAAAGAACACAGGTGGAGGCTGACCATAGTCTGCACCACCCGGTAAACCCCAGGGCCAGCACACCCAGTGGACAGTTACAGACCACATCAGAGCACCACCACCCTGCTCTGCATAGGTGATATTCCATGGAGGGTGGAGGGTGGTAGTCGGTGGTCACAGCCAGTCCTTGCAGCTCACTGGCCTGGGTAAATCCCTCCCACTGATCTGCCAACAGCAACCAAGGCTCAACTACAAAAGGAGGGTGTACTCAGCCCACACAAAGAGGATACCTTGAGTACACAGCTTAGGTGACAGGGGAGGCTGTGCCATTGGACTGTACAGGACACCTACTACATTAGGCCACACTACTAAGACATGGAGTCAAAGCAGCTCTACCTAATACACAGAAATAAACATAGGCAGGCTGTCAAAACAAGCAGACAAAGAAACATGGCTCAAAGGAAAGAGCAGCTCAAAACTCCAGAAAAAGAGATAAGAAATGGAGATAAGCAATCTATCAGATGTACAGTTCAAAACACTGGTTATAGGGATGCTCAAGGAACTTAGTGAGGACCTCAACAGCATAAAAAGACCCAGTGAGAAACAAACAATACACTAATTGAAATAAAGAACAATTTACAAGGAAGTAACGGTAGAGTGGATGAAGCTGAGAATCAAATCAATGATTTGGAACATAAGGACAAAAAAACAAACAAAAACAAAACAAACAAAAAAACCAACAACCAATCAGAACAAGAAGAAAAAGGAATCCAAAAAACAAATGAAGATAATGTAAGCAGCCTGGTGGGACAACTTTAAGCACTCCAACATTCACTTCATAGGGGTGCCAGAAGAAGGAGAGAAAGAGCAAGAAATTGAAAATCTGTTTGAAAAAATAATGAAAGAAAAATTCCCTAAATTGGTGAAGGACATAGACATGTAAGTCCAGGGAGCTCAGAGAGTCCCAAACAAGGTGGATGCAAAGAGGCCCACTCCAAGACACATCATAATTAAAATGCCAAAGGTTAAAGATAAAGAGAGAAGCTTAAAAGCAGCAAGAGAAAAGTAGTTAGTTACCTACAGGGGAGTTCCCATAAGACTGTCAGCTGATATCTCAAAAGAAACTTTGCAGGCTAGCAGAGACTGGCAAGAAATATTTAAAGTGATGAAAAGCAGGGACCTACAGCCAAGACTGCTCACCCACCAAAGCTATAATTTAGAATCGAAGGGCAGATAAAGTGCTTCCCAGACAAGAAAAATCTAAAGGCCTTCATCATCACCAAGCCATTATCATGTGAAATGTTAAAGGGATTTATTTAAGAAAGTGAAGAAGATCAAAACTATGAACAATAATGTGGCAAAAATACATTTCTAAAAACAACTGAATCTAAAAAACAAAATAAGCAAACAAGAACTGAGACAGAATCATGGATACAGAGAGCATCTTGATGACTGCCAGATGGGAGAGGAGTGTGCAGAACTGGGTGAGGGGAGTAAGAAGTACAAACAGGCTGTTACAGAATAGCCATGGGATGTAAAGTGCAGTACAGGAAATGAAGCAGCCAAAGAACTTACAGGCATAACCCATGGACACGAACAACGGTGGGGGGACTGCCTGAGTAGAGGGTGGTAAAGGCGGGGAAATCTGGAAAACTCTAATAGCATAATCAGTAAAATATAATTTAAAACATTACAAAAAGAGATGGCTCTATATTTCAGACAATAAAATGTCTTCATCTGACATAGGATCAGATTTAGACTTAAATCAGGGGTTCTCAACCAGGCGAGATTTTGTCCAGGGGCTCACTGGAAATGTCTGGGGATATTTTTCCTTCCTGGCATCTAGTAAGTGACACCCAGGGATACTGTTGAACATCCTACAATGTAAAAGGCAGTCCCCCACAAGAAGGTATATCCAGCTTACAATGTTAAACAGTACAAAGTTTGAGAAACCTTGCTTTTGATTTAGCTGCCCTAAATTCTTTTGGGCACAAGCACAGAGTATAAACAGAAAAAATCACAGACATTTTTATATTAATAATATTTATTTACTACAAACCCACACAGTATATGATGTGCATCTAATACTGTCAAGTGAAAAAGTGATGGAAACCAGAGAAGAAATTACTTTTATCATCAACACCCGACCATCACTCACGACACTTTCTTTCTATTTACATAAAGTAAATTATCTCTCAGCCTTCTTTCCCTACAAAAACATCATTCTAATAAGGGGAAAAAAATATGCTTGTCACTTTAACATAACAAAAATCATCTGTCCTCCAGCTTAAATCATATTATCCACCAACAGGATTCAAAAAGACTTCAATTTTATTCAAGTCACAGAAAACATTTTGCAGTTTAAAGCAAGACTACTTTTATGCTACATAACTTCTGAAATTCAACATTAATTAAAGACAGGTTTCACCTTTACTCTTCTACCTGTTTTCACTCTGTAGAGCTTGAGAAATGTTAAACTAAGTTTTTATGGGCATGATTAACTTTTCCACAGAATTAAGATTCACTGCTTTACCTGACTGAAAGACAGAAGGCTTCTATTAGTTTTTAAGTATAAGAATTAAAAAAAGGAATATTTTCAGTGTCTCCAAAAATGTATACAGGAAAACTCCCCACAACTTCAAATACAGAACTGGCGCAGACCTGCCCCTGCCCGGCGCCTGTCACTCCTGTTCTGGAACAGCACCTGCACTCGGGGAGCCCCACCTGCTTGTACCCGGGACCGAGACACTCGGCTATGGCAACACCCGCGTGAGGGTGGCTGTCCTGGATGTGCCATCTGCGTGTGTCTGCGGATTTGTAACACAGCAACCTTCACTCCACGCAGGATTATACCACGTCGTGGCTGCTCACTGACTCTCACGTGAAGGCAGGAAACAGAAAAGCACTGTTAGTGCCTGTGGTTTTCACCAGGTGAAATAAATCCAACCGTGTCTATAGCTTGCTCATTTCCATCTTCTCAGGAGTGAATTCAGTGAGCTCTATGCTCGCCTCACACTTACCATCTGGTTTACCGTGTGCCTCTCTTAAGAGTTAAAGCTGATGCTGTTTAAAACTCAAAATCACAGTCAAGTGAGGCAAGTATAATTAAACACAATGTTTCAGAAGAGATATTTGCTTCCAAATTCTGCACACATTTTATTAGAACTGTAAGAGACTCAATATAAATATACCAACAATAAAGTTTACTTAAGCACCACTGAACTGTTACGCAGATGTTTCATGAGGCATCAGGACACTCACCATCCTGCTGTTTCACAAGTCCCTGCTGAATGTAGCGGATGTACGTGAAAAAGTTGCACACAGACGTGATCTAGGTCAGAAGGAGAAAATGTCATAAATAATCACATGTCTTATATAACAGTGACCTTTATTAAAATGCATGATTAAGTTACTTACCCTGTATCTACAAAAGGGAGAAATATAATAATAATTGCTTGAGTCTCCTAATTTAATTCTGTGTTTGCAGGACTTACTCTGGCCAGTGAGAGCACATTTTCTGCAAAATAATGACAAATTTCAATTTTTTTTAAATTAAAGGCATTCTGCCCTACCTTCTGTACAAGCTGAAGACAATGAGTACTGGAGACCCTGCTCTGTGCCAGGCCACTGTTCCAGCTGCTGGGCTACCATGATGGACAAGGCAGAGTCCCTCCCCCTTAGGGGTTACCAGTCTAACGTGAACTTAACAGCATAACCTTAAATGTGGTTCTAGAAATAGAAACTAAGTGTTTTAAATACATGTCCTATCCTGGAGCAAATACCCTAATGAGTGATCTGGTACAGGAAAGCTCTCGGCTTTCCAGCAGAACTTTGACTCCTTCCTGGGTGGAAGAAAGCCTAATGATGATTATCGAGTCTCAAAACATGTCACCAATAGCTTTTGGGCTAGTAGCTTCCAGATAAGGTACTTTTCAATGTGTTTTGTTGGTTTACACGCATTTAATGTGGTACCTGGGCCTGAGGAATACAAAGGAATACGCCACCTTACAAAAATACTGAATCTTAACAGTTATAGAAAGGGTGGACACTACATTCCGATATACCATCCTTTCTATTTACATACTATAAAATCTAAAATTTGGTATAAGAGCCTTCTGTTTAGAATTAGGCTACAAGCCTCTTGAGGGCAGGGACTGGAGTGTATTCACCTTAAATGGCCAGCACCAAGCGTGTCCCTGGCTGTTGGTGAAGAGAGACCACCTGTTCACTCACTCTGCTGCTCAGGACGAAGCTGGCTTGTGTGCCAGGCTGGGCTCGCAGCAGCCCAGCTGCCGCCCGGGGCAGTCGGGAGCCTGGCTGAACACAACCACCACCCCGATCAATGCGGAATCAGTGTCGTTCTAAGTAACCACCCCGATCAATGCGGAATCAGTGTCATTCTAAGTAACCACCCCGATCAATGCGGAATCAGTGTCGTTCTAAGTAACCACCCCGATCAATGCGGAATCAGTGTCGTTCTAAGTAACCACTCCCGATCAATGCGGAATCAGTGTCGTTCTAAGTAACCACTCCCGATCAATGCGGAATCAGTGTCGTTCTAAGTAACCACCCCGATCAATGCGGAATCAGTGTCGTTCTAAGTAACCACCCCGATCAATGCGGAATCAGTGTCGTTCTAAGTAAAATAAAGCGGCCAGCAGCGTTTTATATGACATCACAAATTAAATAATTTTTTAAAAATTAAATGAACATTAAATTCCAACTATACTTACAAGAAATATGACACAAATGTGCCTCCATAATAAGAAAACACAGAGAAAATGTGTATTTAAGATAGGATAATTTTGGAGATGGCCATTCTAATCACAAATAATTTTTGTCTTTTCAAAGAAATTTTGCCTCATGATTTCTTTATTAGTGAATTCCTTTAATGATCTATAACAATATTTTTCAAACACACTACACTACTAGCTCAGGGAAGAAAGATCAAGAAATTTAAAGAACAAGTGTTGGAAGTCTTTAGAATTTCCAAAAGTATAATTTTACACAAGAAGAAAAAAGGACCATCAAACTGATAAAAATCAATTTATACACTATCCTTCTGGAAACAGATTATACCTATTTGTCTACTATTTTGCCTAATTGTGAAAGGATCTGCTAAAGTGATTTTAAGTATCAATTTTTAAAATAATAAAAAGTATGGAAGTTTTCTCATTTTTAAAGCCATCTGAAAACTGTCACCGCCAACATATTTCATTTGAGCTCGGAGTCGATGCCGACCCTCTGACCTCCGACTCCACTGCTCTGTCCGCACTCCACACCGCCTCCGAGTCCGCCGTCAGCTCCAGTCCCGAGCTTTCAAACCCTTGCTTTCCATTTTCACTTGGGATGTCAAATGTTTAAGTCCAGACCCATCATCTTCCCAAAAGCAGAGCCCCTCCCATTAATTTCCAAATGCCACGTCATTCTCCTACTCAGTCATCATTAACTCCTTTGTCTGTGACCAGCCCTCCGCCCAAATCTAATGGTCCCCTAAGTTTTCTTCAGATCCGTCCCATCTTCCCTCCACACACACTCGCCACCCTCTGAACATACCGTGCTTCCTTGTTTCTAGGCTTTCGGTCGTATCTGTTCTTTTTCTATCCAAATCCCACCCATGCTTCAAAATCCCAGGTCAAATCCAATCCCCACCACGGGACTATCATCCTTAAAATTCCTATAGCATCTGCCATTCCTTAGAGATTATCTTCGAACCTAGTCCACGGGAGCCTTGGCCGGAGCCAAGCTTCACATTTCAAAAAAAGAGGACAACATCATCTTAAAGTGTATGTTCCACACAATATGCACTTAAAAAAACTGAGTTTCTGGCCCTCTTCCCACAGCACAATATCCTTAAATTGTGTAAACTGTTCCCTGACCCTAGTCTACATAATTATTTTACTAAGATACTATATAAATCCACTTCAATTGGTACTCTCATTTGTCATCATATATTTGCATGTCTGTGTGACATATTATGCAAGCACGAATTTAAAACTTTATGATTAAAAACTACTATATGCTATACTTAAAATAAGGTATAACACAAACTTTAAAAGCATGAACACTGCTAGCATTAATGATCAGGATAAGAATACATGGATATCTGCGGAGTAGGTGTAAGAATGTAAACAATTCCCCAACTTCAGAGGCCACTGTGCTACAGGTGCTTCACAAGAGGAGTGTAAACAGGATACAACTCTAGGTGGGTTATGTGGCCCACACAGCACACGCATGACTAGGTCCCTCCACAAATGATTATCCAAATACCAACACTATCTGATCCTACTGAGAACATAATTTTCATTAGCAGGGAAGGGGGAAAAATCAGACAACTCCCTAACAGACTTTATAACATAGACCTATGGTGACTCTCGATCAGCCTTTTCCTCCTCTGTCTTCAAACTGACCCAGATGAGAGTCACTTGCTGCCTTCTACGAGCTCTCTTGGGCTTTCCAGTACCCTATATTAACTTAGTTCTAAACCGCCAGGTAAGCATCTTCCTCAACATATTTCCTAGTCACTCTTTAACCAGCTGTGCCAAAGGTTTTAGGTACTCTTGATTTCCATCTTTCTTCCTCCACAGTCTGGGTGGGAAAGAGCCTGCCCCACTATGAAATGCAAGAGTCTTACCTCTGAAGACTCACAACTGCCAAACATCTCTCACACACGAAGACAGAACCGATCATTTCCCAAAGTGAGAATCCTTTATTACGACAGTATGAAGGGAAAAGGCTACTTAAGTCTTTCACTACCTAAGTCTTTTTGGTATCTGTTTTCACACTTGATAAGACTTGGTCTAAATCACTGTCTTCCCAATGAATTTTGCTGGTAACCCTTGGGAACAGACATTTTACACAGCAACTGAGGACGCATAGCTATACATACATGTGTAACAACCAAAAATTCTGCTTAGGACCCACTGAAGTGACTTCATGATCAGCCAATGGGTCATGACCCGTGGTTCAAAGAGTCTCAAACTCCTGGACTGCCTGGACCCCGAACATACACGTATGTTTTTGTAGATAAAAGGGCTCCCTTTTGACTCTAATTTGAAACGCTACATCCCACACTGTCTGGAGGTTTGTGCCTGAGCTGCCTAGGCTCCAAAAAGAAATTTAACCACATTTAAAACTGGGAAAACTAAGTAATTACAACACGTAAACATTTAAAAACTCGGTATCTTCCACAAGACATGGTTCTGAAAACGTACTTGGGTCCTCCACATTCGACTGCAGAAGCTTTCACGAACCGAACAGGCTGCAATCCCACTGGCTCAATGCTTAGAGTGTTGTTTTCCACAGCCTCCAAAACAGCTGAAGCCAACTTAAAAAAAAAAAAAAGTATTAGATACTGTGCTGGCAGAAAAATACCAAATTTGTATTCTACAGTGAACCAATTTTTAACATTCTTCCCCCGAGTTCCACTAGCTTGGCCTTAGCCAATGGGGAAAAAAAGAAACCATGTGATCTTGACTTGAATTCTTTTATGATTCAAACATTGTTAAGAAAGGCAACTCAGTTATAGCTAAATAACTTCTCATTACCTGGAAGAGGATTAAAGGTGTTGATTCCAATCTCAGTTCAAGCTTACCCACAACTAACATATACTGTTAAGGGCAACTTCAAAAGGAATATCATAATGCCTTATTTTGTTAAATATATGCAATATGTTTAATACTGGTCATTCATAACAACAATATATATTATTTATAGCTATGTATTTTCTGAACTTCCATCTATGTGTACAAAAGAATTAACAGAATTATTAAATATTAAATGCCCAGATGGAGATGGTAGTAACTGATAAACAACAGATGAAATGGGCAGACTACTTCAGTCTGGCAAAATTACTAATACTGAATGGCCTGTCGAAAACCAGGCACAGAGCTACAATGAATAACATATTACACATCAAATGCTTTATTGCTCATCTTAACTTCTCCTTACAAGCAATGTTATCACTAAATCCTCTAAAGACTTAGCAAAAGACTTTTTGGATTAACTATCTTAAACCCTGATTGACAGGGTATTTATAGACAAACCTTCCACATGTAAGAGCAAATTAAGATCATGACCTTTTTATTTATCTACTTAATTCACCTCCTTTAACAACCTTATGACGCAGGCAAGAAGACATTTCCCCCCATTTTCAAGATGAGGAAACTAAATATAATTTTTATTACGTACAGATACACCCAATGACACCTTAGAGCATAGGGCGGCCCTTGCACTGTGCCCTGGACTAAGAATCAGGAACACACCCCGCCCCCAACACACAGAGAATCCTGCGCTCCAGTGCAGTGCGCACTGCTGTGTGCTCTGCTCACACAGAAAAGGTGTTCAGTACCCGAATGCCGAGAAATTATGATCCTCAAGGAACAGGGAAAATGGTAAACATGACATTTTATAATAACTTATTTATGTAAGAATTAAAATATATAACATGATTTAGCAAAAGGTATAGAAGCAACTCTAAAGCATTCCTATTAAAAAATTGTTGTAGTTACCTCACTTTTTGAGAATGTTAAACATGGAAATATATCTTCCTGATAGATTTTGTCTAAGAAAGGACATGTTCTGTCCATTGTGGGATCATCCTTCCAAGATCTGAATTCATTATACAGAGATAAGTCAGCCTGACAAACCAAAACAAAACAAACACAAAAATAACTTTTTAAAAAATATATAAAATTATAAACATTACTGAAAAAGAAATACTCTTCATTTAAAATAATAAACTGAACCATTCTTAATTAGTTATAATACCTAGTGGCAATTTTTCTTTTAAAAAATTCAAACTCCCGAATGATTAATAGGCCCTTTTCAATGTACCCACCACGGTATCTAATGACGCAACCATCAGCCCTCCCCAAAGTTAACGTGGAGCTCCTCTTAAGACACATGTGCACATTGTTCTGAATATAAAAAATGATGACAAGTCTTTAAGTGAAAGTAATAAAAAACTAATTTGGACCTAAGTTAAATAAAGTATTTGAAAAAACTGAGACTGACTAAATTGTAAAACCAAAAGTTTGGGGTAAAAATGACACTAATTGTTCTACTATTACCTGAAGGCATTTACAAAGGAATTTCCAAAATGTTTATTGTACAAGCAGCAAGACTTGAAAGAAGCACACATATGAGCCTCCTAAATTGATTATCTTAAAATATAACACTGATTTAGATATCTTTTGGCATATGAACATCCAGTAACCACCAGCTGAATTATCAACAATAATCCAGGCTGGCAACCAGCCTTCCTATTCACTCTGCCAGCTGTCCTTCTCTTTCCCTCTTCCCTTTTAACTAATTTAAGTGTTCTTCCCTACAGATTTCCCAGCCGAGCTCAATACCACCTGTCAACATACAAGGCACCCAGACACCCAGAGTAATGTCCCTCATCCGCCTGCAGCTCTGAGGCCCTCTGACTCAGAAGCCCTGGGTACACTCTCAACGAGGCACTGACCACAGGTATGGCCTCTAGGATAGCTTAATCAGGTGTGCAGGTATTCTACATGTAAGTAAAAAAAGGCTGACTGTATCCAACCTTTCCTACAGACTTGCTTAGAGAAAGTGAGTTGTCCAAGGCTACAGAGCAAGAAGCTAGTCAAGTTCAAATGCACACCTAAGTGACTGGATCTCAAAGCCTTGCAGAACGCCTGTGGGTGTGTGTGCACTCTCGCATGTTTTAAATGTTGCAAATGTCATGGCTGAATGCCTGCACCACATTTTCTACAGAAATACGAATGTGTTTCATTTTCTTTTGAATTATTACATCTTTTATTAAAACACACATCAAATTTATATCTTTCCTTTGTCTAATAAAACTTTTTGACACATTTTTCACAAAACAGAATACAGTATGTAGCTGGAAAGCTGAAAGTTATTAAAGTTATATGCTGCCTATTCACATTTTAGGGGGTTTCAATAACTGAAAGTGAACCTTTAAAATGTTCCATGAGAAAACATTACAACTTTGTTAGTGTAAACAATAGGAAAAAAGGTACATAATTACACACACTGAGAAACCATCATGAAAATACAAGCTGTACCAGCCATTAAAAATGCTAAATTCAAAGAAATTAAAATTATGACTAAAAAAAGTTTCTTAAATATTTAACAGAACCAATGTAAATTTTGTATTTTGTCACATTCAGATCTGACCAACTACTGAACTTCTCTCTCACAGCACCTTTGATAGCAACTAAACAAGATGTAATTCAATTAAAATAGTAATGACCTTGGTTATTCAGTTTACTAAAGTCCTGGCCTCCATGTAAAAATTTAACTGAATGAGCACAGATGGCCTCTTAAAGATTAATGGGCTTGAATTCAGCAATGTAAAATAGAGCTTTTAAGAAAAAACAAGGGAGGGCTGCTCCATAAATTACTGATTAATCCCCTCGGAAATGCATTCTCACCACATGCAATGATTAAGTAAAAAATATTTTACAATTATACAATTTTTACTCAAAATATTATGTTATCATTATACTTTTTAAAACAATAAGTCTTCCATTAGTTCTATTTTTTGTTGCTTAATTATCTAAATTAGCTCTAAGACTCCCTGTACTCTGACTCCTTTAACTCTCCTTCTCCCAGAATTTAAGTAAAAGCAACACACTGCTCTTCAAGGAATCACCTCTGTTTACACATTTGCCACACTCCTACTTTGTCAGAGCACCTGAGCAGAAATGTTAACTAGTCAGATCAGTAAAGCCACCCGCTCTCCTTTACGCAAAACATGACAGTTTGCTCCCTAAATGAAATAGCGAGATCAAGAAACTTACCAAGTTTCCAGCAGATACTCCAGCGTCAGTCAGGTAGAGAACGGAACTGAAGAATCCCTGAAAGCAGCCAGCTCTAGATTAAGCCTCCCCCATCTTAATATTGCTAAAATGTTTGCTGGCAAAAATCATAACTGACACCTCAGTGATGAGAATAAATAAGCACCAACAGAGTCAGAGGGGACAGTCCTTGAGGAGTTACCTCTTTGCAGTCTTTTACAATTGGCTGCATCACATTGAGCTCCTGATGACTGCCACTCATAGCACTGCTTGTACTCTTATTTCTGGTATGCCCCTTTCTAAAAGGGGTCTTTCCTCCTGGCAGAGGCTCTTGCGTGGGTGAGGTTGGAGAGCTGGACAATACGAGCGTCTTCAATGCAGCTACTTCAGCCTGAAGTACATCGATCTTGAGAAGCAATTGACATCGTCACACATACTAAATACAGTAACGACCGGTGCAGCTAAAGGCGAGCAATTTTGTCAAAACACTTTCAAAGATAAAATGTAAGTATGATTTGTATTTCCTGTGGACTAATAAAAGCAAAGTAAAACTAAGCTTTCTGATGTTTCCACACAGTGGATTCAGCTGCTATTCACAATGTCTAGTGAAATTTAAAAATTATCAAACTAACATTTTGTTTATGTGAATTTTCAAAATCTCCAAAATATAAGTTTATCATCAGATGCAGTTCATTTCTAAAACAGTAAACTCTAACATTTCAGTAGCTTTTTTAGTGAATTAAGAGAATATATACTAACTCAAAAATGTAATTATATAATCCTTTTGATAATACACATGATTCACATGCCTTCGAATCATCTGGTTCTAATATAAATGGACACCAAATGTCCACTATTAATTTTATCTACATGGTAGCTATTTTCTCCTTTACAGTTTTGAAATCTTCTAAAGTAAACACTATGTTTACAATCAGAACAAAACCCACTGTTAAGGTATCTTTAAGACAGTAATGACTGGGTAACAGGAAGAAGGTCAATCTGGCAGCCACCACAGCGGGGGTCCTGGCAGTCTGATGGCAGCAAAGGGCAACCTGCCAGTGGTGCTGCTGAGTGACTGACTGCCTCCCACTTTACCAGGACGTGATCCCGGGGCCCTATCCCAAACGCCAGAAGAGTGGGCTGCCACAGCCAGGGAATACAGTATGTAGGTGGGAGTCTACGAGCAGCATATGCACGACGGATGGCACGTGGGAAGGCAACTGCCCAGCTCTGCGACCACTCACATCACGAGAGGGATCCACGGGACGACTGGGACCACCCAGACCCGAGGCTGAGCTGGGCTGGACCCATTCAGTGGGACCTAGATGGACATCGGGAACAGTGTGGACATGTCCCCCACACCTGTTTCTTGGAATCTCATGTGTAAGCACCTCTTCAGCTTCATAGCCTTCATGCTATTCACGTCGTGGGTCGGGGAGACGACCCCTCCTACCTGCCCGTGGGGCCGAGGTGATATGCTCACAATAATCTGCACCTGGGAGGAGGCGGCGATCCCACCCAAGAACCTGCGCAGGTGATTCACTAGGAAATCTGGGGAGACTGCATGGGCTTTGTGCCCCCACACTGACTCCCTCATTCTCAGAGATGTAGTCTTAATCTAACCCCGATAAAACTTAGTGCTGTGGTTAAAAAAAATACAGTGATCACTAATTTCTTACTTTGTATACAACTAAAAACAGTAAAAACTTACTTTTCCTTGTGCTTCTTTCAGCTGCTTTTCTGCTGTCGCCTGCTTGACATTCGCTTCTCGCACCATCTTATGCGCTTCCTGGAAAAGTTAACATCTCAAAGTTTGGAAGCAAAGTTTTTAGCACTTATTTTCAAAACTCTCTTAATAAGTGACTAAAACAAAGACATACTACCAAAATTTAGCCTGAAAATAAGTATTCAGTGTCAGCTACTGAAATAGCAGCTGTCAGCAGGGAGACAAACTATCAGAAATTAGGAGCAGGCACTCTTTCAGCATCGACAACCTCTGAGGAGCCAGGCAGGTGCCGTCACTCCGACCCGCGGCTGCAGGGAGGACCGCGAATGTCCTTCCTGCAGATGAAAACACATGCTCCGAGTGTTAAACCCGACTTCTAGGCGATCAGGTTTTTATCATTTGATCACTATACGCATGTGTATATATGTCTACTACCTACACACACACTCGTCTTAGTCACAGCACAGACATACAGACGGGACAAGTAACACTGAAACGTCATCGTACTGCAGCTTACAGAAATGACAGCTGAGAAATCTTGGCTTTCAATTTTTTTAAAAAGAAGAGAGTCACAAATGATATGAAGTCATGATTTTCTACAGAGTAATCTGAAAAGATAATTCAGTTTACCTTTTAACAGGGTCTTAATTTTTTAGTACCATGAATATGAAACTCCAGGTATTTCATTCTCTTTTATTCATCAAACATTTATTTGCGCCGTCCCTGCGAGGTTCTGTGCCAGGCGCTCACAATATACTAGGAAAAAAGACAAGGTCCCTGCTCTTAAGGAGCATACATCCTGATCACATTCTAATTATTAAAATATCTGAGCAAGAATTCCGGACTTTATTCTAAGTATAGTATGAAGTCTTACAGTTTTCTAAGAAAGAGAGGGATATGACTGAACTTGTATTTTAATTTTTATTTACTGATTTTAGACACAGAAAGAGAGAAGGGGAGAGGGAGACAGACTGAGGGGGGAGAGAGATAGAGAGAGAGAAGCACTGATTTACTGTTCCACTTATTAATGCACTCATTGGTTGATTCTTGTACGTGCCCTGATGGGATCGGATGATACTCTAACCAACTGAACTTGTATTTTTAGAAGACTGCTCTGCTGTACATAACTGCCCCTATAAAAGGATTAAAGATGGACTGGCACAGTATATAGGGTGCTCAAGATAATCCCCTGGGATGTAATAATATATACTTTGGAACTTCAATTTGCAGTTTATGAGATAGAAGAAAGGAAGGAAGTAGGGAAGGAAGGAAAGAAACTAGCTTCAAAGATATTTAATAAATATCTTGACAATGCCACCCTCACTAGGTCTGTCAACTGTTCAGTGGCAAAGTGGGAGCGTGGAAGTCCTGAACCTCAGAGTTTAACCGTGGCACTCCTATTTGTTCATTTGCTTTTACGGTATTGCAGGGAACTGCAGTTTATATTGGGTTGGCCAGAAAGTCCGTTACATTTTTTCCTTAGGGGCTCGAGTAGAGCTTAGTTGTCTTTAACTTCATTCAAACCAATTTTGTTAGATTGTTTTGTGACACCTGTCACATCAGCAATCCATGCATTTAAAAAAAAAGCAAAATTGAGCAACCATTTTAATATTGAAGATGGAAGACGACAATGCAACATTTTTGGCATATTATGCTTCACTATTTCACGAAAGGTAAAACTGCAACTGAAACACAGAAAGATTTGTGCAGTGTAAGGAGATGGTGCTGTGGCTGATCAAACATATCATAAATGATTTGTGAAGTTTCTTGGTACTATTACCATTTTGGCTGAATAATTCTTTGCTGTGGGGCTGTCTTATACACTGGAAGACGTTTAGCAGCACCCCTGCCCTCTACCCACTAGAAGTCAATAAACTGCAGGAGATAGCTGACATACTGGAAAGATCCAAATCAATAAAGTTACTGGTGAAAATGAAAATTGTGTTTCTTATTTTACGGAAAAAAGGTAACGGATATTTTGGCCAACTCAGTATGTGCCCATGAATGTGAATTTGCAGATTATGTTAGTTTAAATAAAAGAAGCTTACTATCAATGGTTTATGATGAGAGGAGATTCACTGTGAAAATCTTCCATGAACAATTATGCTGGTTATTTTGTACCAAAGCCCTTAGGACTGTCAAATTTAATAATTAAGTAAGCGTTTTTCTTGTGAAAATAACAAATGTTTCAGATTTGTTGAATGTTTCTGTAATAATAAGTAGCTGTCAGTAGAACTATTTGGCAGATATTTTCAAAATAATAAACATATCTAATCCGACTCTTCAAGATAAATGACATTTTAACTATAAATGCAGAGTAACTCAAGCTATGGAGAGAATAATTATTTAAATGTTTAGAAATAGACTCTGCTTTCATTAATAGTGGACTATGCAACTTGGACCGAACCTCTCATGGGGAACAATGAAAAGAGCTGGACAATTTTTTACAATGTGTTTGAAGGCATTACAGAGCAAATGAAATAGTGAAGGACTGGGGGACTGAATCCAACAGAAGATGTAAACTCAGAAGAGCGAGTTGGGATTTGGGGAGATTTTTCCCTTTGAAGGACACAGTGAAAAGATACAACACCCATGTAAGTGGAGTCCCGGAAGGAAAGAAAAGAGAGCTAGAGGGAGAGAGAAGCAGTCTCTAAACAGAGTACAGCATTTTACACAATGACAAAACACATCAAAAGTAGGTACAAAACAGTGTGAAAATTTTCTATCAATCTGTCATTCTGAAACGGAAAATGACAGAAGAATCATTTGTATCAGGAGTCAGCAAACTTCTTCTCTAAGAGCCAGACAGTAAGTAGTTTTGCTCGTGAGACATGCTCTGTGGCCGCCACTCAACTGCGCTGCTGCAGCGTGAAAGCAGACAGTACATAAACGAGTGAGTGTGGCCATTTCCACACAAGTGTATGGGCACGAAAATCTGAATTTCATAGTTTTCATGTCACAAAATATTCTTCTGATTCCCCTCAATTATTTTAAAATGTAAAAACCAGTCAGCTCAAGGCTCTACAAAAGTAGATACAGACTAGCTTTACCCTGCAGTAAGTAGTCACACATTTATACTGACAAACTCTGAAAATAGAATTTTAACCTAGTTCTGCCAAAAGCATGAGTTATTCCTAATCTTCTGATTAATCTGCACAAACAATTTGTTGCTATTACATAAGACAGAAATTCAATACAGAATTTTCTGAAAAAACTTTCACATAACTGACAACAGAGCTGAAAATTTAGTATAATGGTTTAAAACAAGGGAACACACTTCTCCCATCTGGATCCATATATTGGTGCAGTTTCAGCAGCATTAAATCTAATTGAAAAAAACAACACTTAGACCAGACCTTCATCAAGATAATACATTGTTAAAACAAGATTTTCAAAACCAAGGTAACATATTCAATCAAACTCTTCTCACTGAATACAGGGGTGTGCAAAACTAAGTTTATGGTTGTATGCGAAACTGAACTGATTCTTGTATTATTATTTATTAATGATTGTGTTACTTTCCATACAAACAACTGTAAACCCACTATGCCCACTCCTGCAAGTTAATGTGTACCCAAGCAACATGTTTTAGTGAGAAAATATTGTGTACTATTATAAAAAAATTTTATTTTTATTTTCTCATTCCTTATAAAACTATTGCTTTACAATTTATATAACACATTGTTATGAATGCTAGCATATGCATATAACTTATAAGTATACATGCTCTTAGAACAGTGCCCAGCCCATAGGAAATCCTCAAGAAATATAAGGTATCTTCATCATAACTAAGGTACACGCTCGAATTCTTCTTTTACTGATCAGGTACATGAACAGAATGTCTGGTATATACTGATCTAGGTAAAAAAATGATGGTGGTGTGAAAGATGGTGTTACCAACATCAAAATAGAAAGGCGGATGGATTGCTTTATGTGCTTGAAGTAGGACCGTTCTGAGTCCGAATGTGGGATGGAGACAGGCCTCAATGACACTCTCTTCAATGATGGCTTGAGACAGAAGAATCGCCACTTGCAACTTTTACAGTACTCCAGGCAGTAGCTGAGGGCACAAATGTGTGTCCCAGCAGCACTCCTTAGCCTACTATGCCTCGTTTTCTTCACACATAAAATGATAATAATTTACACTCTATGCCTCATAGCATTATGGAGAGAAAACCACACATATAAAAATTTACTAAAACTGGCTGACAATTTTTTAAAATCTTAGGATCACCTATCTTTTTTCCCCACATTACATGTAGACTACTTTGTAAAGCATTCTTTCAACTGACTTAATTTTATAGTATTATCTCAAAATCTAAGATACTAGAAGAAAAAATATATATATAACTTTAGAGTTCTTCCATTTGACACTTTAAGACTCAACTTTGCTATATACAAAGTATAATTATATGCAAGATTATTCATCATACATAATAAACTGCTAATTTAAATTTATATGTTAAATATACCAAAACTGTGCAGATTGAGTTTATTTAGAATAATCTGTAATTCTTAAACCTACACACGTATATACATACAAATAAAATACAAGCAGAAAATCTTTTCAAAGGACAATGGTAAACTGAGATCATGAAGCCTCGATTAAGACCAGAGAAAAACTTTTACTCAAAATTCCTAAGTAATGGGTTTGAATACAACTTTCTTCATTACTAAAATCATGTTAAATCAATGTAATTTCTTTCCCAGAAAGTTCATGTCAATACTATCAGCCATTGTTAGCTTAGGGATAGCAAAGAGACCCTAAAACCATGTTTTCTAGATATATTTTCGTTAATTACAGAAACTGCAATTCTGGTACTTCACATCCCACTATTGAGAGGAAAAGGGTTCTGTTTGTTTTCTTTCAATTTCATCTAGCAGATATACATGTAAGTACAGACGGGCAGAGCTAAGCAAGGCTAAAATTCAGGGCATGCAGGTAAGAAATCAAAATTAGCGTAAGTAGTATAACATATCTATCTGCTTTCTTATCGAATACCAACACACCATTTGGAATTTTCTTCTAGCCAGACAACACTGGAAGAAAGTCTTACGTTTCTGTGTACCCCCTGTACAAATAAAAACATAACAAGACACACAGCTAGCCCTGTGTGCCTTGTCTAGAAGAAAATATATATATATAACTTTAGAGTTCTTCCATTTGACACTTTAAGATTCAACTTTGCTATATACAAAGTATAATTATATGCAAGATTATTCATCATACATAATAAACTGCTAATTTAAATTTCCAGACCTTTGATTTCCCCACCTCCTCCACCTTAAAGTTCTCTTCCTCTCATTTCTGATGGCTAGCTAACTAAACAAAATATAAATTAGTTTTAAAATGTTCATGAAAGAAAATGACCCCCAAAAGGACAGGGAGACAGCAAGGTGTGGAACAGAAGGTGCACAGAAAGCTCACATATCTATAGAGTTCCATATAACACTGCTCATAATCATAAAAACTGTAGAACATGCATTTGATAGATTATTCTATTACACTGACTATGCAGTAACATAGAAAGAGATTTGGAAAAAACCTATAAAATACAGTAGGATTACAACTATGTGAGCAAATATGCACACCCAACACTGAAATACATAGATGCTGCATACATACAAATAAAGGGTAAGGAAATTCCCCCCTAAAATCTTGCATTACATCAAAAGTTTTAAGAACAAATTTCTAAGAAAAAAAATATTGGTGAGTGATAATAACATTAGTCATTCTAGTAACACATGGATGTTTTTGATAAGGAACATTTCTGGGGGCTAACCTAAAGGAGGCACTCCGTGGCAGCAATTCTTAACAGCAAGGAAGTACTATCCTCTACCCATCCCTCATGAATATTTATAAGTTGTCAAAATGATCAGGGAGTATTTTTAGCACAGGGGGTGGGCAAAGCCAAGTGTGACAGTTAATTTTGTGTCAACCTGACTGTGTCCGGATATTTGGTCAAACATTACCCTGGATGTTTCCGGATGAGATGGACATTTAAATCAGCAGGCTGAGTACTGCAGACTGCCCTCCAGGACATGAGTGGGCCTCATCCAATCAGCTGAGGGCCTGAACAGAACAAAAAGCTGACCCACACAGAGTTGAGAGAATTCTTTCTGCCTTCAGACTCAAACTGAAACATCAGCTCTTCCTGGGTCTTGAGCCTGTCGGCCTTAGAATTAGGATCACACCATCAGCCCCCCTAGTTCTCAAATCTCTAGACTTGGACTAGAACTATACCGTCAGTTCTTCCGGGTCTCACCCTGTAAAACTTGGGACCTGCCAGTCTCTATGATCATATAAGCCAATTCCTTATATGTCTTTTTCTGTATACATGTGTCAGTGTATATACACACATACTATTACTTCTTTTTCTTGGAGAACCCTGA
This sequence comes from Tonatia bakeri, assembly GCA_004024845.1. Lineage (NCBI taxonomy): Eukaryota > Metazoa > Chordata > Mammalia > Chiroptera > Phyllostomidae > Tonatia > Tonatia bakeri. The sequence continues at coordinate 147,092 of PVIA01001680.1, read as the reverse complement.
CTAATACACCAAGCACACAAAATATCCTACAACATCAATGGCATTCCTGTTGAGAAACACTGTTGAGTTGGGCAAAAATGATGGTCCCAGAGGGAGGCTGCAGGTAAAAAGGTGTACCTTCCAGTAGAGAGATGTACCTCCTTCAACTCCTATCATCCCGTACCAGACAGACACCAAGGGTTTGACATCTTTGTTGTAGAAGTCGCATAAAGTTACTCTAAAGCAGTCCCTGAATACTCAGTAAAAGCCAAGATTAAAATCTACCTCCTTTCTTTCCACAGATGCATTTTAAATAACCTGATACCAGTTGCCCAGTCTTCTTTCCTTTTCACAGCATTTTAAGTTGCAGGCTCTTCATTTCTTAAGGATTTTATTTTTTTCTTACAGGACTTATAAATATGCATAAATCTAGGCATATTTTCTCCAGATTCCCTCAAAAAACAATTCTATCAATATATAAAATCAAGACTTTGATTTTTAAGATGTAAACAGACCAACCTCGAACAGACTAGCCGTGAGCTCCTCCAGTTCCTGTCCAAGTTGATCCCGCACTTTGGAAAGCCTCTCACACTCTTCATCTTTTAACTTTAGCTCCTGTGAGAAATCGATCATTTTACTTCGGGTTTCCATGGTTTGAAGTTAGACTCAGCAGACTATATAATCTTTACTAATAAAATTACAAAATATTAATGCTCTTCCCTTCTACAACAGTAACAATGAAATGTTTATTTAGCACTCGCTATGTGGAAGACAATTGGGCAAAACTAAAATTACAAATAATTCTGACTCACATATTAAATTTTCATGTTTCTGTCATAAAACATCCAAAGATTAAGCATGATTATATATTACAAGTGAAAATAAACAATTAAATGATTTCATTCTTTTCTCCCTTAACTTCTGTCTGAGGATATTTATTTCCATCAAGCAATTTCTTCAATTATGTTTATTTGTTTTAATTCATATTCAGTTCAACAGATTGTTTCCCATGTTTACTTACAAAATTTTTTACTTATAGATAATTTTATGTACCATATCTCAATTAGTTTAAAATTTCCACTAGACTACATCATTTGAACACTACAACCAGAGGCAAATGGTGCATATTTAAAACCTAGAAGAATGTTAACAAAAATTACATCTTACATTCATACATGACTCCCAACAGAACACAAGAAGATGTTTAAAAAAACTCCTATATTAAGATGTTACTGTACAGTGTCAGATAAGTATGAGATTCAGTGGGATGATTACTTAGTAAATTATGTAATGTCTAATCACTAGGGTGTACACCAAAACTAGTATTTGTATGTCAACTCTAATTGAAAAATAATTGATTTAAATTAAAAAATTTTTTTTTGCTTTTTTTATTCTTCAATTACTGTTGGTCCCATTTTTTCCCCCATTGTTCTCCCCTGCCCTCGCCCCTCACATTCAATCCTCCCCCGCTCCCCACCCCCATTGTCTTTGTCCATAGGTCCTTCATACATGTTCCCCTTCTGTCCCCTGTTATCTCCCTGCCACCTCTCCTCTGGTCACTGTTTGTTCTTTATTTCCATGTCTCTGGTTCTATTTTGCTCACTTGTTTCGTTGATTAGGTTCCACCTACAGGTGAGATCACATGGTATTTGTCTTTCACTGCCTGGCTCATTTCACTTAGCATAATGCTCTCCAGTTCTACCCACGCTGTCACAAAGGGTAGGAGTTCCTTCTTTCTTTCTGCTATGGTACAGTATCCCACTGTATAAATGTACCACTTTTTTGATCCACTCATTTATTGGTGGACACTAAAAATATGGACCACTTCACAAATTTGCATGTCGTCCTTGCACAAGGGCCACACTCATCTTCTCTGTATCATCCCCATTGTAGTGAATGTGCTGCTGAAGCAAGCACTAAATTCAAAAAAAACTTTAAAGATGTTACAAATGCAATTTTATATGTTGCTCTAAATTAATCTTTCAAACTTAGAGATGAAGAAGTTCAAGCTCCTTATATTTTGGTCACAATTACACTAATAATGGGTTAGTTGTGTTATAACTGGTGACAGCACAGTTTTTGAATCTCCCAAGGACAACTCCTAAAAGCTAAATATACCAACTGTGGTATCAGAAGAACCCAATGACTACTATGTCTTCGATAAAAACAAGTAAAAGAGAATCCCCTCAAATCTTAGACCATGAGAGATTATGGCTCAACTACCAACACCACAGAATCAGCAGGTGTGTGGAAGGGAAGCAAAAGAAATAATGGGACCACAGAAGTACCCTGCAAAATCTCACAACCCAAATAATCATTATAAATAACTCAAAAGAAGAGGATTCTACCATTGGTAAAAACTGGAAAAACAAATCTGAAAACAAATGAAAAAAAGGGAAAGGTTTTCCCAGGCTCCACGTTGTAGGTTAAGTGCAAAAATCTGTCCTAAGGCAGTAAACAGTACTGTGAAGCTCTAAACTTTCAGGTATCTCAAAGCAAAGAAACCCTTTCAGCACAGAGCTCCATGCCAAGGAAAAAACTCTTATAATCTGAAACCAAACTGAAGAACAGGATCAATGGAGATAGAAGTTTCAGATATTAAAGGAAAAAGGTGAGGGCAAAGTTCCTAAGGAAACAGATAGCAGAAAATACTACAAAAAGTAAGTAGCTTATGATGTAATATTAAGCCTTTAAAGCTCAGAGACACTGGGCTAGAAGAGGAGAAAACCTGGAATAAGGCTTAACTCTAAGAGACAGAAGCAGCTAAGCAGATGCATTCAGAACAACAGAATCCCACTGTATTCACCGGAAAGCCGGTGAATGTAAAACTAAGAAAGCTATCTTGGTTTACCCACTCCTTCACAAGACCCTCCTCCTAAGGGTCCAGGGAAATCCAATTCACTGAAACATGGAAAACAAAAATGTGTGAAGTTATCATAATAAAAAACTTAAACACAAAGCCAATCCACCCAAAGGGAAAGCAAATCAGACTGCTTTTTAACATCAATGGCAGTTAATGCTAGAAAACAATGCAGTAATGTTTTTAAGATACTGGAAGGAAAATGAAAGTCAGATGAGGATTTTAAATCCAGCCAAAGTGTCCTTCAAGTGTAAGGTCAGGGGCGAAGAGTTACAAACCTGTAAAACTTCAGAGAATCTCTTTCCCAGAGCATGCCTGAGTGACCAAGTGGAGAATGAGTTTCAGGTAATCAAGAAAATACCGAACAAGATTTAACATTGAAGACTGGGGATGAGAAGTAAAGGTATTTAATTACAGAATGACAATTAAAAGATGGGGATATCAAGAGAATGCAAAGACAAGCCACAGACTGGGAGGAAACACCTGCAAAAAAACATGCCTGATAAAGGATGGTTATCCAAAAATACACAGAGTTCTTAAAACTCAAGAGTAAGAAAATGAACAATCTGATTGCAAAATGGGCAAAAGACCTGAATGAACACCTTACCAAAAAGATACACGGAGGGAAAATAGCACATGAAGAGATGCCTCATGTCATATGAAACCAGGGAAATGCAAATTGAAACAAGTACCACCATATAATGGCCAAAAAACAGAACACAGACAACACTAAATGCTGGCGAGGATGTGGAGCAACAGGGACTCCCATTCGTTGCCAGCAGGAATGCAAAATGGTACAGCCACTTTGGAAGACGGTGCAGCAGTTTTTTACAAAATTAAACATATTCTTTATTTTTACTATACATGAAGACTATTTATTGCAACAGTGCTTAATGTAGAAAAAGGTTAGAATTAACCTAAATATCCATTAATAAGGGACTGGTTAAGTCAATTACTGTAACTCCATACAATGAAAAGGGCTCGATTTCAGGACTGGGGTTACGGTTCCCGTGAATGCTGAGGGAGAGTAGTCAAGAGAGCTTAAGGAAAAAATTCAAGATGTGAACAGCGCTTACATATCTTTACATATTTCAATAGGTAATATTTAGTGTCATGCATAAAGCCTTTATGGGAATACAAAAGAAATTCCCAACCATGGTTGTCTCTGGAAGGCAACTGGCTGGCTGACAGACTGAAAGCAGTCCGACAAAAACTAAACATCTGTATTCTTGCCATCCAATCCAGCTTCGCACTCCTTAATATTAAACCAAAGGAGCTGAAACTTATGTCTACAAAAAAATCTGCACCCAAACGTTTATACACTCATAACTGCCAAAACTGGGAAGCAAACAAAATGTAGACAAATGGCTAAAATATTCAGTAGGTGAATGAATGAACTGTGGTATATCCAGATAAAGGAATATTACTCAGCACTAAAAGGAAATGAGCTAGCAAGCCATGAAAAAGCATGGAAAAAATAAGTCATAGGACTATATAAAAAAATCCAATCTGAAAATGTTACGTACTGGATGGTGCCAACTAATATGACAAACTGGAAAAGGTAAAACAATGGTTGACAGGTTTAGAGGCTAAAGAGGATAAATAATTAGAGCACAGAGCATTTTTAGGGCAGTGAAACTACTCTGGATGATACTATAATGGTAGATACGGGTCACCATACACTGGCTACAACTCAGAGATGTACATGTGACACCAAGAGTGAAGCCCAGTGTAAACTCAGGGCTTTGGGGGATGATGACTGTGTGGATGTAGGTTCACCAACCGTAACAAATGTGCCTCTCTGGTGCGCAGTGTCGGCCGTGGAGGAGGCTGTGCGTGTGCTGAGACGGGGGCTTTTCTGGGGACTATGTACTTCTCCCTCAATTTGTCTGAGAACCTAAAATGGCTCTAAAAATAAATTTTATTTTTTTAAATGAGGATAAAGATGACAAAATAGTTATATAAATATCACAGGCTTAGGGAATGTAAAAGTAACACACACACAAAATAGGAGGAAGATGAAACTAAACTCACGAATATCTTAAATAATAACTGTAAGTAAAGGAAGCAAATCACTTTGAGGCTCACAAATCAATTAGTACAAATCTAAACATATTCAACTCCATAGGGATTAACATTAAGATACTTAAACTACAATTTATAATTATACAAGAAAAAGAAAAAAACAGTAACTAGATCATTTTAGCATTGCTCATTGTAGGGAACAAAGACAGTAGCTAAAGAAGGGCTAAGAGATGCTTCTATCTTCAATTAAAGGTAACAGAATGGAAATTAAACCTTCCAAAATACCAAAAAGGAAAGAAGGAGGAGGTCACAAAAAAACAGAGCACATGGTGAAAAGACAACGGGTATCTAAAAGTCATGTAACAGAAACAAGCCAAAATGTAACACATTTATCAATAAATGCAAGTGGGTATAACTCACCTATTAAAACAAAATTATTTTCAGATTGGCTAAAAAAGCAAAATCCATCTTTCCGCTCTACACAAGAGACATACCTAAAACAATGTGATTCAGAAAGATTAAAAATAAAAGGAATATGCAGAAAAGTATACTAAAAATATATAATACAAATAAAAATAAAACAGGGCTGTCAATCTTGATAGTAGGCAGACCAGGCAGAATACAGAGCATAATCATTAAAGACAAGAAAACTTCATAATGCTAAAGATTACAATACAAAATAAAAAATTTAAGATACTCCCAAATATAAAAAACAACCTAAACAAATAGGAAGAAAGATATCTCATGTTCTTGGATAGAAAGACATCATAAAGATGCCAATTTTCCCAAATTAATTTATAAATCTATAAATGCATACATTTAATACCAGGTTCTTTTGGAACTCTAAAATTTCACTAATTTGTAAATATATATGAAAACTAAGTCAATTCATTCAACATTTCCTGCTAGGCAGGCACTACGGTAATCCTTCAGGATACAAAACCAAGTAAGATACTACTACCCCTTGATAAACTTCCATCTATTAGGTTAATACATATGTCATTCATGAAGGCAAAATTCTTGAACTGCTCCCTATAGTCTACCAAAGTGGCATAAACCTCACCCTAATACAAAAGAAGTTTTACATGTGCTCAATTTTCCTTTTCAGAGTTATTTCCTTTGATCCACACAGTAAAACTAGAGTTAATTTGGTCCAATTCATTCCTGTGTCATTCCCCTAACTGATCCTAGCCAGCTGGGCTAACCCTTTCCCCATAAATGTCAGACTACCTTCTCTTTAAGCTTCAAGTTCCAACTTAATTAATGTACCTATATGAAGTCAAATTTGTAGCTCATGAAAGTATTTCTTGGAGTTCAATTTGTACTTTCATTATAATACAGTTTTCAAAATTCATTCTTTCAATGAACATTAATTTTGTGTTCACTGGATGTTAATTTTTCTGTTAGCATCAGGCATTTATCTAAGTGGTGGAGACTCACAAAAAAAGTGAGACCCAGTCCATGATTTTCAGGACGTCACAGCCTACTAAGGGCAGCAAATCTTTAAACAGATTCACAAGGCAATGTGGTAAGGACTATCGTAGTAATATGTGCATACTAGGAAATGTACAGAATTGTAAAGAAAAGAATAAAACAGTATGGTTTTATAGCAGGGGAGGAGTGGATGCCATAAGAAGATAATGCGAGAAAGTTAGGGTTATGGCCAGTCCTAAAAAGTCATGGCTAAGAAATTGAGACTTACTTGAAAGACAAGGATAATTTATCTCAAAGGCAATGGGGAGTCACTAACAGATTTTAAGTAGAACAGTGACAATCAGATTTGCAATTCAAATGATAACTTGGAAGGTGTGACTAGGTTAAAAAAAAAAAAGACTGGAGACGAGGCAAACCGTTGATCAGTGCGGTATTTTAGGCAAGAGATACAGCTTTAGAGTGGGAACACCAGAGGAAAGAAATTTGAGAGATATTTAAAACACAAAGTGTCAGGACTCTTGAGCGAGTGTATTTCATCAAATTTAAGACACAATTTTTAAGATAAGCATTTCGTACATCAAGAAATACAAATGTTGTCAATGGAACTATGATAAAATGCTTCCTTTTCACTTAGAATTTTCATTTTACACTTATAGGAAGAACTCTTTTAAACTGATGAAGACACAGACTTTTATCACGTCATTCTTCTCTTTTGTACCTTTCTTTTTGTCATAGTAAGATCATTTTGAAGACATTTAACCAAGTAATTAAGTCCAACAACTACAGTTCCCAACTCACATACCTCAACTGAATTAACCACACATGAACAGCTACAACCAAGTTCATGCGCAAGTAGGCGGTGACGACTGTCACGACTGCTGCCCAGCTGAGAGCAATTTTAAAACTCATACTGATTTCAGAGAACTTAAAATAGGAAAAAACGTCCAACGCAGAGTCAGCGAAACATCACTACATATACATGTCTTTTCTCTCCACCTACAGACACCTCAAGGACAGGGTCAAAAAAAATTTTATTTTTTCCCTCTCAGGGCCTCATAGTGCCCTAAGTACTTTGGTTACTCAAGTAATATTTGTTTATAAAGACCACAGTAAATGTTTATACACATTCTTAGCCACAGTACAACTGTGCTCAAAGTGGATTTGGTACAGGTATGTGTTTTTGAGTGACTTTCTCCGGCTGCAAGCTATCCCACTAGATGTTATTGTCCAAGTTATTTTATTCTCTTTTAGGAAAGAATAATTAAAAGATGAAAAGTAACTCTCTATACCAGTAGGTCTCACACTTCAGGAAATACAAGAATCAACAGGAGAGTTTAGTGAAAATGCATATTCTCAAACCTCAACACAGTAATTTTGTTTAAGCAGAATTTGAGAAGCTACATTTTAATAAAGATATACTAAAGCCAAACTTCTGGCTCAGAATTCCAACAAAAACTGTTCTGCAACAATGACCCATGGAAGGCCAAATAGGTGAAAGACTAAATCATCACCTCTGACATCCCCATACCTGAACGTCCATGGTCACGTGGGTGCTCCCACTGCACACAGTACGGATCTGCTGCTGGAAAGTGGCGGCCCAGCCAGGGACTACATTTCCCAGCCCACCACACATCTAAATAGCAGAAAGTAACTGTTCACACCAAAGCAATGTGATTGATGGTTACGTGTATCACTTCTGAGTCAAGGCTTTTTAAAGACAGGCATACCTTCTCCAAGTTTTCTTTTCCCTTCATTCCATTGGTTAAGTACAGATAGAAATAAAACTCTAAAAGACCACAAAGATCCAAGACAAAAGAAACACGGACATGTAAATTATTTCATTCTCAAAGAACTCCCTATCAACCAGGAGCATCTGCTTTGGGGTGTTAAAAGAATAAAAATAAACTTCTATCAGGTTAAGTACTAAAATTTAGGGGTTCCTTACAAGCAGCTAGTATGTTTGTAACATATTATGCATATGTGTCTATTTATACAACAATGTAACTGCATATACATGTATATATTCATTTATTCAACAAAATGTATCCATTACATGCTCAAGATATAATCATGAGCAAAAACACATGCAGTCCTTATCCTTATGAAGCTCAGAATTAATGAAGCCTGTGTGTGTGTGTGTGTGTGTGTGTCTGTGCTGGGATAGAATAAAGAAACAAACTTTCGCTCCCAGTCATGACAGAGGAACAGGGATCACATTTACCACCACTCCACCTGACACAATGAAAAGCCTGGAAAAAACATATGAAGCAAAGATGTTTAAGGCAATGGATGTCAGGCAACAAAACAGCAATCTTCCAGATATGGCAGAAAATAAAAGGACCTCTGTGATTTGCCCCAGCTTATCACCCAAAGAGAAGAAAAGTCTGACTAGACAAAGATTGAAATAGTTATTTAACTAAATTTCGTATGTTTAAGAAGCTAGAGGAAAGACTACATGTTAAATACAGCAAAGAAGGGTTAGCAGAGTAGATATTGCAAAAGAAAACAGTGGCACAGCCATAGAAACTCTCCACAATGAAACACAGAAAAAAAAGATTTAAAAAAATGCCTAGTTTCAGTTAGCTGTGGGACAACTTTAAGCAGTCCAATGTTCATGTAAAAAGGAGTCTTGAAGGAGAGAAGTAAGAGCTTTTGAGGAAATAATGGCCAAAAGTTTCCAAATTCTATGAAAATTAACCTATGGATTCAAAAAGCTCAACAAGTCCCAAGCACAAGAAACCTGAAGAAAACTGCACCAAAGTAAACCATAATCGAATTGCTTATAGCCAGTGATAGAGAGGAATCTTACATTGCCTGCAGAGGAACAAAGGTAAGAGGGAACAGCTGATTTTTGTGATAAACAATGCAAACTGGAAGATATCAGAGCGATATCTTTAAAGTACTAAAAGACTATCAATCTAAAATTCATTATAGAGTGAAAATACCTTTCCAAAAAGAGATGAAAAAAAGACCTATTCAGATATACAACAGCTAAAAATAATTTATCACCTGCAAACACAGAACACAACCGTTGGAGGCTGCCCTTTGAGGAGGAATAAAAGGATGTAAGATGGAAATCTAGACCTACATGAAGGAGTGAAGAGCACCAGAAACCACAGCTACATGGGAAGACAAAAATAGATCAGAAATAAGAGGATGGAAAAATGGTAACTATCCAGCCCCTGGAGAATGGCTGTTGACTTAATTTTGATTCACAAATTGCCATAATTCAGGAGAGTAAGTATTAATATTGTACTACCTTGTACTCTTCATAGTAAAATCCACCATTCACATGTGTTCATATGTCATTATTATTTCAATTACCTCAACAATACCCCTAAATACAGAAAATTAAAGATTTCAAAAGAAATCACCAACGTCAGCTAAGAAATTAGCAATCTGTTCCAATTTATAAGTAACTACAATGCGTTTTCAAAGATGAATATATATGATCAACAGTCTACCTCTGTATAAACTGTGATCTCACTGGACTCTGTGTATTCAGACAGCAGAGTCTGGGCCAGATGGCAGAAGACAAATACAATCACATGTCAGCACACCCCTTCTCTTTGGGAAAAGACGTAAAAGGCTATTAATATTTCTTTCTGATAAGATACATTTAACCAAAATGTTTTAACATACCTGCATGGCTGTTTAACCATAAGCCATTCATTACAGCATTTACAAAGAAACACGTATCACTGCACCATAGTACACCAGGTGCTGGGGATACAAAAATCAGTATTATGCTTTTGATAGACAAGTAGAGTAGGGACGGGGTGGAAATACATGTTTCTGAAATGTCATAATATGCTGGAAATTACACCTACAAATGTCTGTCATATCTTCTAAAGTATCTAAATGTAAATTTGTCCATTTCATCTAAGTTGTCAAATTCACACAGAATTGTTCATTTTCCTGAACTGCATTTTTTATATCTACAGGGTCTGTAGTGATATTCCATTTTATTCCTGCTATTGAATATAATCTTACGTCTTCTGTCACTTTTTTGGCAATCTTGCTAGAGGTTTGTCAATTTCACTGATCTTTTTAAAAAACAAGCACTTTGTTTCATTCATTTTGTCTAGTTTTTTTATTGTCAATTTCACTGATTTTTTTTTTTTTTTTGCTTTTTATTATTTCCTTCCTTCTGCTTACTCTGGTTTTGCTATTTTTCTCATTCTTAAAGTGAGAACTTAGATTGTTGATTGGAGACTTTTCCTTTTTTCTAATTATGAATATTTAATGCTATAAGTTTCCCTCTGAGATTAGTTAGTCTCAGAAAAAGAATATATAGCTGCAAGTTTGAGAATATACAGCAGAAATTTCAAAGACAACCAAGTGGAAAATCAGACAAGTTACCAGAAAAAGAAAATTCTCCAAGGTAAGGCACAGAAAATATTCAAACCCAGCTACAAGGCAAAGGTTCTATTACTAAAATAATTCCTTAAGACAAAATGACTCAGAATGAATGACTTCGAGTAAATGACCTTAAAGCCAATCACATATAAGAAGGGAAAAACTGACACATGGAACAAAACCCACCAAATGTGCATTCCAGATAATGTAAGGCAGGGAGAGACTATGTAGGGGAGAGAAAAGGAGTTTCGGAATCTGATTTTCCAGTTAGGACTCGGAGATGAACTTCCCTACTTCTTCACCAATTTCACAGATTCTTACATACTGCCTGACAGAAGCAAGAGCTGGCGCATGTGAAGGGTAAGTGCAAAACCACAATGATTTCATCTGAGTTACCTCACTCCACCAAAAAACGTTAATTTCAAATATAATGTATGGAAGAATAAGGTATCTTTTTGCTTACCCTCTGGGCTTTTGCAAGTTCTTCTTTTAGTCTTTCATAGCCCTTCTCTCTGACTTCCAAAACAGACGGGCTTCGTAAACGGGACAGACTATCGGTACTCAACCCGAAAATATCATCACTACTATCACAAGCATCTGTCACAGTAGCACCCTGCAGAAACTCCCTCTCGGCACTACAGTTGTCCTTTCTCGTAGTTAGTTTGGTTAACCCCGCTGTTATTCCAGAGGTAGAACTAGGTGCTGGGTCTGTAACATGGATGCTGTAAGGAGAGTTCAGCAAACATCAGCAAATGCTCAAATACAACTGGCACAAACACAGGTCTAGAAACACTCAGGTCATAAACACACAAGTCTCCAATTTGACAGCCACTATATTTAATGAATAGTATGTCTTCAGTAAAGCTAACATGTTTTAAGTCCTCAATAGCCACAGGTGGCAGATGGCTATCATATTAGCACAGAAATAGAACATGTCCATCATTACAGAAAGTTCTACTTCACAGTGCTGCTCTAGAACAGGGGTCGGCAAACTGAACAGGCTAAATCCAGCCTGCTGCCTATTTTTATAAGGAGCATAAGCTAAGAATTACTTTTACATTTCCAAATGGTTGAGAAAAATCAAAACAATATTTTGTGGCGTGAGAAAATTACATGAAATTTAAAACTCAGTATCCACATATAAAGTATACTGAAGCTTATTCCTTTAGCGCTGCGTATGACTGCTTCTGCACTTTAACACAGAGCTAAATAGTTGCGATAGAAACTGTACAGCCCACAAAGACTGAAATATTTACTATCTGGCCCTTTATATAAAAAGTTTGCTGACCCCTACTGTCGAGCATTAACATGTATTGTTGCTCATGCACAGGCCTATATAATTCAAGTCTTCTAAAATATTAAAATTTAAGGTAACCAAACTGTCCACTTGTTGAAAACAGCAGCACACTGATGATCTCCTACCTGATACCAGGTATTTCCGTACAATTTAAACGTCTGGGGGATGAATATACAGGTTGTGTAGGAAGGTCGGAGACATCCAAGGCATTAGCCTGGAGAGGGGCAGAGCACAGAGACGAAGGGAGAGGCCGGTAGATGACACCTGGTGAGGTGGTCTGCTCGTGGGCTGCCGATTCATATACACCAAGGAGGTCTGGAGAAGTAGGTGAAGCAAGGTTTACTTCATGGAAGCCTTCCAAGGGGTCATTAGCCATAGCAACAGCCTCATCATAAGATAACCTATCGTTAAAACAAAAAGCAGATAATTATTTTGAGATAGTGCCATTTAAAGTTAAATTATAATGTGGAACTATAAAACGTGTTTAACAGTCTTTTATAAAGTATAAGCTTACAATAAAAGGTAGCAAAGAGAAAAAATTACAATCATTTAACATGCATTAAGTGACTTCACAGTACACATACTACAAGAGGCAAACAGTTGGATTGGGAATAAACTTGAGAGTGACATTAATACTGTTCAAGTGAGTCACAAATAACAATGAGGAATACATGCAAGTTTGCTTGATACTTTCAATTTGGCTCTCATGTGGCACTGGTTAGAATGAGAAGAGGCAGTAGAATATATGTATTCAGGAGATAGACTCTACCTATCTGTTCTGTTCTGCTTCATGCTGATTATGTTTCTTTGGATGAGTCAGTATTTTTTCTTTTGTTTTGTATTTTTGAAATAATTTCAAATTTGCATAAGAGCTGCAGAGCTCTTACAAACCTTTCACAAAGATTATGAAACTATTAACATTTTGGAACCATTTAAGAATAGGTTTCACACATGTTACCCAGTATCCCTTAATATCTCAGTGTACATATCCTAAGTACAAGGGCAATCTCCTCACAACCACAAAACCATCACCAAAATCAGGAAGTTATGGTTGATCAGTATTACCATTTAAACAACGGGCTCCAAATTTCACTGACTGTCCCAAAAATGTCGTCCTTTACAGGCCTAGGACCCAATCCATGATAATGTATTACCCTTCTCTAAGCCTTAAATCTCTCCTCTGATGAGATGAGAATGGGGATAACAATACTTCCATCCTTCTCCAAGTTGCTATAAGGATTAAGGGAGACAAGCCACATAAGACACTTGGCAGTGTGCTATTTATCTGGCTCGTAGTATGGCCTCAATAAACATTTGTTTTCATAGTCAGCCACTAACGATAAAATGTATGCTTCAGCTTCTCCATTAGCAAAACATATTTCCCATGACTACACAGTTACAGCACAGAGTTCTCATGAAAACTAAAAAGTGTACCATTTAAATTTTCCACTTAAAGAATGTAAAAGTCGTCTTATAAATCCTTTATTGATTTCCCACTGTCTACAGAATAAAGTCCAAACTTATTACTTGAAAATGCAGGTCTTCGACTATCTGAACCTAACCTCTTTCCAATTTTTTCCTTCCTGCAGTAGTACTTGGAGAATTGTAATACCTTCCGAAAGCTTCCCCAAATTACCAACACAAGCACCAATGTTGGCCTACATCTCTTCATTAAACATTACAAAAACTGACTCATTAAGCTGCAAACTTTTACTATCATACCCTCAATAAAAAGTGTTAAGAATAAGCCAAGCCCTGACTAGCGTGGCTCGGTTAGGCACCGTCCCGCAAACTGAAAGGTATTTCAGGGCACAATTCCCGGTCAGGGCACATGCCTGGGTTGCAAGGTTCAGCCCCAGGTAAGGGCAAGTATAAGAGGCAACCAGTGGATGTTTCTCTCTCACACTGGTGTTTCTCTCCTTTTCTTTCTCCCTCCCTTCTCCTCACCCTAAAAAATAAATAAATAAAAAATAAGCCAAGTAAAGAATAACAAACACTGCTGTAAAGTTGGGAAAAAAGAGAGTTGACTAAATATTTACACATTCTCTCAAAATTACAGATTACATGTCATAGACTTTCAAGAATATATATATAGAGGCAATCAAAACTGTAACTACTACATCTACAAATGCCAAATTTCAAATCCAATTATTGTTCTTTTCATTGTACCAAATAGTAATTTCAGTCCTAAAAAAAAAAACTAGTCCTTATATTTTCACCCAAAATACTCACCATGTCACATGAAAGATCATATTAACAAGTAGTTTATAGTGTTAAATACTCAATTATAATTTATTATTTTTTGTCAGAGAGTATTTTTCATTCCTTACTCGTAATACACACACACAAATATCCACCAGGCAAGTACCTAACCCTGAAAATTTCATTTACACTTGAGTATAGTTTACTAGTGAATTCACTTTAAGATAATAAATAAGGTTTTTATTAAATTTTTAGGAATACACTTAACCAAAGAGGTAAAATACCTGCACTCAGAAAACTATAGAATGCTGAAGAAAGAAATTAAGGAAGATACAAATAAATGGAAGCATGTACCATGTTCATGGACTGGAAGAATTATCATCATTAAAATGTCCATACTACCCAAAGCAATGTATAGGTTCAATGTAATCTCTATTAACATAAAATACCAATGATATACTTCAGAGATTTTGAACAAATATTTCAAAAATTTGTATGGAACCAAAAATGACCCCAAATAACCTCAGCAATCTTGAGAAAGAAGAACAAGGTGGAGGAATCACAATGCTGGTATCAAACTATATTACAAGGCCACTGTAATCAAAACAGTCTGGTCCTGGCATAAGAACAGACACACAGATCAACGGAACAGCACAGAGTCCAGAAATACTGTATTTTGCTGTATCTAATGCACACCCATGTCTTTGCATACATTATACATAGGATTATTATACCCATTATTACACTCATGGTATGTGATCATTTATACCCACATATAATGTGCATCCTTATTTTTCCTTCAAAAATTTGAAAAAAGTACACATTATATATGGCAAAATACAGTAAACCCATGTCTCTACAGTCAATTAATATTTGACAAAGGGGGCGAGAACATAAAATGGAGTAAAAATAGCCTCTTCAACAAATGGTGTTGGGAGATCTAGACAGCTACATGCAAAAACAATGAAACTAGAACCACCAACTTACACTATACACCAAAATAAATTTACACCATACACCATATAAGTCCTAGAGGAAAACATAGGCAGTAAAATTTCAGACACCCCACGTGTTGATATTTTTCACCAATATATCCTATAGGGCAAGGGAAAAAAAGGAAAGTCTAAACAAATGGGACCTCATCAAATTAAAAAGCTTCTGCACAGCTAAAGAAAATATCATCAAAATGAAAAGTGAACCAATCGTATGGAAAAACATATTTGCCACTGATACCTCAGAAAAGGGTGTGATCTCCAAAATATATAAAGAAGCCATACAACTCAAAGACAAACAATCCAATTTTTAAAAAGGGGGAAAGGACCTGAACAGGTACTTCTCCAAGGGGGACACACAGAGGCCCACAGACACATGGAAGATACTCAACATCACTGGTCATCAGAAAGATGCAAATTAAAACCATGCTGAGATATCACCTCACACCTGTCAAAATGGCCATCATAACCAAATCAACAAATGAGTGTTGGAGAGGACGTGGAGAAAAGGGAACCCTAGTGCACTGTTAGTGGGAATGCAGATTGGTGCAGCCACTGTGGAAAACAGTATGAAATTTCCTCAGAAAACTAAAAATAGAACTAACTGCCTTTTGACCCAGGGGACTATATACCCTAAGAATTCTGAAACACCAAATGAAAAGAATCTATGCACCCGAATGTTCATAGCAGCGTTATTTACAATAGCCAAGTGCTGGAAATAGCCTAAGAGCCCATCAGTAAATGAGCAGATCAAAGAACTATGGGACATTTACACAATGGAATACTATGTAGCAGAAAGGAGGAGCCCTCACCCTTCTCAACAGCACAGATGGGACTGGAGAGGATTATACTAAGTGAAATAAGCTAGGCAGTGAAAGACAAATACGACAAATACAATATGATCTCAACTATACGAGGAATCCAATGAACAAAACAAATGAGCAAAATAGAACCAGAGGCATGGAAACAAGGAACAGAGCGACAGCACCGGTGGGGCGGGAATGGATAGGAGGGGATACAAGGGAAGGTTCTACTTAACAAACAGGTATAAATGACCCATGGACATGGACAACAGGATAGGGATTGACTGTGAGAGGGGGGTGGGGCGTAGGAGGGGTGTGGGGGGGCAGGGGAGAGCAAAAAGGAAAAACTGGAACAACTGTAAATAGAATAATAAAAAAAACTTTTGACATTTTATCGATAACTATACTTTCTTCTATCCCACATACTTCTAATTTATCTCTACACTTTGAAGGGTCACTGAATCATAGAATGTGAAGTCATTTGCATTTGTGAAAATGTAAAATGGTACAAATCCTATGGAGGAAAATTTACTATCTAGCAATATCACATATTCATTAAATCTATGATCCAGCATGCCCACTTTCAGGGCTTTATCCCAAAGATAAACTGGCAAAATAGAAAAGATACATGCATAAAGCTAGCAGAACGAGCAAAAGGCTGACTGCAGTCTTATAGTAGGAAGACTAATTGAATGAACTAATGTACATCCTTATAATGAAGCACTATGCATCTGTAAGAGTCAATTATCTACTTATTGCTATGAAGTGATCTTGAGGATATATTGACAAAGTTAAAAAACAAAGTAACTGTGAGTAGTAAGCTACCTTTTATCCAGGAAAGTAGAAAATATAAATTCACTTATTTATGTATCATACATATGTATTTATATGTATACTGAGGTCTGTCTGGAAAAAGTCCAGCCACTGTTAATACATGGAAAATGGTTTGAACAACATCAATGTAACCTGGCAGCCAAGGAGAGTGGACTGGAATGGGCATGCGTGAACAATGACAACTTCACTGTATTAGTCAATGGGCGAGGTACACGACGTTGAGTGAGCTTTTGTACTGTGTGGCCATCACATTCAAAGTGACTGAGTGAGTCAAGCAATGGATCTGCATCAAATTTTGCATGAAGCTTGAAACAATTCAGATGATTCAGAGGCTGCAGCTATGGGCAACTGGTGATTGGCAGCTTCACCAGGACAATGTACCCACTCATGCATCACGTCTCATGCAGAGATTTTTGGTGAAACATCAAATCACCCAGGTGACTCACCCCCTACAGCCCAGATTTGGTGCCCTCAGACTTCAGGCTTTTGCCAAAAGTAAAATCACCTTTGAAAAGAGATTTCAGATCATCAGTGAGATTCAGAAAAATACACTGAGGTAGCTGATGGTGACTGGGAGAACTGCATGAGGTCCCAAGGTGCTTGCTTTGAAGGGGACTGAGGAATCATTGTCCTATGTACAATGTTTCCTGTATCTTCTTCAATAAATGTCTCTATTTTTCATATTACACAGCTGGATACTTTCTGAACAGACCATTAGAAATGGAAAGGACAAAAACTAGTAAAAATCACTACTTATAGGAAGATGTAGAAAATGGGAAAAGGGGACAGGCATGAAAGCTAGACTTTTCCAAACTGATCTTGCCTTGTAGATTTAAACTAGAATTTAGAACCATGTAAATAATAAAATAAAATTAAATCTTAAAAGAGTATCCCTAAAAATTATTGAATCTAGCTGCATATTGAAGTGGTAGCTTAACCACACAAAAAAAGCTATAGCAAATAACCTCAAAACAGCAGTAAAACTGTATATCTCTAATGCAATATACTCTAAGGCCAAAAGGAAATGAAAAAAATTGTAAACTATTTTCAGTAATCCTATTAGTCATACTGATGATATTGCTGTACTGAAACTATTACATATAAGATTAAACAAATAAGTTATCGTGTTAACGTATCTCAAAACTAAGACTTTCAGCTTATGAGAGGACACAAACATAAAATCAAAGAAGTTAAAACTCTGAAATCCTAAATTGTAATCAGAAGTATCAGAAAAAAATTATATTAAAAACTGAATCCTAACTTTATTCACTAAAAAAGTATAGCAATAATAACCAGCTCAGGCACAACTGTCCCTAGAATAATACCATTTCCTGCAAAAAAAAGAAAAAAAAAAACAAGAACTCCTTGGAGAAACGACAGGGTCCAGGCCCAGGGCAGGAACGTACAGAAGGGCCCAGGACAGCTTGTTGTACAAGGAAACAAGGAGACGGGAAAGCTGTCAGAGACTGCTGGAGTGGTGCCAACAAGACTCACATAGACCAATCATGGGGCAGTCCAAACATAAAAAGGGTAATATCTGTAAAGAACTGAAGCAAAACATCTTTAAGTGTACGAGTTCATGATGATACTAAAAATAAAAACAAAATTTCACTGGTCCCCTTTGATCAGAGCTGTGGAACCAATTTGTTATTTTGAAAACTGGTAAAATAAAGGAAAGAATCAAATATTTATATCTCGACTTTCCTGTACATTATGGAACTAAACAGTTTATGAAACAAAGTTCTTCTTTTGAAAAGAATTCCACTTAATAAATAAAACTTTGCAAGCCAAATGAATAATGGTTCTAGGTAATAATTATCAAGAGCTATTAAAACCCTAGGGTGAAAATCTATCTGGGGAACTTTATAACTAATGGATCAGAATGACAGGAACTGAATGACATCTTTACCACAAAAAGGGAGAAAAGCAAATGTTAGGAAGATCAGGTAGTAAAGAGAAAATGAGCACCCACACTATCCATGAAGCACTGCTGCCCCGTAAGGAATAAAAAAGGACCCCAGTGAAAACAGGCATCTGAGTCTTCACCAGTTATTAGGAAATACAGAGGAGAGGGGAACATATTAAATAAATCATAGGAATGAAAACAGCAAAATCTAGACTTTGGGAGACTCTGCTTGACAAACCACCTGGTTTTTTCAATAACTAAACTGGAAAAAAAGAAGTGAAGAGAATTTTAGATTTAAAAAAAGACTGAAGAGATATAACTAAATACAATGTGCAGACCATTTCTGAACTATCTGAATAAACCAAATATAAAAACAAACATTGTAAGATGATCAAGGGAACCCTAAACAGTGGATATTACTGATATTATAAGTTACTGTTATTTTGAAGGATAAGGTATTACAGTTACATAAAAACTCCTTATCTTTTAGACATACACACTGAAGTATTTATAGATGAAATAGGATTACTTGTATTTGTTTCAAAATAATCCAGGGGGAGAGGAAGGGAATGGGGAGCTGAGCCACCCAACTACAAGTGCCAATCACACAGGATTATAGGGCCGCTTCTCCCAAAAAAGCAGTTAGTATCTATTGAGCACTTTAAATGTCAGTATAGTTCCAGTGCATTATAGCTGAGGAGACCGCAGCTTAAGGTAGCCAGGATTAAAACCTATGTATGTAGGACTCTGGAAGCCAACCTCCTTAACCACCATGACACACTACCACCACTAGACTTGCTTTGCCATTCACTCCATTGTTAGACGGTTCGAGGAAAATGCTTCTCCCTATGTTGAATTCAAATCCATCCTCCCTGCAACGCCCACCCTATTTCCCCTCTACGTAATATAATAGTTTAGCTATTCTTTCAAGTGTCTACTGAGGGCCTACTACCTGCCAGGCTCTGGGGAAAGATGAGAAATATCTCTGCTTCCAAAAAATATCAATATAGTAGGAAGGACTAACAAGTAGAGAGTATGACACATTGTGATTTAAGTCTTAGAAGATGGAATAGTAGGAAGAGACTACACAGGAGGGGTAAGTACATCAGACAGAAAGGACTTCCAGAAAAACTAAAGCAGAAGACAAGACCCAAAGTACAGGTAGGTAATAACAATAATGAAGACAAAGCCCTTTCCAGACACACCTAAGATGTGAAGCAAAGCATTTACAGAAAGCACAAATATGCCTGATGAGGGAGAGGCAGGTCTGAACCCTGCCTCTGACAAATTACTGGGACAGTGCGGGCCTAGGCTGGCTCATCTGGAAGTCTGTGCCTCGGTTTTCTTTCACAAGGGACGCGAATGACAGCAGATCACACCAACAGCACCTAGGGCAGCACCTCTGACAGTGCCTCTGCCCACAGTGTTTCATTCCGGGAGGGCGCATTTAAACACCAAATCACTTCTGAAAAGGAGACTATCTTAAGATCAAATTTAGCCATTTTTTTCCAAGTGTGAAATTATCTTAAAATATAATTTAGCTGATAAAGAGTTAATAATCTCACTGGTCGGAAAATCTTTTGCTCTTTAAAATACATGGAAGCTGCCCTGGCTGGCGTAGCTCAGTGGATTGAGCGCGGGCTGCGAACCAGGCATCGCAGGTTCGATTCCCAGTCAGGACACATGCCTAGGTTGCAGGCCATGTCCCCCAGCAACCGCACATTGATGTTTCTCTCTCTCTCTCTCTCCCTCTCCCTTCCCTCTCTAAAAATAAATAAATAAAATCTTTAAAAAAAAAATACATGGAAGCTTTAAGATTTTATATTTAAAGTTCTTATATGAGTAAGATAAACTTATTTTTAAGCAGTACCCTTTGCATGAAGTAATAAGTAATTCAAAAAAATCTAATTTCAATTGGAGATTAGCCCAATTCATAAACTAAACTTGTCAAGGATCACTACTAACATGTGAAAAAGTTGACTCTATTAAATCTTACAGGTGAATTACCAATATGGCTTGGCTGGTTGATTTATTATTCAGTTTCAAGTAATAAAACCGATTTCCAATCATAAAGAAAATCTGCTTAAAACAATTATTTCTGATTCCCAACATGCATTTCATATTAGGTCTTCTTTCTAGAAGTCGGTAATATCATAGAAAAAGCAGCAGCCAATATCTACCAAAAGTTAACTATGTGTCATATGCTTTTGCTAAGAATTTCACATGTATTAACTCATTCAGTACCTACAAAAATCCTAGTAACTTTTCATAAAAGTTATTTTTTTCTAATAAAAATTAGTTTTCTAATTGCAAACACAAGGTATCTGTAGAACAACTCAAGAAATTAAGATGAACTACTGGTACAGTATTTTCAATTAAACATCTCAAGGACATGAGTAAAATAAATATATATAATAAATGAAATTAAGAAACTCAACTTACTATCAATAGCCCCCCAAATAAATAAACTCTATTCTACCACAAAAATCACATTCCCCTTAAGGTTTACTTGCAGGATAAAAAAAAAAAAATATGTGAAAGCTGTGATTTTAATCTTTTATCAACTTAACATGTGAAAATTTAATAGTTTTAATTCAGTATTTACTAAAACCCCTCAAAGTACTACGCTTTGGAAAGTAAGTAATCTCCAACACAGAAGGTTATATGGCATCACAGCAGAGCAGAAATGACAGCACCTGAAAAAGGAAGAGAAGGTTCTAGTTTTGACCAAGCTCTTGTTTTATATGCAAGTTTAGGCAGGTCATTAAACTTCTCTGAGCCCAAATATTTTAGTGACATTACAGTACGTATGCACTTTCTAAAATGTGGATATAAGCATCACTTCAGGATTAATTCCAAGCAACATTTTCCATGTTAAATGAAGCTTTTAGTGGTCGGTCACATGTGGCCTTCTCCAGACTGATTTTCTGTCTTTTGTTAGTTTTTTTAGTGCCAAACCCTCATTCCCTGACTGTCCTACCAGACTCCATCTATTTAGTGCTAGAACTGGACCCAGTGATCCTAATTGTGAAGTGAGTATACTTGTCTGTGGAAGGCAGCCTGGGTGGGGTTTGACTTCTCAATGGGAAAAATTAATCAGTATTTGCTACCCCTCCATAAGTCTTATACTCTGGAATCAGGCTCAAATCCTATCTGGGCTAGTCGCTAATAATGTGACACTGAAGCCTTAAGTCTAAATTTGTCACCTGAAAAATATGAATAAAAACTGTACCTATCTCATAAGGCTGCCATGAGAACTAAGTCAGACAATACACACAAAGGGCTTAGCACCATATCTGCCACTTACTAACTTAAATTAGTTATTACTAATTATCATGTCTCTAAGGTGTTTTCTAAATAATACTTGCCAAATATTTTTGTCACTCTGTATCAGCATAAACATCATCATCAAGGAGAACAAAAAGCAAGAGCTGTTTTGTTGGTTTAAATGTATTACTAAAAATTAAAAGTTTATCGCCCTGGCCGGGTGGCACAGCTGGATAGAGAGTCATGCAGCACAGGAAAAGGCTGTGGGTTCAGCCCTGCACCAGGGCGCACACACGGGGCAACCAATCAATGTCCATCCAGCCCCCTTCTCTCTCTACAATCAATAAAAACATATTCTCAGGTGAAGACTTAAAGAAATCAAGCTTATAGTTTTGAATGTTCTTCCTCAACAAAGTGTGCATCTACATGTTATACTGTCAAAAGAAATAAGTCTAAGGTTTATATAATGTATTGTTTTCCTCTTTCAATTTACTGACAGACTGTTGGAGAATGGCGGGAAGGAAGTCCAGATGCTTCTTTTAATTCTCAAGTGACTTCTTAATTTAGCATAAATTAGAAAAGAAAACAGCTTCTGTCATTAAAAATTAGATTGCTACTTCAACAGTATGTATAATGAATTAAAGGTGTGTACAACAAATTCCATCAATTAATTCATTTCCATAAAAACCTTCACCAACATTTAAAAGATGTATTTACCATCTTTTTTACCTAAAAAATTACCAAATTTTTTAGGTAAAATAAGGATGAACATTATACATAGGTAGTACTAATTCCATATCTATGTTTTTAATTCCTTTATTTATGCTTATGCATTAAAAGTGTAGCTTTAGAAAGCAATAACCATATCTGTATGCAGAATAATATCCTTGAATATGATAATCGACTTTGTTTCTAAATACAAATAAATAAAAAATGGAATTAAAAAGCTAAAATGAAAGATTTTTTTCCCCCTGAAAGTTTGGGCCAAAAATGTGGGTGCACATTATACACACAAAATAAGGAATATATTAAGCACACTTATATACATTATAATAGTATAAAATAAGTGTATTTAACACATTTTATCAATTATATTTATTGTAACTGGAATGGAAGGATGACTGCCAGCTTCATCTCCTCAAGGCAAATCCTCAGTACTAAATTCTAAGAACACAGGTATGAAAAAGGACTAAAGAGGTGGCAAACTGCCTCTAAGTGACAACCCTGAGGGCTGTGCGGGAAAGAGAAGGGAGAAAAGAATGTTTCAAGGAGAAGTAAAATATAAGTTAAATTTTAAGTGCTTAATAGAAGTCCAATAGATGAGCAAGGCAAGGAAATAGGATAGGACAGTCAAGAAATGAGAGTTTGGCACTAGCAAAGGAAAACAGAAAATCAGATTGGAGAAGCACATATGTGACAGACCATTAAAAGCATCATTTAACATGGAAAATGTTGCTTGGAATTTATCCTGAAGCGACAATCAGATCCACATTTTAGAAGGTGCATATGTACTATAATGTTACTAGAAAAATAACTCCCAAGGCAATAAGAACTTTAGAGAAGAGACTTATATGCAATTGTTTAAGAGATTAGTTACTGAAACAGGCTAGACAAGAGATTATGAAGATCTGATCTAAGGCCACGGTCATGCATTGCAAATAGAGAAAATGGAGACATATACAGATGAAAAGCATTCAAACAGCTTCATTTACATATACATACACATGACATTACACACATAGGCATTACATTACTATATGCCATATGTCTGACACAAACACATACACATTATTCTAGTTACTCCTCACAGCATCCCTTTGACATGGTCCTTATCTTTATTTTACAGATACAGAAACTGAGGCTCAGATTTATTAACTTTGATGCTCGGTCAATAAATAACAGAGCTAGGATTCAAAGGCTGGTGTGTGACTCCAACACCTGACTCCACCACATTTAAAAATCACTTAAAAGGTAAAACTGAAAAAGAAAAAGGGGTAAAACTGTGGAGAAAGGAGTAGGACTCAGAAAAAGGTTACATCAAGGCAGAGGATCTCTTACGACAGGCTCCCCCCAACCAACCATAAGTGAACGAGTCAACCAGAGAATACTGCTCAATCTCAGAACTCGTGTCTTACTTTCAGAAAGAGAAAAGGAAAGTTTCTCTAATACACTGCTACTGAAATGAGCATTTGTTATTGCTTTGTGTTCTTGCTACTCTTTTTTCCTATATTGTCTTTGGTACCATTATTTCCTCCTCTATTTTGCTACTATGCTAGGATTTTGAATATTTTTTCATCCCCTCACAGGATTTAGGGGAAAAACTAGCATATAAATAAAAATAAAAACTTGAGTATACTACAGTGGCCTTATTTTTGTGTATTCAAAAAAAGGGTAGATAATTTGATACTCAGGAATTAGTGTGAGTTTCTAAACTATATTATGATACTTACAGATTTAATTATATAATTCCTGGAATTTGCTCAAAATAATACAGGAGGGGGAGAAGTGGATGAGGCAGAACTGACTGTGGCTGATGGTTACCAGGACTCGATGATGGGAACTTTGAGGTCATTATACTATTGAGTGAATTTATTTTATTTAAAATTCTCCATAATTAGAAAGCTTTGAGATGTATTTTCAAATACTACATAAATAAAGGAGGAGAAAACAAAACAAAGAAGTATGTGTTTATAATGTATATATAAATATAAAAATCATTTTCTTACTAACTTTCATTATAATTTTTAAAGTTGGTTTTCCTAATTAACATTTGGATTATAACCAAAAAAATTCATTTTCATTTTAAGAAGCACGCTGTTTATAAACATAGAATTAATAACCCAAGAGAAAAATTAGTCAGTTGGTCAATGAAGCTACATAATCTTCCCACTCATTAATACAGACCACAATTAATTTCCACTTACTAATTCCACAATATGTACGACCTGACATAAGATGTTAGTTATTACAAATTCTGAAAATAAGGGTTTTCAGAAAATGCTCAGTACTTACTGGGTAACTAATATTATATTTACATATCCTTGTAGCAGAAATATTTTTTAAATAGTTTTGCAAGTTTCTCTTTCTTAATAGTGGAAGCCTCCTTATTTTGTGTATGCAATAATAGATGTCAGCTAAACAATCAACAGGCACTGAAGTATGTATTAGATGAACAACAGAGTCCTTAAAGAGGGGATGAACAGCAAGGAAGTGAGGAGGAGAGAGTGACTATAGCCTCTTTCCTGGAAAAAAAAAGAGACATAAAATAGTATCTTGAGAGTATCAAGACTGGAGAAACTGAGTTTTCAAAGTTTGGGAAAATATGAGCATTTTATCAAACTAGCTTCAGAAAACACTCCTAGTTCAGATTTTGTCACTGACTAGCGAGCGGGCGAACTTGGACAAGTCATTTAATATCTATGAGTTCAAACACAACTCTCTTCTTCCCAACAGGAAATTAACGCACCTTTACTGTATTTTGCCATGTATAATGCACACCCATGTTCTGCACACATTATACACGGGATTATGATGCCCATTATTATACCCACGGTATATAATCATTATACCTATGTATAATGCACATTCTTCTTTTCCCCAAAAATATCTGAGCAAAAAAGTATGTATTATACACGGCAAAATACAGTACAGATTGTTTTTCCGAACTTAGTTTGGTTGTTCATCCATATTTTATCCCTATCTGTTAACCAAGCGCCCAAAACAAATACTCAACGCTATTGCTCTTCTCTAGACACATCAAATTACAACCCACTTATTTAAATGGTTCTCAGCTATCATCTGTACGCTCCTTTACGCTTCTCGCGCACTCTTGCATTCTTGAATAGAGTTTCTTGACACTAGACCGTCAGTTAGTTCATCTACTTGTATGTGGAATTTCACCAACTTTCATTATGCTTACATTTACAACCCTGTTGTCAACTACAAGCAACAAATCTCCCATAAATTTGAACTATTTCAATAATTTTCATTCTGTTTCCTCTGATCTAAGTAATCTTGGCTTATGGCTAGAGCTATTTAATTTTGTGTGGCTGAAAGCCTAAATAAATCAAGATTACTTTTTTACATTTTTCTAACAATGACTATATACAATCGAAGCTTATGAAACCACATCATTTAGTTATAAGTTGAAAGAAAAGCAGAGGGGAAAACAGAGATGGCAAGATAATGCTCCCCGCTGTAAGCACCCCTCTCCCCCTTAACGTAATTCCCGCAGTTCTCACTCTGAACACTCAGTTCCACTTGTATCGCTAGATCAACTTCAACACATCCTAACATTCTTCCACTGACGGCCCATCACCATATGCAGCACAGCAACTACTAAACCTATAAAAAGGGGCAAGATGATGTAATTTTGCCCTGCCTTCAAAGCACACATACACTAAAGAAAGAGACCTCCTTGTTATTAACATCACAAACACAATGTACATATCAAAACTAATAAATACTAAAGGAGAGGCATGTACTTGGTGCTCTGGAAGCATAAAAGAAAAAAATAATGTATTCCCTGCCAAAAAGCTAAAGACATCAGAACAGAAAAGGAGAAAGTAGTTAGAAAGGAGTTTTTGAAGCTCACAAATTTTATTTTTAGGATATCAAGTACATTTAAGCAATTAATTTAGCAACCAATTTACTAGCCTTAGAACTGCATCCCAATCAGAACTACATAGGACAAAGGCTTAAAGTGTACTCAGACTATCCTCAAAGCTTTTCCTCATTACCTCAACACAAATATCTCTACCCCACTACTCATCCTTCCTTCCTCCCCACTGTCCAACTATTACAGCACTTAGTCTTATCTTCCACTTATTAAAATGACAATAGTATGTGTATGTGGAAAGTGCCTTCTGAATTCGGAGGCACATATAAAAGATATGGGAATGACTCTATTGCCTCCATTCCACAATTCTTATGAATACTTTCCTCTAACCCCCACTGTGACTGGCAGAGCAGATCCTCAATGAGTATTTGATTTAAAACTCCCTGGTGGCACATGAATAATTACTTATTATATTAATATTAAGCTATAAAAGCTAAATTAAAAACAATTATTCAATATTACAACCTACACGTGATGAAGCAGTAGAGAGAGTGTGGCAGTTAAAACCATGGACATAAAAGTCAAACGGCCAGACTTTCAATCTAGTCCTGTCACTTAGCTATTAGTTTTGTGACCTTAAGCAAGCTACATCACTCAGGTCCTTAATCTTCCCAACTATAAAATGGAATAAAATTAGGGATTACCTAACTCTTAGGTCACTGTGCTTGTCAGTTAGTACAGTGCAGGGGTGTCCAATCTTTTGGAGTCTCTGGGCCACACTGAAAGAAGAGTTGTCTTGGGCCACACATTAAATACACAAACACTAACAAAAACTGATGAGCAAAAAAGGTCCGAGCATAATTACTGTGGTATCTGCCACCATGGATAAGCAAAATGTCCTAACATACTAACCTTAATTAGTCTACAGCCACGCCACCCTGAACGGGCCCAATCTTGTCTGATCTCAGAAGCTAAGCAGGGTCAGGCCTGGTTAGTACTTGGATGGGAGACATACTAACCCTAATTATGCAGCAGCCCTTTCGACAGTCTTTTAAAATCACCGAGCAGGTCCCAAGTTGGTGATCACTAATACAGTAAATGAATACATCTAAGTTACAAAACTTAGTACTAAAACTAAGTGATATTTTAAGTGAATTTACGATTTTGTGTTGAACCGCATTCATAGCCATCCTAGGCCACAGGCGATGCAGCCCGTGGGCCGTGGGTTGGACAGCCCTGGTGCAGCGCTCAGACCAGAACTTCACACACGGTAAGCTCTAGACTCAGCAGCAGCAGCACTGGTATCACCTTCACCAGAAAACCTGAATATTTTTTACCAGATATACAAATAATAACACCTTTCATCTCTGCGCCTGCTTATAGTTAGTTACAAAACTCTTTTACTGTGTATATCTTTACGATGTTTGAAGAAAAAAATTAAAAGGCTTTTCTTCTAACAGCAAGATATACGCCATTGTAGTACGACTATATACGACTGCTAATTTTAATTCTGTAACTTCCACAAGGGCTTTCAGATTAGACCGTGAATGGAAGAAGCACAGTCACACTCAATTTTTAATCCTGTTGCTGCCATTAGTCAGCTTTTATGACCACTGATGAGCAAACACAGGCAATTGTTTCACCTCGGTAAGCCTCAATTTCCTAATTTCTAAAATGTGACACCATCACCTATACCCCAGGAACGCCCCAACATATAAGGATTCAAGGTGCCTGAGGCAAGCAGCACAATGTGGGGCACACTGTCAAGCTTACATTTTGGTTCCTGTCCCCCACACTCCCCACATCTCATATGGAGTATCTCCTTTAACTCTCCTCCCACTCTTATCAAGTTCACATTAGGTTGAACCAAGTGAAAAACAGTTGATTACTGGCAAATTCATATGGCTCAACCTAATACTGTATTGGGTATTAGAGAAAATAAGCTCAGGGAGGTTAAATAATTCACTGAAGGTCATGTGCACAGTAAGTAACAGAACTAAAACTTTAAAAAACAGATTTAATAATCTTTCATTTGGCCAGCTTACTAACTGCTTCAATGAGTCCTACTCAGCATGAGAAAAAAGAAGGTATAGTAACCACAACAACACATATCAATCTACTGTAACCTACAAATTTTTGTTCTGCTGTATTAAAAAATAATGGAGACCTAGATTCCTAGGAACCTTTAATTTTTAAATTATTTGTGGAATATTTCTGTGTGTGTTGGTGGGATAGGAAAAGTCAGAGGAAAAAATATCGAAAGAAGAATATGCATAACTACGTTAATTCATAAAGTCCAACTGGATCTAATTAGAAACCGCAGTAATTACAAACCCCACAGGCAGCTGAACATTGAATGTCCAATCCTGGGGAACGGTTAGAAGTTTTCAATGTCACTAATGAGTTCTTTGCCAAACACATAAGGAAGAATTATATTAAATGTACCCACTTTGATTCAAATAGGTATGCACTAACACATAACTTCAGTGAAAAAAATTGAAGGACTTTTCTTCTAATAGCAATACACTATTGTAAAATTGTACAGAACTGCTAAATTTATTTCTATAAATTCCACAAAAGCTTTAGGATTAGATCACTTAAACCATATTTGGGTTACAGTGTCCATCCAAACATGATTCACAGCACTAGTAAAAAACAAATATTAACAGAACAAGGTCCCATAACACTGGTTGAATATTTAACAACATAAAACGTTCACTATGATTGGTCTACAAATCTACTGTGTCTTTTCTCCTTGATATGTCATTCACCTTTCTTTAAAAAAAAATGCATGAACAAAATAAGAATGAGGATAATAAATAGAAAATGGGTCTTTGCACAGATTTACAATAGAACAGTTTTGTTTTAATCCTCTTATCTGCCTCTCCAATTATATAAGCATTCCACGGCAGCAAAGAATATAGGACTCTTTCCTCACACTGAAAGGAGCTGGAGAGGGAAACACAAGAGTGTGAAACAGGAAGTGTCGGAATATGCTACATTTCTTCCAAACTAAATTGCCCGTCTCTCTGGAATCAGTTTTAAGTCAGCGCTCTTAATTTACAAGACCTTACCCTTTAGCCATTACAGATATGTTTTTAATCCTATAGCAACTGGCAACTCTTCACGTGCTGCAGGATCCCACCTAACATCACTTCTAGAATCCATTAAGGTCTCTTTTCCCCCGGCGGTCGGAGCGAGTCGTCATCCCTGGAAAGAGCAGTGTAATCACAATTACGTCTGTGCATCTCGTCTCAACTCCCCGGAACAAAAGTCAGGCTGAACCGGGCTTCCTCCTACGGCGCGACTCCCGGCGTTCGCTTTTGCCCACCAGGTTTCGGCGAAACCTCCGAGAGTGACCTCTACGCCTCGGTACGATGCCTGACACCTCGTTTACTAAAACCCCAGGTCCACGACTACAGTTTCACCTCGCTGCAGCTAGCGCGCTGCGCCGGGCTCCAGACTTACTCGAAAACTCTCTTTAGACCCCCTCTGCGACCACGGCCCCAGCTCCCGGCCGCGCGCGCCCCGCCCACAGGTAACCCGGCTGCGGGCTCCCAGCTTCGGGCGCTCGGGACCGCGCAGTTAACGAGTAACAAGCCCGTACCTGGGGAGGGGCGGGGGAGAGCTGCGGGCGCCCTACGCCCACCAGAGGATCCGGGACGTCCAGATGCCCAAACCCCGCGCCGCCGCCGCTGCCTGGGGTGCCAGAACCCGCGGAAGGAGGCGGGGAGCGCGCTCGCCGGGCCGAATCCCCGCGCGCCGCGTCCGCACCTGCACTTGCCACGGCCGCCCCTCCAGGCTGGCTCGCGGGAGGCGGGCGCGCGGGCGCCGAGGAGGGGCGGTGCTCCGCGCCCCGGGCCTTTCTCGCGCGCGGCCGCACTCACCTGACGAACCCACGGTCGCCGCTCCCCGTGCTCAGAGACGCTCGCAGAGCAGCACAGAGCGCGCCTCGAAGCAGCGAGAAGCGGAGGACGACCGCCGGCCGAAGCCGCTACACTCAGCCGCGGCGGGGGCACTGCGCTGGGAGCCGCCGAGGGAGTGCGGGAGTGCGCCTGCGCCGGGAGCAGAGCCGGGAGCCTAGAGCGGCGGGGCCCGCGGTGGGAAGGCGGTGCTGGAGGCGGAGCAGGGGCGGGGCCGGCGTGGGGCCTGAGGGACCCGCACGCATCCGCGCCCCCTGGCTCCAGGCGGGGCTCTTCGCAGGTACCGGGGCGGAGGCCCCAGGTGCCTCTGCGGGCGGTTTCCTTGGGAACCTGAGCGGGCTGGCTCTAAGCCGTGTTTCCCGGGACTCGACAGGCAGTCCCGGGTTCACTTGGAGTGTGCTGGACTCACCAGGAGTCGGAAAATGAGCCTTCGATGTGAGTTGAGGACTGCTAGAACCAATCTGAGACTTGGCGTCCATGTATACCTTTCAACTTGTGTGTCTGTGTCGGAAGAGTGGGGGGATGGGAAGAGGGAGAGTCTAATAGAACCCAGATCCCGTCCTTCCAGCAGCCACTGGAGTGTTCGAGAATGTCGTTTCTGTGCCTGCCGTCTCATTTTTTGTGTCAACTGTTATAAAATTTCCACTCTCCCTCCCCCCTTCAGGTCCTCCTAATAGGAAAAGTGAAGATACAGACCCAAGCTTCCCAAATCTGATCAAAAAGAGGCAGTCACCGTATGCGTCTGTATGTTTCATGGGATATACATGTGGAACAGGACCATCATTCTGTATATTGTTCTCATCTTTTAGAGGCAATAAAGGAGAGTAGATTATGCATATGTCCATAGGAATCAGAATGCCTGGTTTTGAATTTCCCATCTCTAGCTGTGTGACCTTGGGTGAGTTGATCTCTAAGAGCCCCAATTTTCTCATCAGTAAATGGGGGTAGTTAAGAGTACCTACTCACTGAGTCATTGAAAGATTAAATGATTTAATACATGTAAAACACTTGGTGTACTGCAGGACACACCGTGCCTAATGAATCTTAGTTTTAATCATTAGTAACATTATTACTATTATCATGCACCTATAATCCAAACAGAAACCTAGAAAGTCATTATTTACTCTTTTATGCCACATCTCCAATATATCAAATCCTATCCATTCTAGCTTTCAAATAATTCTTAAATTTATCACACCTCGTGTTCACTGCCACTAAATATGACCTTCCTCATTAAAGGACTCCTAACTCCCTTATACTATGTTGTCCATGTCATGTTAGGAATGAATGTCATTCATTCAAATATTTATTGCGCTCCATCTTCATACCTGATGCTGGACACAAAACCATTGCACACCATCCTACCACAAAAACATAGTCAGGAAGCCGAATACATCAATAACAGCGAAATGGAATCAATAAACTCAACATACAGCAAACTACTTGGGTTCCCCAGTCTTTCCACACTCTCTCAAGCATCTTGTTTTTGCATATGCTGCTCCTTTTTCTTGTTACATCCTGACCTCCCACCTCTTCTTTACCTACCTCATTCCTGTTTCTCCTTCATCATTCAGCCCAGGCGTCAGTTCTGTTGTCTGCTCTTCCCCGTGGCTTGCCGCCCAGCCCTATCACACCCATGCCCCCATAAGAGCTAGGTGCCCCTGTGTTCCCATACTGCCCTGTCTCTTTGTAGCATTCATCACATAGAATGATAATTGTAGTTATGTCTATTTTCCTAGTTACTATGAACTTCTTGAGAACAGGCACAAGGCGTGACGTGTAGTGGGACTGGCTCAGTAAGTGCAGAATGAATTAATGACATACATGGAGATGTACTTCCTTGATATATAAATATTTAGAGGACAAGCCCTATGATAAACTCTACATAGGGCCTAAGACATTATGCATCTGTAGGAAATAGTAAGCAACAGCCATATGCCTAAATCCTATGTTGGTTTTTTACAAACCACCCACCATCCCTAAGGCTCTTGGGAATGTACTTAGAGGTGTTTTCTCTCACATACTTAACCTGCTAGCATAATTTGTGAATGTGAAGAGTGATATGAGTAGTTGCCTATAATCACACTTCAGTGTCCTTGCAGCAGAAACTAAGGTACATTACACAGTGTTAGACACTCAGAATCTCAGCTTGCAAAATATATGAAGTGTTGTGAGCATCCAAAGTTAGATTGCCCAATCATAAATTAAGGAGATAAACACTTTAAAAACATGATGATGGATTTTGTAGTATGCTCGTTTGCCTTCTCATTCATTAAAAAGTAAGTTATATTATACAACTAATGTCAAGTATTACATGTAAAATAATACATATATTTTTAAATCTTAAGACTTTCCCATCTGTAGCTGGGGTCAGAAAACAGATGAGATGAGTGTTAATATCTAGAAACTTAGAATTGAATCAGTCATTCTAAGGTTGTTACCCTTGGTTATAACTTGTATTGCTTGTTTACTTCTGCTTTATTTTCAAAGCTCAGAAAATTGTATATTTACACGGTACTTTCTAGGTTCTAACAGACTTCACATAAATTATCTTGTGGGTTCTTTACAAAAAACAATTTGACATGGATAGAAAGATAATTATTCTCCATCGTTACAGATGGGGAGATCAGACAACCAGAGTTAGGGCTCTGGTCATCAGAACGCAGGGTAACATCTTACAAACAAATGAAGGTAAAATTCTTTTAAAAGCCTACTGAGCATCATGTTCCTCAGTATAGCAGACTAGAGACTAGTTGATTCTCCCACCAAAAGCAACTTAAAATGCCAAATATGTAAAACATCTTACCAAACATATCAATAAGCCGACAAGAGCATAAGAAATTCTCCAGGGCAAAAACTAGGTAAAAGCAGGAATCCAGACAGTACATAATAACAATGCAAAATTTTTTTTTAGAAGCTGGTTACAGCTTTTAAAAAGTACCAGAAGCAATCTGTCATTTTCTTGTCTAGCAAAATAGTTCTTGGGGGCCAGCGCTCACTGCTCACATTCCCATAAAAATTTGCCTTTGCAACTCCTGTACAAAAGGAGAGCTGTCTCTAAAGTGTCTTTTTATTAGCTCAGTTATGGATAACACTGTAGTTCAGGCCCTTTTTCTTACATAGGAATAAACAACTGAAAAGATCTGAAGGCTAAGAGAAAGTGTTGATGGAGTAACTCAGACGCTAAAAAGTATGGTTTCCTTCAAAAGAGTCACTTTAACAAGTTACAGCCATATAAAGATATGTTTTGAGGATTGGCTTCGAATCCAGTTTATTTCACAGACACATTAGTTGCTATCCATTAAACACGTTTATTTATTGCTTCTCCATGCCAAGCACGTAAGTAGTCTGCAGTGGGAGGGAAGGGCAGGAGAGATGAGACTTAATGAGAGGACCTCCCGGCTTCCGCACAGTGTTTAAGTCCCAGTTTCCAGTGCAGTTCTGAGGCTTCCTTAATTCCTGCTCATAGATTCTGTGAGAAATCCATATATCTTTAAAATCATTCCCCCAGTTTGCATAGATTTTTGAATGGAAAAATCATATCTTTTTGTGGAGAGATTATTTTTTTGTAGTGGTTAAAAATTCAAAATAACAGTAGCTTAAACAAAATAAAATTCACTCCTTTCATATAAAGGTAGAAAGCTCAGGGTTGGTATGGTGGCTCTCTGATCAACACAGATGCAGGCTTCTTCTATCAGGTATCTTCACCATATGGTGAACATGTAGGTCCTACCTTACGGTCCATGGTGGCTGCTCAAGTTCCAGCCATCACATCCTTATTTCCAAGTAGTAGAAAGGAAATAGGGGCAGAAAAGAACACATGCCTCTATTTTAGAACACTTGCAGAAGTTGTATACATCACTACACTTACACCTTCTTGGTCAGAAGTTAACTATAAGTGATGTTGAAACATGTAGTCTCTATAAAATGGCCATGTGCCCAGCAGAAAATCAGTGGTTCTAATACTAAAGGAGAAAGGGAGAATGAATAATGAGACAACTAGCTGTCTTTGTCTTATCATGTGAGCTCCGATTTAGGGTCATAGAAATGGTGAGGGGGTAGAATATACAAATAGAGCACGGGCATGGTAAGGAACACATGCGGTGTGCTCAGTGATGGTGAGCAATGCAGATTAACTATCACATGGAACATGTGCAGGTAGAGAAATAAGGTAGACAGATACATGGGAGCCAGATTGCAGAAAATCATAAATGCCAGACTGAGGAATGTGGAATTTGGAAGTCAGAGCTCCCGAAAGATTTTTAAGCTGGACAGTGAAATGATGAAAACATTGCTTTAGGAAGAGTAATGTGGTAGCCATGCCCAGAATGTACTTGAGTGGGGGATGACTAGAGGCAAAGAAATTAGATAGGAAACTACTATGAGATAGGGAGTGCCTACATTGCAATAAAACAGGAAAGAAGAAACATTTCCAGGTATGAAATTTGTCTAATACAAGTGATTAGATCTCTCTCCCTCTAGCTCTGCCCTCTTTCTTCCCTCCCTCCCTCTCTCTTCATGTCCAGCATCCATTATGTGTTTCTGGGATCAGCACAATACTTTATTTGGGGGAATCAACCCAGCAAGTTCCCCTCTCTTTGAACATGCCTTTTTACCACACTCAGTTCATGTGATTCAAGTAGAACTGAATTTCCCCCACTTCAAGGGTGAGCATGTGACCCAGGTATAGCCCATTGAAGAATGTTCCTGGTCTTATGATTATTTCACAAGCAAATAACTCAAGCAGGGCCAACATTCTCAGCCATGTCATTCATGCCAGCCAATGGAAAACATGGCTGAGAATGGAACTAACAGGCAGAAGGCAGATCTGAGATAAGTATGAGTCCTGATGACATTATTTGACTTGCTGTATCAAGCTGTGACTGAAGTTGAATAGCCTGAACTTTTTAGTTATAGGAGCCAGTGATTTTCTCTTTGTGTAAGCCAGTTTGTGTTGGGTTTCTGCTAGTTGGAACTGAATATACAGAAGTAAAGGCAAAGAAGGCATCAATGGCAATTCCAAGCTTTAAAAACAGTATCATCGACATTGTCATACATGGTATTAGTAGACTTGGCACTGATAAATTTCATCTGTTCCAAAAAATCAAATCTGCTTTCAAAGAGAGGATGTTTGGTATAATTGGAAATGATCACAAATTATGCTATGAAAGCTCTGAAAATAATTATAGAGTTGTAAAACACTGGAGCTGGAGGACACCTTTCAGTCACCTACTTCACCACCTATTTTCACAAATGAGAAGACCGATGCCCAGAAGGGTGAAATGACTTATCCAAAGTCATAGAGCTGACGTGTTCTTCTTGAACCCACATCTTTGGAATACTGGTCTATATATTTTCATTGTCTCATTCTGACACTTCAAGACAGGAAATGTAAAAAATGGTTTCCCATACAGCTCCCTACAAAGTGACTATTTTAAAAGAACAGTGTTTATTTGGAAAGCACGGGAGTGTCAGCAGTATTCACCACATTTTTGTGAGGAAGGATGGTCCTTGTGCACAGTGCTGCAATGACTCATGCCACGGTACTTAAGGGAAACCCACAATGCTGGGTTGGCCACGGGTAACTGGGCCTAGACACATGCTTGAGCCCAAAGCCAGGTATGTGGTTGGTTTGGGTTCGAGAAAGGTCAACCTTCTGAAGTGGCACAAAGCTCTCCACAACGGGGTCCCTCCATTTCGTAAACTGGAATCAACCCAGCAAGTTTCCCTCTCTTTGAAAATATGAATGCTAAGTGTATACAGAGAAGGTGGTCATTCAAGCTCAACTGGTAACCCAAATCAGCATAAACTATCCTTGATGAGGCCTACTACTCATCTTCATTACAGAAATACTGGGACCCATGTGTCCTGTAATATCTAACAATGCCTACATCTTTGCACTTACTGCTTTATGCATCCATTACATGACAAATGCCGGGAATATGACAGAGCATAAGACAATGTCCCTGCCTAAATGTATGGCTCTGACATTGTGGTGGAGGAGACAGTCAGCATAGGGATAGCTACATAGTGGTAGGAATGATGCACTCTATAAAGAAAAAGAAAGCAGGACTAATAAGAGAATTTGGTGACATGGCCACACATAGCTATAAGAGGCGCTGGGAAATGTAACCTCCAGGTGGAAAGTCATCTGCCCTAGTAGAAGGGAGAGCCAGTCACCTGCCACAGAGAATGGTGGAGAAAGAAAAAGAGAATAAGTTACATTATACTCTTCCTCACACATTCACAAATTAACACACAACCCACCCTATACTTAGACTGACACTAAGAGAGAACTTGCCTGGTTAGTAAGGTAAACATAGACAACTAGTATTTCTTCAGTCACTTTCAGGGAGTCTTGAGACTTTTTGGCTATTAAACTTTGCCCTATTTTGATGTTGCCATTCAATGTGCTAAAAGTCACTCAATTGAACAAATCACAGAATATTTCTGAGCTAGAATACAAAAATGTTTCTCCATGCTCAAAAAAAAAATCCCTGCCTCATTATCTTCTCTATTGCTACATATGCTGTCTCCACCAGTCTTATTGGTGTTACTGGGCAGGGGCCTGGCCCTGCACAGGTCTGCCTAGGGCCGGCTGTAGTGTGTGGGTTCCTGACTTCATGTAGGAAAGATTTCACAACATGAGTCCAGGTGACTGTGAGGTGCATTTATTAAAGCTGGGAACGGTGAAACAAAGGAGGGCTTAGCATAGAAGAAGCCACAGGAGAGCCTAGGCTGGGCTGCCCTGGCTCCCTGGGAGGTCAGAGAAAAGGGGCTCTGGGGACAGGCTCAGGGGATTAGCCTGGGGAAGCGGCCAGCTGCCCACTGCCTTAGAGTTTAGAAGATGTGTGCCGGTGGGGGAAGAAGTGGGGGAAGAAGAGGGGAAAGGGAACGGTGCAGGCTGCTCCCCAGAGGGAGAGCACAGGCTGGGTCCCTTGTCTTGAGGCTTTTCTCTCTCTTGCAGGTGGGAACCTTAGGGGAGGTCTCAGGGGAGGGTTTCAGCAGAATATTCATCAGTTCTCCAGGTGCCCTTTCAGGGGTCTCTAGTCATTGCAGTTGGTTCTGGGGTCGCTCACCTGGCTTTGCTGCTTTTCTGGGCCTGAAAACACAACTGAGGCCTGGAGGTTATCTCCAGGGAGGAAAGTCCAGGGGAGGAGAGGTTCCCCCAGGGGTGAGGTCCCTGTTTTCCCAGCTTTGCTCCTGCCAGGCCTTCCACCCTGGTGACCATCTGCACCTGGCCGTAAATTGCTCAGGCACTGTGTCCAGCTGTCTGTCTCAGTTTCCCTCTTCCATTGCCAAGGAATCTTCCTAGCTTCTTACTATCTGGGCTCATTATGTAGGAAAACAGTATCTAGTCTATTACATATACCAAGACATCTCACCCAAATACCCATTCCCTCATAAATCAGTCAGTTAATATCACTGAGCAGCTACATACAAGGTGCAGTTGGTGAGCTTCTAGCACAAGAATCACCTGAGATGACTGGGGCTAACTACTAAAATTTCTAACAAACATTAAAGCAATTCTTATGATACTAAACTTTAAGAATCAACAATAAAGAATATAAGGAAAGTAAAGGAATGCAGAAAAGCCCCCAAATTGTAATCTAGATGGGATAACATAATAAATACATAAAATAGCAATTTTTAAGATACGGTCTGGAGAAACTTTCAGAATTAAAATGGTAAAGTAAATGTAGCACCCTCTACTCCTCCTCCTCTCAAAAATTACCTACTATAATGACTAACAAGAATGCAAAATTTATTTTCACTGAAAACGAAAGGCACCTAAAACCCTGAAGTAAGGTATATCCTGAAGTACATTGAAGACCAGGAAGACTCTGATGAAAGATGTTCTAGGCTACGGATCTCAGAAAACACCGACAAAGCACACTTCACACAATTAAGTGACTTACCTTACGGGCAAAACCAACAATTTTTCATTTGAAACAAGGCAATCAAGTACTTGGATTGGCAGCAGTGCCTCTCCTTAACCTGATTAATTATAAAAGAGAAGGAGGCAACCTGACTTATTATAATACTTATTAGAAGAGAGGCTGAGAGGAATGTGGAGATGTGCCCTGTGTGCAGGAAGCACTCTGCTGTGGAGTGATGGGGAGAGCACGGCTCTAACAGACCGTGGTGTGGCCCACCCTGCAACTGCCAGCCCCTTGCAGAAATAGAAGCTGAGCCCTGACTGGTGTGGCTCAGTGGGTGGGGGGTCGTCCCACAAACCAAAAGGTTGCTGGTTTGATTCCCCCGTCAGGGAGGGCTGGTGCCTGGGTTGTAGGCCAGGTCCCCGCATGGGATTGTGTGAGAGACAACCTATTGATGTTTCTTTCCCACATCGATGTTTCTCTCCCTCCTTTCTCCCTTCTCTAAAAAATAAATAAATAAAATTTTAAAAAAATAAAAGAAGCAGAAGCTGAAGGAACTGATCCATACAACCTTTGTGTCATGAGAATTCCTGTTAGGCTGGAGCACAGTCCAGGCCCCTCATCAGCACAGACTTTCAGCACTAAGGAAAAGTTCTCCTCCTTCAAAGATGAGTAGTCAGAAAGGAATGAGCATACAAAGGTAAGAAAAAAGGAAGGAGGGAATAGGAAAAAATGGCAAATTAAGTTCTCATCAAAAAAATTGTTGCCATTGCCCTAGCTGGCCTCTGCGGGTCAGTTGGTTGGAACACCATCCCATAACCAGGAGGCTGGGGGGTAGATTCCCAGCCAGGGCACTTACCTAGGTTGCAGGTTCAATCCCTGGTTGGGGCACATACAGGAGGCAACCAATCGATATCTCTCACATTGATGTTTTACTCTCTCTCTCACTAACTCTCTAAAATTAATTAACATATTTTTTAAAAGTGTTGCCATTAAGTAAAAGATATGTATAACTACATGTACTGCCATAAACTTTAAAAGTGAAGAGTGCAACCCAGAAAAGTGTCACCACAACCAACCATGCTGGCACCCTGACCTTGGACTTCCAGCCTGCCCAACTGTGAGAAACAAACTTCTGTTGTTTATAAGCCACCCGGTCTACGGTGTTTTGTCGTAGCAGCGAGAACGGACTGAGACAACCGGATTCTGTGTGGCTGCACCAGGCTGGAAGCACTCTGGGGTCTACCACCAGGAGGGTGAGTAGGTGAGAAGTGGTAGGTGTGCATCGCGGAGGATTACGCACTGTCAGAAGTGACTGCCTAGAGGCCGCAGAGCAACGTGGGCGGATCTTCCACATAGTGGTAAGTGAAAAACAATTAGGTGTGTGATCAATAAATACCATGTATATACATTTAAAAAGTGTATATGTTAAAAATACACATTTTACAAAAACAAAGAAGATGCATACGGTTGCCTATAAGGGAGGAGGGGAGAGAGTAAAAAGGGAAAATAGACAAGTATAACTGGCCTGCCACCGTGATGTGGCACGCACTGAGGAGCATGGCTGACTAAACTTTCCTGACTCTCTCCGTTTGACAGTTTTTTAATGAG
Source organism: Tonatia bakeri (assembly GCA_004024845.1). Classification (NCBI taxonomy): domain Eukaryota; kingdom Metazoa; phylum Chordata; class Mammalia; order Chiroptera; family Phyllostomidae; genus Tonatia; species Tonatia bakeri. Next base: position 107,162 of record PVIA01001680.1, on the reverse strand, counting down.
GCAAAGACACAAGAGGAGCTTAAACATGAATTCAAAGAAGTGGGAGAAAAGAAATTAAACTATTTCAAAAATGAAGGCAGGTTTGGAAATAGCACAAAGGAAAATAAACCATTGTAAGGAAAAAAATAAAAAAATAGTTTTAAAAAGTCATGAAATACTTAAGCAAAACAAGTAAAATGAAATAGAAATGGACAAACTATTTAAAAGGATGAGAGAAAATTATGTAAATGAAAGACAAAAGAAATCCAATATATACATACTCAAGACAGAAGATCAAGAAAAGAATCTATAAATATTGGAGCAAAAAAGCTTAAATATAATTTAAGAGACTTTACAGAAATAAAAAATGACCTAAATCTATAGCTAGAGAGGGCATATATCCTTCCACACAAATGGCACAGAATATTCTAGTAAAGCTACAGGATTTTCAAATAATAAAAATCTTTTGGGTATCTAGATTAAAGCGATCAAGTCATCTGTAAGGAAACATATCAAAATGTAACCCAAAGAAATTTGTATCCAAGAATTTTACGCCAGAGAAAGTTGTTCAAGTACAAACGGGGTAGACAACATTTTTGATGTGCAAGCAGCATGGTTTTCATGAACCTGTTACAGGATCTTAGCTGACAATGAGTGTCAACCAACCAAGGAGTTTAGCAGGAAAAAGCAGTTTCATTGATTCCATTTATCTGTACAATTAAGTCTGAAACAAATGTGATAACTGTGGTCACAAAACAGAAAATAGATGTTATGAAATCCTGGCAATATAGCAGTGAAACAACCAATAGAAGTTGAGAAAGAAAAAAAAATAAGGTAAACATTAGAGAAAATTATATTATTAGGAAATTAGGGAGGGGAGGAACAGGAAATATATTGCTCACTGCTTTAAATAATCCTAAAAATAATTATAACTTATTAAGATAGCCACTGAAACAAAAATATATGCCTTTCTAGTTAAAGAAAAACGTGCATACATAAAAATGTCAAGGTCATTTGGTGAAAGTATTAAATGAGCAACATAAACCAAAGCATAACAAAAAATGATAGGCGGACTAAAAATATAACTTTCATTTTAATAAATGTAAAAAAATTAAACTTACCAATTAACTGGGGTTATTTTTCAAACAGAATATCAAATCAAACCCCAAATGTATGCTATCAACATAAGATAATGAAAACAAAGTAACAGAGGCATACCAAGCAAATGAAAATTTCTACTTCAAATAAAGCATAATTTAGGGGGAAAAATGCATTAAATGAAAGAAAGATAAGCACTTTAAACAATGAAGTGTGGAGTGCAAAATTAATCTCTCATGCTATGAATATCCATAGACCAAATAACAGCGTTTAAATTCATTAAGCAAAAATTACAAGAAATTCAATGAGAAATCAGCAGAATCCGTGACCAATTAATTCACCTCTCACACAGAACAGATCATGTGGTTACAAATAATAAAATAAGCAAGGACAGAGAAGACATTAATAACATAATTAATAAGATAGACTGTACACATAAGTTTATATAGTTATAAATACATATAAATATATCAGAGAGAAAATAAGAACATACCTCCATCTCATATACTCATGGACTATTCACAAAAATTGACTATACATGAACATGGGCTTCAAACGAGCCTGGGAATTCTATGTCTGCTAGGCATAGCAGCCCCCTTTTACTACAGCTGGATTTTCTTTTAGGTCATTTACATGTTGAACTTCCAGATGTTAAAAAAAAAGGTTTCAAAATCATTGTGACACACACACTTAAAGAGCAATGTAAAAGTACTTATTTTAAGTTTAAGATGCAAGCCCATGTGCTAAGTGTATGAAATGAAACTCTGTAAAGCAGCAGTACCCTGCCCTGGCTGGTGTGGCTCAGTGAATTGAGTGCCGGCCTGCAAACCAAAGGTACTGATTAGATTCCCAGTCAGGGCACATGCCTGGGGTGCTGGCCAGGTCTCCAGCTGAAGGTGTGCAAGAAGCAACCACACATCGATGTTTCTCTCCCTTCTCTTTCTCTTTCCCATTCTCTCTCTAAAAATAAATAAATTAAAAATCTTTTAAAAAAAAACAGCAGTATCCAGTCGATGACCTACTGACCATGATTAGAACACAGAAATGCTTCAAGGGCTATCCCTGCCAGTAAGGAATTTGAGAAGTTTGTTCAAACATAGATGTTTGCTATAGATGGAGTACTGCAGTGAAAGAGGGGGAAATGCTTCAATACTAATTCAAAACAAAAGAGAGTCTGACGCTCCTTGCATGAGGCCAGTCTGTGATGTGAGCCGCGTGAGGAAGAGTCTTTCCCTGGTGCAAGAATGGAAGTTATTGGGGGTGTCAACATGTTCTATGCCTGTGCCCTTTCCCATCACCAGATGCATAAAGACAAAGCACTGTGTGCGGTTTGGCTTTATTTTAATGCAACCAGAAGTCGAGGTTGTAGGAACTTGTTTAAGACATTTTTTTTGTTGTTGTTCATTTGCTTATTTTGTTTGTTTTGTTTAAGAGATGCTTTGAGGTCAAGGACTTTGGGGATGAAAAGGCTCTCAGGGGCCCAACTTACTCAATATGCAGGGACCCCAGAGATTGTGCTTTCTTGCTGGTCTGATGAAACACTGGAATATGCTGAGCTTGAAATCCCAGGGGAAAGGAACAGCTTTAGTTTCAGGAAGTGAAGACCTCAGGTTCAAACCAAGCATGTGAATGGAGCTCCTGGCAACTTTTCTGAGGTTGATGCAATTAAAGGTTTTTGAGGAGATGCTGTGTAGTTTTGGTAGACATGAAGTCCAAATTTCAGAAGACAGATTTCGATGAATATGAAACATACTTTTAATTCTCTGCAGCTGCTTTGGGTGTGCAAATCTCAAGGTCTGTTTGAGTTACCAAATATCTCTCCTCTCCGTGCAGCTTGGTTAAAGCAGAATTTAATGTCACAGACCTCAAAGAAATTATGCTATGAAGAAGACACAGTTAGAATTTGAGAAGTGGCATGTGAATCACAAGACTGTCCTAAGTTTCTGTCTACATGCCTCTCTTTCATGAAATGGCTGAAATCCAGGCTGATTGCAACTGTCAACAAAAAATCTGGAGCGGAAATTAAGCTCTATGCCACTTGAATAGAGTCCAGATATCTCAAGAACTGCTCAAACCCATAACTGTATTTTCATTGACATAATCAAAATTAATCAACAAATTTTTGCTTTCAATAAGTACCTTTCAGGACCAGAAATACTTAGACGTCATCCCCATGTGAAGTAAATTTTGCCAAAAAAGCAGACACTTTTGGCTACAAGGAATGGGCATCTGTCCCCAATTCAATGCCAGCAATGCCAGCTCAAGGCCCATATGATTCAGATAATTGTAGAATCTGACCTTGAGGGAAAGAACTGGAAGCAGTATGGGAATTATCTAAATATTGCTTAGTATGATATTTTATAAGGCGTAAATGAACAGTATGAACTCTTAATTAGTCTCTCTCTTAGGATCTTGAAATTTCCAACATATTGTAATAATGAGGCTTTGAGTAAGACCTAACCAAAAGATATGAGTCACCCCTAATTTTGGTAGTCTTTATGTGCATTTTTATTAATAGTTGACTAAATAACTTTCAAGAAACCTTTGTATATTATCCTAAAAATTCATAGTTTTAAATATCAGTAGCAGAGAATTCAGGCCACATACATATGAGTTTCTGATTATCCGTAAGATGTAGAAATCAGTATTCTAAAGAATTAGAGAAGACTTCTAGTGTGAACATGACTAGCTATATTAGTATTTTCTCTTTCTTTAAAAATTATTTGAGAGCTACAAGGATAAAAATACAACCTACATCCCCTAAAATCCACAAACTTCTTTCTTCCTCTCTTTTCTTTTTTCTCTTTTCTTTCTCTTTCTCTCTTTCTCTCTCTTTCTTTCTCTCTCTCCCTCCTTCCTTCCTTCCTTCCTTCCTTCCTTCCTTCCTTCCTTCCTTCCTTCCTTCCTTCCGTTTTCTTCTTTCTTTTGCAAACCTAGAATACAAGTGTACTTCTCAGATCTTAAAACATGGATAAATGTTGCCAAAGCAGCTGAGATTGAACAGGAATCGCATGGAAGAAAGTAGAGGAAAGACACAGAGACAGCTCAATAGCAAGAAGGCCCAGCTAGGCATCCAGAGTCAAAGTCTAACTCCTGAAGGGAAGAAACACACTCTGAGTTACAAAAGCTTTATCCTTTGTTTGCAAAGGAAGAGGGTGGAAGCTAAGGCAAGAAAGCCATGCTGGCAATAAAAGGCCTTGTACCCTGTTTGGTTCAAAAAGGCCACACTTGGTGAGTCTGAACAAAGAATCATAACCTATATTTGTAAGAAGCAATCTGTTCGTGTGGCAGCAGAGAAGAGACCCTATACTTAGTGAAAAACCAGCTCTTGCAAATACCGGGGCCAGGAAAACACTCTGCGTTCAATGGTGAGATATGTGAAAGGAAGTAGCACAGTACCAATGTAAAGAAACTATAACAGAAATTTTGGAAAAACCGTAGCAAAACTTAACATATAAAGAACACAATACTAATAAAACGTTGCTCAGTTGTAACAGGGGAGTCCGGCAGGACACACAGCAGTCTCCCTCTCAGTTTCCGAGGGCTGTCCTGAGTATAGGGCTGGCTCTTAAAAGCACGAGAGGACAATTTTAAAAAAAAATGTTGCTATAGCAGATGAATTTTTGAAAAATGTATTTCCCTGAATTGTGGGGCAGGAGATAGGGTGGGATGAGGCAGTCACCTCTGTAAAAAGAAAATCATAAAGCAGAAATGCTGTAACCCAAGGAAGATACAGTGAGATTAACAGGAGGTTATGAAATCAGAGATAGAAGAATTCAGAAGAGAAGCAGTAGAAAAAGAAAAAAATCACAGAAATGAATATAAAATTAGAAGGAAAATGAGAAAGAAAATAAACTTAAGAAAAGATCTTATCAGATGAGTTCACCCAACACTATTCATTTTTGCTGTCATCTATTGCTTCTCTTGTTTTTCTTCTTTTCGCCTGTGATGTGTTAGTTTTTATTAATTATGATTAATTTCATCATTTAAATTTTTTATTTTTTAAATTTATTTTTAATTACAGTTGACATACAATATTATGTTAATTTCAGGTGTACGACACAACAATTAGACATTAACGAACCTTACAAAGAGACCACCCTGAAAAGTCTAGTGCCCGTCTGACACCATACATAGTTGTCACAGTTTTCTGTACTGTACATCTCCATGACTGTTCTTACAACTGGCGACTTGTACTTCTCATTCCCTTTCATCCTTTTCACCCATCCCACCAGCACCCCTCCCATCTGGCTGCTGTCCGTTTATTCTCTGAATCTATGAGTTTGCTTCTATTTTTTATTTTGTTTTTTAGATTTCACATATAAGTGAAATCATATGGTGTTTGTCCTTGTCTTATTTCACTTAGCATAATGCCCTCTAGATCCATCGTATCACAAATGGTAAAGTTTCATTCTTTTTTATGGCTGAGTAATATTCCATCATGTATACATACCAATTACTGTTACCCATTTGTCTATTAATGGACACTTAGATTGCTTCCATATCTTGGCTATTATAAATAATGCTGGCATGTTTTCCGATGATATTAACTCCAGTCTAATAATCTCTCTCTTTAGTCTTAATTCTCAGTGATTCAATCAATATTTCAGGTGATACTTCCAACACCATAGTCTTTCAGTATTTTTTAACTCCTCCACTCAAATGACATTCCTCACCAAACCCCAGTCACTCACCCCTAGTCTTGTTCTAGACCCTATCATTATCAGTAACTTCCTCACCTAGATTTCATTATTCTATTTTCTGATATCTCACCTTCTGTCTTTCCAGTTTACTGCCTTAGAAGCCCAACCCCAACAATCCATTGATCCCTTCTCAAGAGAAGAATATTGAAAACAAACAAAAGGTACATCTTTAAAGGCCTGGAACAATAGTCTGTGTGAGGACCGGGGCGGGTTCTGGAGTCAGGGCACAGGGGACCGCCTGGAGAGGGCTGGGAGCTGGGAGCTGTCCTCTCGGACAGGATGCAGCCAGCCTCTGACGACTCTGCAAGCCGGGAGCTGGGGAAATCAGCACCAAACCTCTCTCTTTTCACTCTCTCCTGTTTTTTGCCAGTGACTCAGAAATTGAATAATTATTAAATTGACTTTTGGGGGCCACTTTGAGAGACATAGTTGTCAAATAGTTACTGCTCTTAGGCAAGGGACAAATTTCATCTAATAATTGCTGTCAGGCTCGGCCTAAGGAGATGGCTGCCAATCTGAGAGGCTGTGGATTCTTGAGGATGCTCAAAGGTAGTTGGGCTCAATGAGCTATTTTCAACATTTTGAAAATGATATCACAAAGAGATTGTATGTTTATCCTTGATAGGACAGTACAAGCAAACAGAAATGTGTTTCTAGCTTTGAGCTGGGATAGTATGAATTCATGCTGATTAGCAGTGTGATATGGTTTTATACAACTTTGATTAATAAAGAAAGGAGAAGCATTTTAAAGGTCAAAAGGCCACAAGTACAGAGTCTAAGACTAGGGAAATTCTAGGCCTTTCCTGATTTTAGTCATTGAATCTAGAAGGTAATTTATGAACGTGTTTTGCCCCTCTGAATCTATGAGTTTGTGTGTGTGTTACCCACTACAATGAAACTCCAGCCAGCACTCCTGGAGTGATATTCAGCATCACCTAAGAGGAGCCTTTTCTACTGATTTAAAGGGACAAATTAATAAATTGCAACTGGGGTTATGCCAGCAGTTGCAAGACCTTCAACACTCAACTAAGCAGGAGATTTTTCAAACACTGAATGATAATCTCAGGTCGCTAAACCCAAAACATTGGTTTGATGGACTCAACCTAAGACTGTGGTTCACTGGAGCCACTGGTTGTTTACTGATTCTAATAATGCTTTGTACATTCTGATACATTTACAAATTATTTGCCCAGGGTCACAAAAGAGACCAGCAAGTAGCAAGTCTTGTGGGATGTGTCACCACAACAGCCTTAACAAAAAGAAAAAAAGGGGAAATTATAGGGGACCAGTTTGTTTTGGTCTGGCAAATAAATCACAATATATATTCCATTATTAGACTATGATAACTAAGATAGAGATGTAATTTGTTCACCTGGAATTATTGACTAATTCTTCAAGCTTAACATGATAATAAAGTGGTATGTTTATATTAAAAATATTAAATAGTATTATATAAAATAAAAACATAATATATTATTCTCTGATTCTAAATTCAGTGGTCAGATGCATTTTTTTTTAATTCTAGAAGCAGTCCTGGCTGGTGTAGTTCAGTGGATTGAGCACAGGCCTGTGAACCAGACAGTCGCTGGTTTGATTCCCAGTCAGAGCACATGCCTGGGCTGCGGGCCAGGTCCCAGTGGGGACCATGTGAGAGGCAACCACACATTGATGTTTCTCTCCCTCTCTTTCTCCTTCCCTTCTCCTCTCTCTAAAAATAAATAAACAAAATCTTTAAGAAAAAATTTTTAAATAATTCTAGAAGCATTTTTTAAGTTTTATTTATTTATTTAAAAGAGAAGGGGAGGGAGGGAGGGAGAGAAAGAGAGGGAAAGAAACATCGACTTGTGATGTGTGAGAGAAACTTTGATCGGTTGCCTCTCACATGCCCCCAACTGGGGACTTGGCCCACAACCCAGGTGTGTGCCCTGACTGGGAATTGATCTGGCGACCTTTCAGATCATAGGTTGGTGCTCAGTCCACTGAGCCACACCAGCCAGGGCACATTCTTTCTTCCACTCAACATTACTAGGCAATCACTTTAAGGGCTAAGGTACATTAATAATTTTGTGTTTCCTATTTGGCCTGATCAATATTTTACATAGTTTCATGCAGAATTTGATTTTTTTATAGCAAATCTATGTTATTAAGCTTCTCTACAAAAGAAATTAAAGGGTACTGGAATAAAGCATATTTTGTATTCCAAAACAATAAAACCTACTGTCTGGAGGATTAGTTGACTCAAAATAAGAAGATGGGTTCAGTAAAGTCAGGAAAGTTGCAGGTTTCAGGAACGCCAGTTAACCAACTTAGGGTAAGTGGGGGAAGGGTGCCTGAGTGACCTTCAGAGGCGGTAGCCATACACTGGAGACCGAGGTGGACCCTGTCTAGAAGAAAGGAAAAGCAGATGGAGTCCCTGTTGCTCCCCATAAGGGGTTATTACCTTCAAAATGGTCAAGATGTCAAAGCATTAACAAGATAAAAATATGAAAGAGTTTTCCTCTAAAATACATGTGAAACCTGAGGTGATTCGTGATGTGGAAGATAGGTACAATCCCCCACATGCGGGTGTTCTTCTTATCAATGACCCTTCAGACCCCTGTCAGGGAAGGCACAGTGTCCTCCGCAGGGTCCCTCCCCGAGGCCGTGGCCTGACCACATCTGCCTGGGCAAAGTCAGAATGCAGAGGTTTCGTTTCTTGATTTATCCGAGACACTCGCTGATGAGAAATTCTAATGGAAAGGCTTTGGGCACATACAAAAATGGGAAGTCATCTCCTCTCAGGGTGGGGAGCCTCCTGGGAGAGCAGCAGGCCTCACCATGCTGCACACCTCCACTTGAAAAGCCCACAGACCCCAGTCAGGGGCACGGGCTCAGAACTGCGGGACCCTGGGCCAAATGCAGCATGACCTGATTCATGCAGCCTCAAGGATCAACTTTGTAAAGCTCCAGGTGAGTGTGGGGACTGACTTTAAGTAAGATTTTTTCATTTCAAATTACTTTTAGCTCTTTAAATTTGTCCTCCAGAAAGGCTTGTACATGCTGCTGGAGGATAATTTCTATACTGCGGAAAACTGGGAACAACCTGCATGCCCATGAATAAGGAAATGGCAAAATAAACCATGGCAGATCCATTCTCTAAAATCTTAAGCATTTGTTAAAAAGAATGATTTTGATCTCAAAATGCTGACTGGGAAAATGGCTATCATTTTTTTTTAACAAAACAAATGTCAGAACAATGGGTATCCTGTTCCTCTTTGGAAACCAAGTCATGGCATGCAGTCTTTGAGCACCTTCTCAGGCTGTGACTGCTGCCTTTGCTGAGCTCCCTGAGATGGCTGAAGTTCACGTTGGAACCCCTGGCCTGCATAGCCTTCACTCTCTCCCCAATGAGCCCTACTGGCATTGAATCATCCCTCTAAATTTGGATGAAATGCCACATTATGGAACATGGGAACTGGCCTCCTGAGTGGCTGCCAAAGTCTGAAAATATAGGGAGTTCCTCCCCACAGGGTGAAACTTGGCCAATGGGAAATGAGAGGCAGGAGGGATCTGAGCAAAAAAATTCCCTCCCCTTCCTTCCTGCAGGGGACTGTTCTGCAGGGGACATGTGGTTTCTTCTCGCAGCCTTTCCAGGGGAGTCCTATATGCCAAGTGGACAACCCTGCCAAGCACCTGCCACGTCTTTGCCCATCTGGCTGTGAGATGGCAGCCAGTGCAGTGACACGTCACAGCGCATTGCTTTGCCTCTTCATTACCCTGCAGCTATTGTTTCCTCATTGTCACCACCTTTAGTGTGCGTTTCCCAAGCAAAGTGGCCACACTTGAATCCTTCCGTCTGGCTTTGCCATCTAGGGAATCCAGGCTAAGAACACAAGAAAACTAGATATTGAGGCTATATGTACATTTTTTGGTGAATGTGTATACATATGCGTACACCTAAGCCTTCGTTTGGGAATGCATAGAAATATGAAAAAGATACACATCAGATCTTAAACAATGGTCTGCATTTGCTGCTTATGTTTTTAATGACCATTTGTTACTTTTGTGTATTAAACTATAATACCATAAAATCATGCCATGTATTAACAAGCCTAGCATATGCTTCCCTGATTTGCTCTTTTGCAGGTTTCTGTGTACTAACTCATTGTATTTCTCAGGCAGAATTATTCTACAATATTCCTAAATTTTTAAATCTGGGTGTGGCAGTTAATCAGTCTCCCTACTCACACATTCAGACACAGCCACCTCCTCACACGCACTTCCTTCCTGTCCGCAGATCCTGGTCACACTGCCAGCTGCTGCCCTTGTCATTTGGGGAGTGTGAGGAACAAGCCTGTCTGCACTCAGAGAAGCCCAGAGAAGCAGCCTGGGGCCATGACGTCATCAAGGCAGTGTGTCAAGCACCCACGAGAGCCCCACCCCCAAAATTCTTGATTTGTGAGTAATAAATATGCTCACTGTTTGACATTTTAAATTGGGTGTTTCATGAGTTGTCTTTAAAAGCACCCTGGGCTGATTGTATGTTAATATATGTATCTAATTTTATACACAGTAATATATACATATATACATACGTACATATATTCTGGTGTCATGTATCTCACTAGGGACTGAGGTAGGATTTATCTCTTCATCTGGGATTTATCTCTTTATCTTCATATTCTCCACTCCTAACATGACACCTGCTCATAGTAGGCGCTCAACAAACGTTTCTAGAACTGGACTGATTAGATCCATTCATCTCAGTCTACAATTTAGATGTTAAATGTCTGGTGGCAGGTTAAGTAGTAGCAGAGAAGGGAGGGTACACAAAATTAAATCCAAATCCCTTCTTACCCACAGAGCTTAAGGCTATCAGTAAAGTCACTATCAAAAATAATCACCGAACTGCATCTTTATCGTATTGCACAGGACACTCCAAAGACCAGCAACGAACTTCAATGAGACTGAAAGATTGGACTCCTGTTTCTATATTATTTCCAGATACAACCAATGAGACACAACTTTAAAAAAGAATTCTGCTCTTGGTAGGGTAATCCTGGTGTGGACAAGTCCACATCAGACATTACAACATCAGTAACTGACAAGTCACCAACAAAGAATTAAGGTTGGAGGTGGGAGTAGCAGTTGCCACAGGTGAAGCCGTGACCTAGATTGAGGCTTTTATCCTCAAGCTGGTCTGACAACCTGCCCTTAGTAGCTCCAGAAACACAACGTGGCCAACTGTAAATTACAGGCATGAGTGGGGAAAACTGTTGACACAGGCCAATGACATTCATTTACGCAATTTTTATTATCCTGGTGCTGTGTGCCGGGATATGTTCTCAGTGCTTGGAATTCAGCAACGAAGCAAAGGGATAAAAATCTCCGCCCATGTGGAGTGATGTTCTGGAATTGGAAGAAGTGGGTTGGGAGGGACAGTTACCAAAAGGTTCAAAAATTCATTTTAGCCTTCAGTTTTCTAGCAAGGCTAACTCTGAATAGAAAATTGTCAAAGCAACAAAATTCTGTTATTTTCTTGCCCCACCATGCTCTCTGTAGTCCTGCCTAGCCCTGTTTACATCACACTTAGCAGCTTTCCTACCTTCCACCCGTTGAGACTACGTACTCTGGGCTGTATGTCTGGCCAGCTGAACTTCAAGCTCTTGGGATGGAGCCCACTGATCTGTGTTCTTGTTGTTGTTGTTATTTTCTAAAACACTCTCCAGATGGCTCAGATGACCAGCCAGCCAGCTTCAGTCCTCTCGCTCTTCCGAGTTACCACCCATCAAAATTTCCCTAATTTGTGTCTTTTCCCCCTTGTCATGCTCAATGGTAATGTGTTACCTTATTGTAATAATTTTGTAGTGCTAATACTCTCTGATATTTGCAGAGTGCTTTTGTATGAACAGCTTCAGATGTCATAACAGAGCTTTTTCACATACAGTAAACAAGTTGTTCACTCTGCTACCCCAAGAGACGGGGAGGGCAGGTTTCATTTTTCTTTTTCATACTCCTGAGGAGACTGGACTTTGGAGAAGTTGGGTCCTTTGACCAGGGTCATTCAAGCTGGAAAGAGCAGAGTCCGCATGGGGATCCTTCCAACCCCTTAACTGTGCTGTTTCCCTTTCCTTTTGCGCTGCTCTGTCCAGATAAGAATCTGAATTATTTTGATAACATTTCATTGTAACTGTAATAGCGAAAGTGCCAGGCACCAGAGTGGGTTGATGGAAGAGAATCCTGTGCCAGGTGTGTCTTGAATATCTTAAATCAGCTAGGTAGATCTTCTGTTACACCTTCGGGTAGTGTGCATGCTGACAGACTCACTGTCAAGCAACAGACGACTAACACAGACCAATTGGTACAGCCAGTGGGCCAGTGTTTATTGGCAGCTGGGCTGGGTTCTGTCCCTCCTGGGGCTGCCGCTGGCTGGTTGCCCTAGATTCCTGCTTTGGGGAGACAACTGCTCCTCCCACACACACCCCCCCCTCCACTGAAGGGTCCACATCTAGAGGGCACCGCTCTTTTCTCCCCTCCCCCGCGTGTCAGATATTGCCAGGGTGACCATGTAACTTACTGTCCGAAGCAGAGCAACTTTGAGAAAACAAGAGAGCACTATTAACAATTAGGGCCGGACAACACCTGTGGCCCTGAGTAAAGCAGGACCCTGCTCATCACCACCAAATAAGGGGTGCAAACTTTTAGAGAAACACTGACTGTATTCAAGGTTGTTTTCTTCCTTCGTCTGCTGCTGATTAAGATTCCAGCACAAGCAAATATCTCCTTACATCACACCAAAAGGAAATATTTGTGAGAAGTTGCATGCTATAGAACGCATAGGAAAGTTCGCTCATTAATGAAATGGAATTGTTTGGAAATGTTAAAAAAAAATCCTTTCATAATGTACCTTCCTATCTCTTATGTGAAGATGTAAAATTTTAATTTTCTGTAACAGTTTCTTACTAAATAGTAATCTTTGCTGGTCCTGGTTACATGTCAAGGAATATTTATTGCTCCCAGAAACCTGCGGGTGGAGCAGAGTAGAAGCGAGCACAGCGGGCAGGACTCCGCCCCGTTACCGCATCACGCTGAACGGGCCCCGCTGCTCCGCCTGGCCACCGGATCCTCCGCCTACAGCGTTTGCCGTGCATTTTAATGTTGTAAAATAACATACACTCTTTGTGAAAGAATTGAAAAATATAGACAAGTTAAAAGAAGGAAAACAAACCATCCATAGTTACCACCTCATCTAACTATTTTTAATATTCTGGTGTATTTATTTGAAAATATTTGTACTTATATGGCTTTTTTTTACTTATTTGTGATCATACTATAATAAAATATATCTTGCTTTTCACTTAGATTATATTACATGTATTTCCCCATGTTGTTTAAATTATTTAAGCATAATTTAAGTAATTGCACAGTGATCTATTATGTAGAGAATATCTTGTTTATTTAACTATTATCAACTTATAGGGCATTTAGGTTGCTTCCAACTTCTTATAAATAATGCAACAATGAACACTTAATACTAAAAGCTTCTTCTGTACTTTATGTTTTTTCTTGATGCTAGAAGTTATCTTAAAATACGTTAACCCATTTAAGATTATTGTTAAATATTACAAAATGTCTTCAAACAGATTTTTGTCAGTTTATATGCCCATAAACAATGAATATGACCCTTACAAGCACAAAATGTTCTCACGTGTGAAACACGATGTGGTTTTCATATTGTGTTTCTTTGGTTTCCAGAGAGGCTTGGCTGTTTCCGTACCCTGGCTAATGGGTATTCTGTTCCATGAATTATTTGTTTGTATCACTTGTAAACCACAATTTTTACTAACAACACAAGTTAGACATAGGCATAGCATGCCTTAAAAAGTTTTCTATGTTCAGACTTGATAAAAAAAATAACAAAAAGGTACACTAAGAATTATTACATGAATTATGGAATGAGAACAATATATAATTTTCTATAGACAGAATTTAAAACATAAGTATATAAGCAACAAAGAGGTGATAATCAGTGAGAACCTAATAGTAATTTCCACCCTTGTCAAGAACCGACAGAACTCTGAGCAGGGAGGCAATGAGGATGATGCTCAGTCCTAGTCAGTGGGGGTCGAAATCCACATTCACTGCTCAGTTTCCTAAATGTCTTCCTCAGCGTTTGAATGTTTAATCATTTCATGCCTCCTGCTGTAGGAGTGGAAGCAGATATTATTGTGATCCTTATAGATAAGAAGCAGGTTCAGGAAGACATATAGCTTGCTCGATATCACACAGCTGGCAAGGAATTGAGTCCTTTTCTGATTCAGAACCTCATGTTCTTTCCATTAACAGACTTTTACCTGAAGTCAGATGTTTAAAAGCACTCAGGAAAAGGGGGAAGCAAGGGACCTGAAAAATCTACTGAAATAGCCATTCCATATTAGAGATGCCTTAGCCAGACTACATTGAGCATCAGTGACACAAAAACATTCATTCCATCTGCTCTAGATTATACTTTTTTTAAAAAAGATTTTATTTATTTATTTTCAGAGAGAGGACAAGGGTGGGAGAAAGAGAGGGAGAGAAACATTCATGTGAGAGAGAGAGACCTACCTGCTGCCTTTCATACGAGTCCTGATTGGGGATAGAACCCACAACCTGGGTATGTGCCCTGAACGCAAACTGAACCGTGGCCTATTGGTGTACAGGACAATGCCCCAACCATCTGAGCCACACTGGCCAGGTCTATACATTTTGTTTTAATAAAAATTCCCACCTGCTCCTTTTAGCTACTGTTTTACATGAAAGGCAGTCTAGCTCCATGATTAAGAGTGCAGGCTCCCGAATTCTCGGAACTGAGCTCTGCCATTGCCACCGTGTAACCTAGGAACGTCACGCAAATGCTCAGTGCCCTCAGGTTCCCCCGTTTGTAAAAAATAGGGGGTATGATAATAATAGCACTTACTACATAGAGTTGTGGGGAGGAATAAATGAAGTAATACAGATAAAGCACTTATTTTCTTTATCCTCACCTGAGGACATGCTTACTGATGTTAGAGAGAGGGAAAGGGAGGGAGAGAGAGAAGGAGAGAAACATCTATGTGTCTCTTGTGTGCGCCCCCACCAAGGATCGAACCAAAAACCTAGGTATTTGTCTGGACCGCAAATTGAGCCTGCAAATTTTCAGTTACTGGGCAATGCTCCATCCAACTGTGCTACCCTTAGAGCTCTTAAAGTGCTGCCTGGCATGTGGAAAATATTCAAGTAATGTCAGTTGTTGTTGGCATTATATGCATTAATTTGTTTAAACTCTTGACAACTCTGGGACCCTACTACGGCCCTATAGAAATCCCTCTTTCAAGATGGAAAAAGAGAAGCTATACTAATTATTAAAACATAACAGAGGATACTATTCAAACCTAAAAAAGGGGGGAGGACCCCTGGCTATAGGAGTGAACCAAATTTGGAAAACATAATACAATGTGTTTCCACATCAGTGAAATATAAAAATTTAACAGAAATAAATTGCATTTCATATAGAAAACAAAATAAGTAACAATAGACACTAACATAATGCTTCTGTCAACATCCAATGTGCAAGAAATACTGTAGAGGTCTTCCAGTGGTTTTCTTTGTATCATGAAGCCTTAGAAAAGACTGTCAGTAACCCCGACGAGCGACAGGGATGCTGACGGGCGGGGCGCTCCTCCTGCTCCGTGCCGTTTGCATGTCATTTATCTCTCTTCTCGGCGGCCCAAATGCTTGGCCTCAGATGCTGTGACTCCTATCAGTAAATAATAAGTATATTAAGAATATTTAATGAAACAATTTAGACTTTCATTTTGAATGAAAAGTGCACACACATTCACTTTTTAAAAAAATCAATCTTTATCTTGAGAGCACCATACATCAAAATCCTTCAGGAAGTCAATATAACTGAAATATTTTTATGAGTGACATTCTAAAGAAATACATTGCTGGGGGAGATAGTTACACTCATCTTCTTCCTCCTCCTCTTCCCCCAATATGGGGAAGACCTTAGCTGAGTGGTGATCTCCTGCCACGTCCTAGGAACCCCCAGCTCTGATTCGTAAGTAAGTGGAGGCTAAGACCTGTTGCAAATGTGGAAAACTAGAAGAACTTACCAATGAATGGCAACCCATTGCCATTTCTGATGAAAAAATAGAGAAGCTATGTTAATTTTCAGTCCTAGTCAGCAACTGTGGAATTCTGTATTCATCGTTCAGCGTGAGATGCCTAGGGAAAAGAGATGGTGTTCAGTGAGGGAAGAGGAAATACACAGACATTGGGTAGGGGGTGGGAATGAGAGGGATAGATACGCATAGAGGACTAAAATGCATGCAAGCCACAGCAGACAGGTAAGATTCACCCATGTCCAAAGGAAGTCAAGCTACTGAAGATCCCTGGGCTACGGTGGAGACAAATGAAATGGCTTATTTCCATGGGCACTGAATTATTAAGTCCAACACAAAAGAAATAGCATATAGCAAAAAAACTTTACTGCACTGGACAGCAAGCAGCCTACTTATCTATATGTGTGAACTTGACCTGCGGTTTCTCTTGCTTCTTCTCTGCAGGAGTGATTTAATAGTAATGACATCTAGAGTTGCATTCTGCAGAGGCGAATGTTACCATCAAATAGCCTAGTACATTGCTGGATGTGACCTTAATATATCTAGAAAACTACTTCACTTCCTAACTTCACTTCAGCCATCTGAGATATTGTTGAATTTCAAGTTCATAAGGAGTCTCCCTAAGAAGAGAAATAAATATTGCCCAGAGAGAAGGGAAGAAGGTTTGGCAGGTGGGGTGAAGAACAGGCAGTGTGGAGGGAGCGGGTTTTCTTACACGCCTCCCCGTGGAGACCCTTCAGAGCTCTGACCTGATGACGTGCCCTGAGTACACTGCAATTTCACACTTTTGCACAGAGCAGAATGTGCTCTCCTGCCTAACAAGGATTCCGTTATACGTCTGTCTCCCCTTCCTGATAGTGAATTCCTCAAACGAAGGGATGGAGTCTCATCCACCATGTATCCCTAGCTCCTCGCACCAAGCCTGGGACACAGCCCTTAATCAATACCTATTTGTTGAATGAAGAAACCAAATGCTCAGATGTATTTTTTAACTTATCAAATTTTTTGCATATGAAACTTTCTTTAAGGCTATAAAGTAAGGTGAAATGCACTTTATTGTGACCAAAATTCCTTTAGCCCTCATTGGCAGTCAATGGAAATTTATTCAGTCTGATTATTTATTACGTCACCAAACCTCCAGAGTTGGATGCAGACAGGAGGGTCAACCCAATTAAAAGAGACAGAGGGGCATATGAAAACCTCACACAAGTGACAGATTAATATAAATGAACGTAAAGGCTATTAAAAATTCACATCTTGAAATTAACCTTAAAGCAGGTATTCTTAATCTGAGATACATGGATCCTTAGCAAGTCCAAGGATGGACTTCAGGATGCATGTTTGTGAACCACAGGAAAAAAATCAGGCAAATGATGTCTACAAACACAGAGGTGGGCAAAGTCAGTTTGCAGTTGTTCGTATGGAAAAGACACGCAAGTGGTGGTTATTACAATACCTTTATTAACGCTGTGTTTCACACACTCACAACTGTAAAACTACTTTTGCCCACCCCCATGTGTGCATTTTGCAAGGAAAGTGATCCACAGCTTTCAATAGATTCTCAAAGGTGTCAGTGATCCAAAATTATACAATCCATTAATGCAAGGACACACTGGTGGAAAGTGAAACGAAATAAACACAAGAATGTTCATCACAGCATTGTCTGAAAGTGAAAAATCGGAAACCATCTAAATGGACTTCAGGTAAGGGAGTGTGGAACACATACATCAGGCGTGATACGCAGCATGCATTTCACAGCGTGTTGTTTAGGCAAAGAGCAGATCACCGCGTAGCGTGTGTAGTATGGTCTCACTTACGGAAAATAACATCCGTGCGTATCTCAGCGTAGAATGTCTGGAAAGACAGTCACCAGATGGTAACAGGTATTGTCGGTGAGTGAATTTAGAATGTTTTTCATTTTTACACATTCTGAATTGTTTGAATTTTAATAGTAATTCTGTAAAAATTTTAATAAAACAATAATGCTATTTTCAAGCATTGGATGGGGTAGTTAGAGAAACGTAAGAAGGGCAGAAGCGACTAACAGAAACTTGAGAATTAATAACTTTAAGGCTGTCTTCAAAGAGATCCCTGCTGCTCTCCAAGGGGACAACAGAGTGGGATGAGTCATGAGGCTGACCCAGCGGGACAGTTCCGGTGTCCGGGTGTAAGCCTGTTTGCAGGAAGCGACACCTGGCCTTGGAGCTTCCTGACTCTGTAGGGCTCACCGGGAGCTGGTTTCTGTTTGAAGACGCAAGAGCATCACACAAGAATGAAACAAACCACTTGTGTCAGAAGCAGAAACAATTGCGTATCATCGCCGGGGTTGCTCCAGTCAGCCTGGAATGTGGCGGAACCAGTTCCCAGAAGAGCTCCAACTGCTCATCCTCTGGATCGGCATCGAGTCTTCTTTCCTCCTAAGCAGACAAAGACCCACTGTCAACTTATGTCTGAAAGGTTCATTTGTGAGATTCAAACCCTTCTCAGAAAGACTAAGTACGAATGCACACTTGCCCCAAGCAGGTGCTGCTCCAGAAGCTGTGTATTTTCAAAATGTCCCTTTGCTTGGTGTACACAAATTTTCACATCCTGGAGTAAATGGCACTGTGATATTTGGGATGGGTGAGAGAAATGCTTTTCTGTCGTCAAATAGGAGTATAATTATGAAAGGGAACGCAGATTAATTAGAGGGGAGAATGTATATAAGGAAGTTGTGGATCTGGAAAAATTATTCAGTTAAAACTGTCCATCCCTTTACATCCTGGAAACTCTCACATATACCCAGAGGTACGTGTACTGCAGTTCGAAGACTGTCGCTTTAGTCCACCTCATTTATTCACAGACACAGAAACTGAAGCCCCACACAGCGGCCAAGCCAAGACTAGAACCGAGGTACTCCCACTTGCAGACTGGTGGGTTTTCAATCACACTGCCTTTTCTTGTGGCCCTGGATAAATCTGTTCCCTCAGATAAATCTGTTATATCTTGGAGGCTTATTTTTCTCATCTGAAAAAATGAGAGGGACAGACTAGTTGGTTTTGTAATCAGAAAAGACACAGGCATTTGGACTGCCTGTCACTACCAAACCCTATAAGCAATGACAGTGATTGAATCTTTATAGGCACTTTATTCAGATGGCTGGCCATCTGAGAAGATGGCAGGTTCATACCCTAACAGACCATCTTGCCTTCTCTTTCTAGGCCAGACTTTTTATACCAGGAAATAAACAAGGTGCGGTGAGGGCTTTGAGATTCGGGGAGGATTAGGTGAAAGAAGGCGCAACATTCCTGTCCTGGGCAGTTAGCTGGTTCCAGGAGCGGTGGTCCTCTGTCTCTTCCTGGAACACAAAGGCCCGGATGCCTCCAGTTGTCCCCAGGCAGTAATCTTCTATCAGTGCCTCAGGAGGTCGGCTGTTTTCCCAGGAGCCAGGATGGGCCTATCTGTAGTTTCTGAAAAGCTTTAACATACATAGTACTTGCTAGACTTACAACTTTTTACCTTAAGCTAAAATTTTCCAAGTCTTGAGTGCCCTATCAATTTCAATGCTAGATACCTTTCCTTTTTTCCTCCACTCTCCAAACTTCACTGCTCTGGGCCCCAAGAGGTGGCCATGTTTAAACTGCATCGCTGGGCTCTCTTGACCTGGAGCTTCTGATTGGGTGTAGCCAATGGGAGGCCCCGGCAGGAGCTTGGAAGGCAGGTGGGGATTAAGATTGGACCATTTGTTTGCCTGGCTCCCTTGCTTGTTCCTGTGAGATGCTGTGCCCTGCCCTTGATGAACACAAACCCTACCCAGCATTCTTTTCATTCAGCTACCCTCTCTGGTTCCTCTACCTTCTCCCTCCTCCCTCTCACTTGGGAGTAGATCATTTCGTCCTCCTGCATCCCTTTACTCACACCCCGCCCCACCACTTCCTGTTTAAATCAACCCTTTTTTCTAGGAAGGGAGAGGGACCAAGGCAACTTAATTAAATATTCTCAATTTCCTTCCTTAATCCCTTAAATTTTTTTTGAAGGGCAAATGAATGTCACTCTACACATATTTTCAAAATCTTGGCCCAGATGTGGAAGCAAACAAGATAAACAGAAAAAAAATAAGTGAAAAAGACTTTTTTGTTTTTAAATTATTATTTTGAAATTTTTTAGACTTGGAACAAAGTTGCAGTAATAGTGCAGACTCTTGATATCCTCTTCACCTAGCTTCCCATACTGGTAACATCTCACCTAACCACAGTATCTGATCAAAACCAGGAAGTCAGCACTGATACAATACTGTTAACTAATGTTCAGACCTTACCCAAATTTTATTAGTTGTCTCACTAATGTCCTTTTCCCGGTCCAAACCCAGTTGTCTTGTTTCCTCAGTCCCACTCAGTGTGCAGCAGTTCCCAGCCTCTGTCTTTTAGGACCTGAGACTTTTGAAGAGTACTGGTCGATTGTTGTTTAGAATGTCCCTCAATCTATGTTTGTCTGTTTTCTCATGAGATTGAGTGTGCACATTTGGGGCAAGAACATCAGAGAAGTGAGCTTATGCCTTTCTCAGGGCATCGTTGTAAATGTCCTGGTGTCAATATGACTTATTACTCTACTATTGGGATTGGGCCGTTAACATTCCTCTAAAGGACTTCATAACTTAATCTTCACCAAGAATCATAATCCCAATCCTTGTAGGGTATTCAAGGTCAAGGACCCCAAGGCCCCTTCTGAGACACAAGAATGATATTATCACCGGTTAGATCATCAGCAAAGAACATTTGCTGAAGTTAAAAAAAAAAACACTTCCTGTATTCATCCTTTCATTACATTGTTATCTTAGGGAGTGTGCAATGAATTCGTCACTAGCCAAGTGAGTGCTGAGTCCCATGCCTGGAACAGTATGAGCCTCTGGAGTAGTCAGCAGGTGGTAGAAGAGATCAGTTTACCATGTATCTATCTCCATCCATTTTCAAGTATTTTGTTGTTCTTTAGCGTGCAGTACTCTCCTCCTCTGAACCTCCTTGAAGTCAGTAAAAAACAAATTTTTTTGAAGTGAGAGGCAGTGTTGCAGATGGATTGTCTCAAAGAAACCCTTCACACCCCTACTCGAAGTCCTGAGTAGCTAAGGAGACAGAAACTCAGAAGAGGGGTAACCACACGGGGTGCAGGGGTAGCATTCCATAGTGCACACAGAAGGCAGAGTTGGTGCTCAGGGCTCCGTAAATGACATCTGTCTTTACCTTTCTGGAGTGCTGGAAAACCTGCATCTCCACAGCCAAAATATGGAGTCCTCTTCTGTTTCACTCTATAAAAACTATTTCTATGAAAAAGATGGGCTAACCTCTGAATCAAAATATATGTTGACTTACTCATTCTACAAATATTCATGGGGCTTCCACTAAACACCACGTGCTTTTCTCAACATTGGATATAAAGCAACTAACCAAATAGTCATGGAACTTGTCCTCATTAAATTTACTATGGTGAGAAAAAGTGGAAGTTCCTGTAGCCTCCTTTTAAATGTGTTCATTCAATGTGTATTTATTGAACTGGAGGTACTTCATTTTCATCCGTGAGCAAAACAGCCCCCTGCCCTCGTGAAATTTCTAGTAAGGGTAAATAGACAATAAACACAATAATTATGTAAACTATATGATATGCAAGGTGGTGAAAAGTAGGTTTACATTTGTAAGTATGTGAAACAGTTTATTCTTGTATTATTATTTATTAATTATTGTACTGTTTTCCACATGAACAACTGTAAACCTACTTTTGCCCCACCCTGTATTCAAAGGAGGTAAGTGGTGTGGATAAAAAGCAAAAGTGGAGAATGGTAGGAGGAGTCAGGGGTGCTTGGGGGGAGGGAGCGCTCCTCAACACTGCAACGTCAGCAGCAATTTTAAGTAGTGCGATCAGCTCATTGAGAAGACAGTCGAGCAAGATATGAAAGAGGTGAGGGAGACAGCCCCTTGGAGACCTGTAGGAAAAGCATTCCAGGCAGGAAGACTAGCCATTCTTAAGGCTTTAAGATGGACCAACGCCTGATAGGTTCTAGGAAGGAAAGCAGGCAGCAGACAGGGGTGGCTGCAGAGGGTCCATAGTTGAGGTGAGAGGAGTAGGAAGCGAGACTGGAGATGAAAGGAGAACAAGTCACGAAAGATCTTGCAGACCATGGAAGGACATAGGCTTTTACTCAGAGAGATCGAGAGCCATGGAGGGGGTTTGAGCAGAGGAGTGACTCGACTCACTGACTTCCCTTAATAAGATCGCTCTGCCTTTTTGTCCAAACAGACCGGAGAGCGCAGGTGCAGAAGCAGGGAGGGCTGCTGGGAGAGGAGGACGGTGGCTCTGACGAGGTGGGGGCAGTGGAGACAGGGGGGAGAGGAGAGAGGGAGGCGCAGCGTGGGCAGGATTTGCCGACAGAGTGGACTATGGTGTGAGAGGAAGGGAGGAGCTGAGGCTGATTCTGGAGTTTTTGGCCTTTTGGAAGGAAGGGAAGTTCAACCGAGATGGAAGACTGCAGGTGGAGCCTGTTTCAGGGAAAAGATCAGGAGCTCGGTTTTAGGCACGCGGGGCTGGAGGTGTTTAAGGGAATGCCAAGTACTAAGTCTGGATCCAAGTAAACTCTCTGGGCTGGAGGACTGCATTTGGAAGTGGCACCGAATAAGATTTTTATAGCATGTGACTAATATAAAAATATAGATGTTATTTTAAAAATACAAAATTATGTGGAATAAGACTGAAGTTTCTCCTTCACTCTCTTACTCCAAGCCCTCTCCCCAGCAGTAATGGCTATTGAGGATCTGTTATGCGTTAAGAAACTAGGAAGATTCAAAGTGCTCAATGCACCGTATTTGAGAATCAGAACCAACCACTGTTTTTCATTTCCACATGTGTCTTACCACATGAGAAAAGTGTTTAGAATTGTACAGGTATTTTTTATACATTTTTTAGATGTGTATACCTTTCCTTTACCCATACAGTAATGTAACTTCCAGAATGGCTACTTTCTACCATGATGGTGGCGAAGATTTCACAGCTGTTTGGAATTACCAATATACTTAGAGTTGCATGTGTTTTCATGTGGAATAAACTGATTTTTAATTGGTTCTCTATTGCATTTTTTAGCCATTTGGGATGTATCTTAGCTAAGCAGTGCCATCTACTTAAGAATATTATTGATTATAGGGTACACTTTAAGCACCATAGTAATAATTCTCTAGACTCTAAGCTTTCATCTTAAAATAGTACAAAGTTTCTGTACCTTCCAGCAAAAAAAAAAAAAAGATAACCTTCAGAATTTGAACTAATGCACTTCTATATTGTTGAGTTGGCAATTATTCTGCATAAGGAAAGTAATGATGACTTCTCAAATATCCAGTTTCTTATGAATTTAGAGCTTCAGCTGTAATGAAATTCAATCGGCTTTCTAGTCCTAGGAGTTTCTATTTCTCCTCTGAAATCAAAGAGAAAAAATTAATTGAGGAGGTTTCCCATCGTTTTGTTTGATTTTTCTCAGAGTTCTGTCTGCAATATGTATCAGGCACCTCCACACACGTGGACAGCTACGTGATTTATTCCAACTGGCTGCTGGCTTTTCAGGTGCTGATCCATCAAGGCAACCAGTGAAGAGGAAAAACCAGGAAAGAGTAAAGCATGCGTTCTCAAGAAACTTACAGCCCCACTGAGCCAATAAAAATTTACCTGTAGGGAAACACATTACCGTGAGTGATTCTCAAACCAACTGAAGCACAATATTTTGCTTTGGGGGGAAAAAAAGTAACGGATGAATGCTTTCAATTGAAAGTTTACCCTATGAATATTTCTTGAAACTTTTGACACGACTACTGTCTTTTTTTTTTTTTTTTTGAGAAAGAGAGATCCATCACACAGCAAAATGAATAAGTCCCAGAAACAATTATTAACAAAAAAACTGAGGGTCAGCTCATCATACATAGTTCCACCACTAGTTCAACAACTTGATTTTGGGGACATATGAGCTCCTACTTGTCATTTTACTTTGTGTCTATTTTTGCTGATGAAGTATTCCTTTTCACAGGATCAAATAAAATGACACCTTGCAAATAACTGCATCACCTGCACAAATTTGAAATCATATTCTGTACTTTTTGTTCTTCATGAGCAAATGGGTTCAAAGGGCAAAGCAAAGGTTACATCTGGCTTCTCTTTCTTCCTCCTCTTCCTCTCCCTTCCCCACCTGCCTCCCTCTTCTCCTCCACCCTCCAGTGGCAGTTTCCCTCTGGGCTCTCTCCCACCATCCTGCCTCTGCATTCCACTCACCACCACCTCCCACCCCCCATGCATACCAGAACAACCCCAGTAACCACCAAATTGATTCCCTTCCTAACAGATCCTGCCCACTCAAACCTGTCTGTCACCCTTCTCAGACTCACCTTTCTGTAACACAGATCTTCTCCAAGCCCTTTTCCTGTTCAAAATGTTAATGGTTCCTTATCCCCCACTGAATAATATTCCAAAGTCCCCATTTAATAATGTCCAGAAGTCAGAATCAAATCCTCCAAAGTACAACAATTTCTGGTCTTTGGTTAATATTTGAATGCAAAGTTTTAATACACATGACTATGTACAACCAAGCCCTCAAAAGAAATTTGGCAAAAAATTTCTCACATCAATGGAATAAGTAGATCAGTTTACAATGAATGTAAGCTTTTAAAATAACAAGTTCTCCTTTGGGAAGTGGTGGTCGGTGGCTACTTAAACTTGTTTTCTGTTCCCTCAAGGAACAAAGGTGATCACCTTGACGTCTGTGGATTAAATACCAGTATTCCCAGCACTTAGAAATGGTCAGTTTCCCTGCATTATGAATTGTCCTGTCACTGGAGGTTTCTGGAACCAAAACCGAGTGTGTTTACAGGGACCGTGGAAAGTCAGAGTGGTCAGGGCCACGTAACTCCATGCTTGCTGTCAAAAGAGAATGCGACTGTTTCACAAAGGCCTGACGTTGCCTGTCTACTGTATCATTTTCCATTGATTATAGGAATTAAAATATGTTCTACAAAAGTCTATCAATATGAACTTTATGCCAAATGATCGTCACCCTCCAGGAGAGCACGACAGAGTACCGTTCTGTTCTTTCTGTGTTGTTTTACTCTTTATTATTTTTTAAAGATTTTATTTATTTTTAGAAAGGGAATGAAGGGAGGGAGAGAGAGAGAGAGAGGGAGAGAAACATCAATGTGCGGTTGCTGGGGGACATGGCCTGCAACCTAGGCATGTGCCCTGACTGGGAATCAAACCTTCGATGCCTGGTTCGCAGCCCGAGCTCAATCCACTGAGCTACACCTGCCAGGGCTTTACTCTTTATTTTTTAATAAACACATAATACTTTAAGAATCTGGAAATATGTCTATTTTTAACAATAAACTTTAAAGTTTTCTTCAAAAAGTCTTCTAAACAGTTACCTTTGCGATTTGGTATTTGTTGAATATTTTGCAAGAGCTAGAGTGGCTTGTCCCCTCTAATGAGTTAATTTCTAAATGACATCTTTTGGTACCTGTTAAAAATAGCCACCAGACTCAGAGCTCAACCGTGAGGGTTTGTTCATTCAATCTAATTACTGTTGACTAATTTGAATTTAGAATATTACCTCAGCCATTAATTAGTCATTCCTCAAAACAGCCTGAGGGGGGAGACGAGCACACTCACCAGTTTCGAAGTGAGACAGCCACGGTGC
Source organism: Tonatia bakeri (assembly GCA_004024845.1). Classification (NCBI taxonomy): domain Eukaryota; kingdom Metazoa; phylum Chordata; class Mammalia; order Chiroptera; family Phyllostomidae; genus Tonatia; species Tonatia bakeri. The sequence goes on along the minus strand of PVIA01001680.1, from coordinate 81,564 downwards.
CCACGGAAGAGGCAGAGGCCCGGACACGCTCCTGACTGCCAGGAAGCAGGCCACAGATCGGGGCTACCGCACATCCAATAAAAGACACAAGAGTGAAAATCAGAAAGAAAAAACCTCCAATGTTTCCAATTCATAAGCACTTGAGCTTATATTTACTAAAATTTTATAGCACTGATCAGTTGAAAACATTTATAAATGCAACATCTGCTGCATCCTACCACTTTTTACTGCAACCCAAGTATAAAATGGGTGGCATTGTGTATATGCTTTGAAAATGTTCACGGATCCCCCAAAGGCACTGATAGAAGTATCACAGCGAAGATTAGGCAATAACCAAACAATAAATACTTACTAAATATCCACATGCACAGGGCTCCGGGCTGGAACTAGGAACAAGGGATGTGGCAAGAAATCACACACCTACCACTACCTTTGCTCCAAGGTGCTTACAGTTTGCTTCATAAAGACCCCAGTCTTTATGGTACATGAGACTTTAGAGTACTGTAGAAAAACTTTTCCTTGTATATTCCCAGCTTTAGAATAAACATTTTTTCTACATCTTTCTCCACAAAAACACAAATTTTTTGTAGTCATTTTATTAAAGTTCAAGGTGCTTGCAAAACATGTTACTGCAGAAGGTTAGAAAACCACAGGAATTGGTCCTGAAATTATCTTTCATTATTTAAAGAATGCTCTCTTGAACTCTTTCTTTCAAGAAGAAAAATACAGAGGAATAATTTACGAGAACACATTTTGAATGATTGAAAACTTCCCTAGCTGGCCATGTAAAGATAACAGTGGTGACGAGAGTGTGTGCCATCAGTTCCCACTACACTAAGCCACAGCACGGAATAACTCTCTATGGTCTTCTAAAAGACTCTCTGTCTCTCTCAAATAGGCATGCTTGATGTTTTTAATGGACGAGCATGCTCAATACCTTTCCAGGGAGTGTAAATCCTGTTTATACTCTTGTCTGCCCCCATTTACGGCTTCACAAGAATTTAGTCTATGTTCACAGACTGTCCCGATTCCCTTTTTTGGCTGGTAGAGCCTCTTCAGGACTCTTTAGGGGGGAAAAATGGTTCTTTCTTCCTTGATCCCAGGGTGAAATCAAAAACGAAAATAACAGACTTAAATGGCCCAACCTCCTTCATTCACGTCACCTCCGACTCCTCATTCAAAGAGGTACTTGGGACGGCAGGTGGAGTTATAATTATAGATTTTAAAAAAGCCCCATCAGCAGCTGCTGCTCCTATTTGTTCCCGGCTATAACTGTCATCAGTGGGCAAATTGGCATAAACAGGCCTCCACAAGTGGAAAATCATTTAACCCCTGTCCTTGTCTGGGTCCTCTCAGTGGCCAGAGAACAGAAAGGAAATCTGACTGTACATGAGCAAAGGGTGAAACCAAGAGTGCCACACCAGCCTGGAGGCACCTGTTCCAGGGGAGCCTGAAGATTTTCTTTCCCGTCGGAGACTCCAAATCAAATAAATAGGTTAGTGCACAAAGAGTATACATCTGCGTTTTAATTCTGACCTCTACTCTATCTGATCTTTGTTTTTCTGACAGAGCTTAGTGAGAAGGATGAACTGCTCTGTGAAGGAAAGTTATTTGAGGACTGTTATTTAAAGCTACTATGAGAACAACTTATGAAATGGGCTGAGTTTATAATGGTCCTCTCTCGAGTCTGGTTGTATTCACATTAGACAAAGAGAGAAGGTAAAGGTGGAACGCAAAGCCGGTTTCGCGGCGTGGGTCCCAGCCTTCTGTAATGCCTCTTACTCACGCCGGAAGGCCCTCAGTTTTATTTTTAATTAAAATCAGTTATGTTGAAGGCTTATGTTTGTGATTACAAAAAAAATGCTGTGAATGTAATTCCAGAGTTTGGTTTCCTTAGGGAAGTTGGCAAGTTAGAATTGCATTGTTTCCTTAGCTCTGAATAAAAGCAGAAGATTTTCTTGTTTATACTAAAATGTATGCTACAGGCCGCTTTTTACAAGAAGTTGGCTGTATGATTTATTTCTTGTGTCTCATACAATGCTACTTAAAAGCTCTATAATTTCAGTCAGCATAGCTGCATAAGGCTGTCCTCACAGATCCCTTTGAGAAAACCACAAGGTTTCAAAGAAGTCTCATTTTATCGGTGTGTGCCCCATGTTCAAGAACAGGATTTACAAACGAAGATTAACTTGGGGCCACCTTCTCAAAACCCGAATGCCTAATCTCTTAGTGAAAAGCAATGGAATTCCAGAGAACTTACTGAAAACTGAGCTTTGGGGCCCAGTTCTCATCCTACCCACATCCCTGGGACAGATCCAAGTGGAAAGAGTCCTAAAGAATGGCCTTGTTTTTCTCAGCTGCAAACACAAAGTGAACTATCCGTAAGCATTTGGTGCTACACTTCTCCATGGGAAAGCACGCCTTTCTTAGTACCACTGCAACCCAGCCTTTTGTCCACCTGTTGAAGTACCTGGAGTGCTCGCTGTGCACTCGCAGCTCCATTACAGAGACACCCACATCTGACTAAAATCAGCAAAATAACCCACCAATTAAATTCCCACAAGGGGTGTGTTTATTTCTAACAGTATCTGCTGATTTCAGAAAAAAGGCCATAACTTCCTTTAGGAAGTTTAAACGAGAAATAAATACCTCTTTACCTACTTTAGCAAAGAAAGCCCAAAGAATAAGTTTGGCTACTGCTTTTGAAAACATCAATCAATATAGCATATCAATACTCTAAATCTTCCTGCAGGTTAAAAAAGTATATGATAGGTAACATTACAGCATATCTCATATGCCTCACTTAATCATTCAAATATTTTTAGAGCAATGGCTATATAATCTAAAAATAATACTCAGAAATTAAGGCAAGCTTACAATTTCTAATATTACTCTTTCCAGAATTGCTTTTCCTCTTTTTTTCTACTAAACCATTTAGCCCCACAGTGGTGGTTACCCCCAGATTCCAAACTGTACAAACTGAGAAAGGCTACGGAAGGGGAGCTGGCTGACTGGTTGCTGGTGTGGGTTTCCTGTGAGTTACAGATTTGTGCTTGGTCTTAAACATGGCTTCTTACTTGTATTTTGTCTTCTTGCTCTTCTAGAAAAAAAAACTATCCAAGATGACTGTCACTTACTCCAGTAAAGTAGCCAATGCGACTTTTTTTGGATTTCATAGGTTACTCCTCAAGTGGAGAGGCAGCATCTACAAACTACTATACAGGGAATTTATTGTTTTCGCTGTTTTTTACACAGCAATAAGTTTGGTGTACAGGTACTTTCCTTTGCATGTCTCCTTAAGTGGCCATCAAATATCAAGTGAGAATACAGTCTCAGAAATCTGAGCCCTGCGGTTGCCGCTGACCTTTGTGTGTACAAAACTTCCTTTGCATGATCCTCCCTGTGGCCTCCTTCTCCCCGGGGCAGGGCGGCCGAATCCATACCCACCATTTTTAGGATGCTAAATAGACTCTAACTGTCATGTTCAAGTGGTTCTCATTCCAGCCCCACATGACGTGATCATGATGAGCTGTTAGCAGTGGGTCAAGAATGATGCTATAGGCACAGAATGGAAGTTATACTTAGATCTTCACTACATAGTGATTTTGAATGGCAGAGTCTACAAATGAATAAATTATGTGTGCCTCTCTCGACTGTGTCCCTCATAGTTTCAATTTATGATTTGAGAGCATGCAGCCACTACCTGTGTAACAGGCATGTTTGTGAATAATGTTTATCAGGCATACACACCTGATATGGGCACTTTCCTTCCTTCTGCCTGGAATGACAAGATTTTCTCCAGGATGGCACCCACCAGCCTTACCACAACCCCAGCTAAAGACAAGGCCTGAAAACTACATCTTTTCTTTATATCTTCTGAGTTTGGGGCATGTCATATTCACAAAAGGAGATGATATTTATTCTTTGTAACCACAACTCATGCCTGTCAGACTGACAGAAAATTTGAGCAATATTAAGTCCAAGAAATACTCTTATGACTAAAAATTCTACTTTTTAAAAAGATTTTATTTATTTATTTTTAGAGAGAGGAGAAGGGAGGGAGAAAGAGAGACAGAGAAACATTGATGTATGAGAGATACATTGATCAGTTGCCTCTCGCGAGCACCCTAATGGGGGACCAGGCCCGCAACCCAGGCACGTGCCCTGACCAGGAATAGAACCAGCCACCTTTCACTTTGTGGTACGACGCCCAACCAACTGAGCCACACCAGTCAAGGTTAAAAATTATATTCTTAATAAAATTTTATCAGCATTATAAAAGAGAAGCTTTATGAGTTTTTTTCAATTAAAATTGGTTGCATACATTTCTTCTCTGGGGAGGAATTAAAACTTAAAATAGAAAGCTAAAGGTTTTTGAGGCTGTATTTCCACCTTTTCTATGTATATCAGTTTGTTATTCTCCTTCTACATACAAACAAACAAATCTGAATAGCATTGCTCTCACCTGCATCCTTCCTTGCAGCAATAGGGACCCATCTGAAGATGAAGAATGTTAATTTGGTTGACTGATAATTATCAAAAGCAGAATAGAAAGATCTATTTAGCTAAATATCAAAACCACTATTCCAAATAAATGTATATATGCGTATATATTTTGGCAAAAAGTCTTTAGATGTAATGTTGTATTGAAAACCTCTAATAATTTTTCAGATCTGTCTTACAATACTTTTTGACAACTTATTTATGTGTCGCCGAATCCTTCAAAATACAGGACGGTGGAAGACACATGATGTTGTCTCAGTTTATTTGTACTAATATGAATTTATTGCTGCTACTGCTGCTTAGGATAGAATAGCCCTCAGAACAGCTGCACTGTAGCCAGAAATGCTCCATGGAGCTTCAGCTTTTGCTCCGTATCTTATGCGTACCCCACAAAATTATATGTGTGATTTTTGTAAAGGTCAAAGAGTGCTTACACTTATAATAATAACCATTATTTAAGTCATTCTTCATTTTTTGAAGTACAATTGTAAAATCCTGTTAAAATAGGTCCTTATATCTTGATCAAAGGAATACCGAGAACTATAGGCTGAATTTGTCAAGAAAGTCAAACGTGTGTAGAAAAATATAGACATAGTTTCAGTCTCATGTCTACTGATGCCCTAAGTTTTTCTGGTCCTATTAAAAGTAAATAAACATACTTATCAAAAATCATAAGACAGCACAAGAATTTATTAATTTGATTGTATCTCTTCCCATTTGTTGTATGGATTTGACAAAATAATTGCTGTACTTACTTTCTAACTAGTAAAATTTCTATGTGTCTATTAGTCAAATATTTTTCCTTTGGCCAATTATTAATAATAACAATCACTTTGTTATTAAATACAATGTCCTATGTTACATTGTTTTATATAACATATATTCTTTAATCCACACAACATCCCTGATGAATCGATGTTATTATCCCCATTTACACATGAGACACGGAGGCTCACAGAGATTTAAAAACATGCTCAAATTCTAAATCTGTAAGTGGGAGATCTGGGATTCAACCCTGGCTTCACCTGACCCTGTGGTCTGTGCTGTCCACAATCAAATCCTCCCTGACCACTTCTATTTGAGTATCAAAAGCCACTCTGGCTGTAACTTTTCATCAGCATGACCCTGATAGGACTGTGCCAACAGGTGATGCCTCCTTGTCAGCTTTCCCTGACTTCCAGACTTCTGACACCTACCCCCAAGCTGAGGCAAGAACTCCAAACCCACCTCACGACCCACACCCCGCACCCCTTCTTCGTCGCACCGGCTCCCATTTCTTCATCTGCAACCTGAGTGTTGGCTCACCCTTGCCTCATTATCCCTCTGCTTCCTTTACCAAAGTTCTACTGACCCAAATGGGCCTTTGGAGTATGTTACCATGGATTTCTCCAAGGGGTCCTTTCTCCTTTGGAACAGCTACACTCATTCATCGATGCGGGTTCATCTCTGTTGCTTTGCTTTCCAGATTTTGATCATTATTATTAACCTGCCTTGAGACATCCCTCCTGACTCTGAGTCTCCTCTCTACAGCAGAAACACCCAAAGTAGTTCTAGTAAATGAATTTATGTTTAACAATACCATGAAATGGATGTGGGTCGGATCTATAATGTAAATTTTAATATTTATACTATATTGATATAAACCCACCAAATGTAATAATAAAAATGTCCACTTCTAATTGTTATACATGTTATATTTTAAATAATTGCAGGGTTTTTAAAGTTATAATATCCCTTGAAATATAACACATAAAATCAAGAATTTGCTGAGTAGCATATTCAGGAATAAGTAAGATCAAGATGTCTAATTCAGAGCTATTATTTAATAATAACTTAGTAACTGTAATCCTCTTAATCAAAACACTCTTCTTTTTTCTTTGAGTACACCTGATGAATGATTGAAAAACAAACTCTTTTATGAGGTATTGTGCTCCAAATCCAAAGCATTAATCATATAAAAGTTTAAAAATATAAAGTATTTAAAAATAAAATGTTTAATGAATCTGTCTAATGGCCAATAACAATTATGTACTACAAATGTTAGTACTTGAAATATTCAACTTTTGAGATATATCAACTTAGTAGAAAAGAAAAAGTTATTACTCCTTAAAAAATTATTTGTGCTTAATTGTTTGCACTGAATATCACTTGCAAAGCAGGTGAAGAAGTATAATATCATAAAGGGCTGTGCATTTTATTTTTGCTCCAGATTGTTACTTACAGGAGCCCAAAAACGTTACTTTGAAAAATTATCAATTTACTGTGACAGATATGCTGAACAAATTCCAGTAACCTTTGTGCTTGGTAAGTATAGGTGACACGCAGACTGCAGCCACGCAGCTGTCTCCGTTAGGATGACACCGATGACTCTGCATGGGAGTGCTTCCAAGCCTCGAGGCATGCCTGCAAAGCCACCGCTTGCAATAGAACAAAAACCATCCATAAGGTTCGCCTTCAGGGCTGCTTTCGCTACATTAACACCAAACAAGTTTGAGGTAATAATCTGCTCTTGGACGATGAAGCTTTCTCTTCACTAACCTTCCACTTTTGCTGTCAATATTTGAGTTCTAATAGCTGCTTACTGGGTGCCATGGCATTTGCCAGGCACAAATTACATTTATTTTTCTGGAGGGCAAAATCATAAGGTATGGATAACAACATATTTTCATACCCCAATCCCAAAAAGGCTAAAATTCTGCTAAAAGCATCAGTGTTGACGAGTCTGCTTCAGGAAATTGCTTTATAGTTTTCTGTTATTCTGCAGGGTTTTATGTCACTCTGGTAGTGAACCGATGGTGGAACCAGTTTGTGAACCTACCCTGGCCAGACAGGCTCATGTTCCTCATCTCCAGCAGTGTCCACGGGAGGGACGAGCACGGGCGCCTGCTCAGGAGGACCCTGATGCGCTACGTCAATCTCACGTCCCTGCTCATCTTCCGCTCGGTGAGCACAGCCGTGTACAAAAGGTTCCCGACGATGGACCACGTGGTTGAAGCAGGTATTGTGAATGGTCTTTCCTTCCTTGGGCGCCCCTCAGCGTAGATGGGAATGTACCCCCATTCCTTTGAAAAAATTCCTTTTATTTAGATATTCAGCAAGAAACACTTATTGATTACCTACTATGTGCCAGAAACAGTTTTAAGAGGCAAAAATGAGTAAGGCACGGTTCCTGCCCTCAAAAAGTTTACTTCAGAGGGAGGAGCAGCAGCAGTCATGTGGCCTTTAGGTAAATATAATGATTATAACATTTACTTAAACCATCTATAATATTACCTTACATTTTCTACCCCTTCACAGCTTGTTCATTTTCATGAATATTATTTCCCTTGGACCTTAAAAAAATGAGAAAGGAAGGAAACAGATTCAGAGAGCTTATGATCTGTCCTGGGTCACACAGCACACAGTTATCATTCCGGCTCAGAGCTTCTAAACTGATACTTTTCCCAAAACATAAGGAGATTCTGGTAGGACCCAGCGGTGTGGGTTTTTATCTAGGCAGACCCTGAGAGGTGGCAGTGCCAGGGCGCCTCAGTGTGGGTCTGCTGTCTCTCCTCTCCCTCAGAGTAGACACAATTATTCTACCTGGGCTCCTCCGCCCACTCTGCTGAGTACAAACCGTGTAGGAAGGATGACGCTCCTCGGCGTGTTAACGTTCAGTGAAGAAGCTGTTAGTCAAAGCAGCCGTCAGTGGGGCGAGGATTAGACGAGATCATTCTCAGCATGTGCTGAGTGGATACTGATCGTTGTGCCGGGTGCTTGTTAATAGATCTGGCAGCTTGTTGCAGGGATTAGTGAGTGTATGAAAGATAAAAGAACCATGTGATGATTCCATCTTTACACTGAGTATGCTGTCAGGTTAGGTTGCTCTGTCTATTCTCTTCCTCTGAAGTGCCCTTGAAAGTAGTTGTTCTTTAAGAATAGTATTATTTTGTTTGTTTTTGGAGGGGGGTTTTCCTGGCTTTTCTTTGGTTTGGCTTTGCCTCTTAGATGGGCAGTGTGGACAGTGAATGAGAATGCAGAGGAGGAGTTCAAATTCTTAGCCCACCACCTACTAGCTACATGACCTTGGATGAGTTACTTTCTATGCTTCCGTTCCCTCATCCATAAAATAAGTTTATAGTAATTTATAATACCACCTATTTCATATACCTCATTGGCTTGCTGTGAAGATTAATAAGTTCACATTTACAAAGGGTTTAGGGACATACCTGGCACGTGATAAATGTCACATGACTTCTTGCTAGTAATACTGAAATCATCTAGTACAGCAGTGTGACATAGTCCTTTGGTCACTTTAGAAGACTCATTTGCTATGGCATCCCATGTCTTCTTGAACCAAATGACCAGAAAGTTGGGAAAGTCAAGGTAGAAATAAGGAGGGGTGCAGAAGATACTGTTGGGGTAACAGATGTGAGAAAGTAACAGGGTATAATGAGTTAGTTAAAAATTCAGGTGGATGTTACTAATGGCCTGGCAAATGCACAGGTATATATATATTATGATGTAAAACCAGTAGGAACTTTAAACAAATTAACTACAACACCTCTTCCAAATTTAAAAGTTTAATACTTCTCCACCCTGGCTGGCATAGCTCAGTGGATTGAGTGAGGGCTGTGAACCAAAGCATCGCAGGTTCGATTCCCAGTCAGGGCACATGCCTGGGTTGCAGGGCACAGCCCCCAGCAACCGCACATTGATGTTTCTCTCTCTCTTTCTCTCTCCCTTCCCTCTCTAAAAATAAATAAATAAAATCTTTTAAAAAGTTTAATACTTCTTTAGAATGACCAAATTGAAAATGCTATGTGATAACTTAATTTTCTTACCCTAGTATCTATAGGAACCAAATGCAATAAGAACTACCACATGTGAAGAAAGACCTAAAAATAAACAAGAAAGGTTAGACCCATTCCGAAGTGATGAGTGAGAGCTAAACTTTACTTGGAAGAATAAAGGTGATGTTTCTCTAGTCCTGATGCATCCTTGAAATGAAGGGAGTGCATTCTGACAGGAACCAGACACCAGGCCCAATTCTCAGAACAAATCCTACCCTCTTAACGTCATCTTCATATTAAAAGCAAATCGGGAGGAAGCCAGCCAGCATGGCTGGTGATGGAGAGGTCTGGGGGCCTGCAGTCAGACCTGAGTTCAGGAAGGCTGAGCTGTACACAGGTCCAAGGGGCAACTAGAGAGGGAGAGGTGAGTAGGAGAATGATGAGATTGCATTTCCTTTAGGTATAAGTTTTATAGTAATGAAGCTTATTCCTTGTCATATTTGTGCAAATGCCCATCATGTACTGTGTCTACCCATTTTTGCTTCCTAAGGCAGTTGGGATATTCAAATATTGGAATACCCCCAACCATTCCAAAGGAGTCTGGAATCAGTCATTCACTCCTAAGTGCATTTAAACTAGGGTGTCTCGAGGTGTGATCTGCAGACCCACAGACCCTTTACAGCTTGAATAACTTGAGTAGTTTATTTAAAATGCATGTTCCTGGGCCCCATCTCAGACCTCCTGAATCAGAACCAGTGTACTTAAAGCCTAAGAAACCTGCATTTAAGCATGCTCCTGTGCTGCTTTGTCATGCACTGAAGTTTGAGAAGTGCTGAGTCTCTTCTGGGGTGTTTATTTTGGAAAACCTTTTTCTCATCCCTGGGGTCAAAGCTTTTGGCAACCATCAAGTAATTCCTTACTATTAACAAAGTAGCAAGGATTAAGACAGATGGTGAATTAGGCCCTGGCCAGGTAGTTCAATGGAATAGAGCATCATCCCAATACACCAAGGTGCAGGTTCAATCCCCAGTCAGAGCACATACAGGAATCAACCAATGAATGCATCAATAAGTGGAACAACAAATCAACGTTTCCCTCTCTCTCCCCCCCATCCCATCATTAAAAATAAAAATTAAATTTAAAAAAAGAAAGAAGGCATGAATTCAAGGTTTTGGCCATGCCAGAGTCTCCAGAATTATAGAGAGGCTTTAGGGTAGCGGTCTGGTCAGAGACTACTGCCCAGAGGATTTGAATCAGACCTGATTAAACACACAAGTATCATTCTGTACGGAGAGGCTGAAGGAGGAAGAAAAGTGAGGGGGATTGAAGGGGGCTAAAGCCTTTACAGGCGCCCTCTGGGGTCATCACTGATTATTGCAGGAAAAAGGTCCCTACTGCTTTCTTTTCATTCCTAAGTGTTTTCTTGCAAGAGCAGGAAAAAGGATAGTGGGACAGCTTGTGCCCCCAGGGGCAGGTTTGTGTGTTATATGGCAGAACAAAGGTTTCAAGCCATGGCCCTTGAAGCTGGAGAAGTCACTTCAAAAATAGGGTTCTTGCTGGCTGCTCCATAGCCAGCCACATGGGTCGGCATCCACATGCGTGGGCCCTTCTGTCCAGGGGTAGCATCGACTCACCTGGCTTCTTGCTGCTTTCCCCAGTAGAGAAGGCTGACACAGTCTGTGTGTGGGGTCAGTTTCCAAGCCTTCCCATTGGACACATGCCTCCAACACTCTCTGACTGTCTGTTGCCTGTGCCAGTGTTTCTGGGAAGAACAGGAAGTCCAGGGATGGAGTTAAATATTTGGCAGATCTCCTGAGCCCAGAGCCAGGACACCTGCCCTGCCGGAGGGCAGAGAGGGCCAAGAAGTAAAGTTCAGGGGCACCAAACTGGCGAGGGCAAAGGCAGGACACAAGGGTAAGGGCACAGAAAACACCTCTTGTCAGGTGATGCCCCTATATAATATCACTTGTCTGGAAAAGTACCTGTTCTCAAATTTCAGTGTGCATTAAATACTACTAAAAATCAATATTGCTAAAAATGTAGATTCTAAAATACCACCCCGGAGATTCTGGTTGAGTAGGTCTGGGGTCAGTGAGATTCAGGAATGTGTATTCAACAAGCTTCTGGATTCTTTGAGGCAGGTGGTCCCTGGATCCCACTCTGAGAAACAATGGGCTTTAAAGTAATCGGGTTTCCCTCCAACCTCCTCTTGCTTCAGGGAGAGTCCCTGCCACAGAGACTCAGGGCTGACCTGAGGAAGCAAGTGGGAACGCAGAGAGAATGGAGAGCAGTGTCTCCTTCTGTAGCAACTGGCAATCACGGGACGGAAGCCTGATGAGCTAGAGGTCACTCACCTGCTAACCCTTGAACTTTCTTTGCTTGTAAGCTGGGTGGTTATGTTATTTTACTCTGGTGAATTAAAAGGACTGAAATGCATTCAACTGGGGGAATGCATGTGCTTTGATGTTACAGGTGAAATTTCTCAATTAAAAAATAAAAGTTTTTCATTTCTGCTCACAGGAAAATAGAAATATAACAATCAAATGCTAAATAATGTCTATTATAATGAAAATTCCCTGAACTGGTCTGTTGTCAAACAGTTATTTAACAGAAGACTGGCAATACAGTCACTGTTGTTTTGCTTATTGGCTATGAACATGCCCTGGAAAAATCAAATAATTCGAATTACCTGCCTTGGAAAATGTCACGCATCCAAGTCAAGTCAGGTGCACAATTCCAGATCTTTGCTGACTCAAGTACGGCCTTAATTGGGTGCTTACATTATAGCATGACACTGGATTGAAATATTCTATCTAGTGCTTCACAGTGATCAGGAGAAAAAAGGGTTTCTCTTCAAAATTTACTCACCAGAGCACAAAGATAGACGATGGGAAATTATATACATTCCTCTAAAAAATTACTAAAGCTATTGCCAAATCTGCCATGTGTTTGCTCATTCAGCAAAGATTTATTCAGTGTATACTATATGCCAGGGACTGTGCTGGGCACTAGAGCGCAGCTGTAAGCAAGGACAGATGTGGCTCCTGTCCTCAAGGATCAGTAAAAATTATTACAAATCTTTGCTTACATGGATCATTTTCAGAGATGAGCACAAGTATAGTCACTGGTAATTGTATATCCCTATATTGCATTTCTATTTCTCTAAAATAATTTCTTTCCATGCCCATAAGAATGGTTTGAAGATAGTAAAATTTGAGGAAAGGGCACTCTTTACTTTTCCTAAAGCCCTGAAATCTTTACATGAATTTCCTTGAGGTTCTTCTCTGACTAGAAGGAGCTTGATGTGAGCTCTGTGATGACAATATGTGTCAATGCTTATCATTAACAAACATTAATACAACTAAGCAAGCTCCCAACGGTCAAGTGGCTATTGAGATAAAAACTTCAACTTTAGATGCACTGGCTGGAAGGCTAGCCCCGCTCGAGATTCTGGCATATTTAGATCATTTAATCTGTGACCTTCTCCCACTAAGTAAAATCAGATGGATTCTGTGTAATACTGACTTTCTGCCCTGTGGTCTCCAGTTAAAGTTTTTCCTGGCACATTGCATGGCCCTGGGGCATCTTGGGCTCTTTGAAATCTCCCACTGCTCTGTGTCACAGGAGAGATGATCAAGGGGACAGTGGTATTCACAGCTGTGCCAGGTTTTCCTCTGTTGGCTGAACTTTTACAGGCTGAGTCAGTTTCCCTATAGTCTCACATGATGAGCCCAAAACAGACAGAACGTCATCCTGTGAGTGAAACCTGACTCACCTGTGTGCACTTGCATTACACAGGAGAGAAAATGCACAGTAGAATTCCCTGAATTAATGCCATGCACAGGCAGTCTCAACTGGTCAGCATTTGAAGGCTCCCCACAGTTCTGTTTTAGGAGTTAAATCAAGGCTATCCCCTCACTGTTTCTCACGGTATAGTCACCGACTATATTCACTGAATTGTCAAGGGTACATATTTCAATTATAGGTTCCCAGGCAACCTATGGAATCAGAATCTCTGGGGCTTAAGACCTGGGAATCCATGTTTTAAATGAGCTCCCCGGCAGCACTGCCGGATGGCTGACCCAGACAAAAAGGCTGAAATGGCCTGCTTGCCGAATGACCCGTGGCACAGGGTAGTCATCCCCAAACTATGTTGCAAACTGGAATACTAGAGATCTTTTGAAATTACTGACGTCTAGCTCGAATTCCCAGACATTAGGTTCAATAGAAATTGGGTACATCAGCAGTTTTTAAAGCTCCTCAAACCGTTCCAATATGCAGCAAAATTAAGGAAATGCTGCTGTAGGGTACATCTGTTAAATCCTCAACTTCATCTGCAAATCTCTTCAGATCTGTTTACTGAGAGCAAATGAAATTCTCAACCACCTGGGCAGGTGTGTGACATTTCCTGTATGTTCTGTGTCTAAGGCAGTGAATTACCAAACAGGATGCTAATTTAGGGATGGAGTATGGATGACTAGAGATGTTTTGCTCATATCAGGAAAACAGAGGAGTTTCTCTGTCTTTGTTCAGCATTGCTACTCCAGAAACTGATTATACTCAACTATATCCTATTTTGAGCTTTTCAAATTGTGAGTTCTAACTTATTGTTGAGTTCTTAAATCATGTTAATGTCTTATGACCAGCATTGTTAGTGGAATGGAATGGAATGGAATGGAATGGAATGGAATGGAATGGAATGGAATGGAATGGAGTGGAGTGGAGTGGAGTGGAGTGGAATGGAGTGGAATGCAATGCAATGCAATGCAATGCAATGCAATGCAATGCAATGCAATGCAATGCAGTGCAAGCAATGGAATACAAGGGCATGGAATGCAATGCAATGCACTGGAAAACATCAGAGAGAATATTGTGAAGAAGAGCCAATCGCTGTTTTGTGAACCACACATATCTCACTGTGGTTCACGGTAAAAAATGCCTGACATACAGCCCTACATAATGCCTTCACCATGTGATTCCATCTCTCTCAATCTCACTTTGCTTCCTCTTGATTTTCCCACTTGTCAGGGGTTTCTAAACCTCTACCATTGAATTTAAAGGACAGCTATAGTTGAATATTCATTCCATTCATTTGGAAAATACAAAGCTGAAAATGAGCCAGGTACCTTCCAATGTTCCTGAAAAAGTCATCCTTCTGGGAAGGGCTCTGTTGCTGAATGTACAACTTTCTCTTTCAGAAAGAACTGGCAACAAACCCATTTCACCTTCAAGTTTTGAGATACAGAGCTTTTAGCTCTTCTGGTAATAGAGGCTCATTTGCACACTCTGCTTTAAAGGCAAAAACATCTGCTTGGGCTTCAACCGAGGAAAAAGAAATCAACTGTACAGACACAATCTATGATAACTGGAATATTGTTTATCAACGGCTTTAATTGGCCCTTTGGCTTGAGGACAATAAAATTTTGCCTTGAAGTGGCAGATCCTGCTCCATCAAACCACAATTCAAGTTGCAAGTAAATGCAAACATATATATGTATGTGTTTGCAGATATTTTTACTATTCTGATTTGAAATATTAAAAAAGATTCTTTGGGCTAAGCAGTAGGAAAATTGCTGAGCAGAGCTGAACCAGCCAGAAAGCTGGAAGGAAAGATTAACACGAGAAACTCTAGGCAGGTGCAATGGCGAGATAAAACAGCAATGTCAGGGGCATGGCGTGGCCTGAGGGAGCGTGGCGTGAAGACAGATGTGTGAAGGGGACAGGGCAGTGTGGGGACCAGTCAACTGACAGTGCTGCTGAACCACAGCAAGTTAGTACCTTCGGTTCACATAGTCTTAGAGATGAGGAAAATGACCACATTGTGAAAAAGATAACCAGTCTCTGGTTAAAATGGCCTGAAGTGCTGATGTGGATAACATTTCACTTAATAGCAAATGCTCTTTGAATTGATTTGAGCAAAAATCTAAAGATTTTCTTTCACTAGACCTAAAACTCAAGTTCCAAAGATTGGGCTACTTTGTATAAGATGTGTGACCCTGCAGGGAATGATAAAAGTTATTCTGCCTGTACACTCTCAGAGGACATATTAATGTCTGATTGATCCCTCATCTTTCACAGTGAAGTACTCAGTAAACCTGGGCTAAAATTAACAACCACCAGCTTTCCTTGCCCTGCATGTCCTCTTCCAGCCGGCAGTGAGTGTACTATATGGTGGGGAGGGCGACACCAGCTTTGACGTTTGCGCTAAAAACCTTTGCTCTTCATGTTTGCTCTTGGCTAAGAAACCAAGAGAGAATTTGCCAGCACAATTTGATCCATACTCCTGAATAAAAAATAACCAGAGGTAACATTATTCTTTGGTTGAATGACAAAGATTGCAGCCAGTATATAAATGGGGTTATTTTTTTTAATTACACTATAACCCCAAGAATATAAGTGTTGGATAATTGATATGAAATGTCTGAAAATAGTTTCCAGGTAAAGGATGAGGTGCTGCAATGAGTCTTCAAGCAGAGAGCCAAGACAGGTCAAGTTTATCTATTAACTTCTTATAATAAGAATTAATCATGCTCTGCAAGTCTTAAAAAACAATCATCTGACTCACACAACAACTTTGAGATGCACTAAGAAACATGAAGAGGATTATCAGGCTTATTTTTATTTCTGGCCTCGGAAGAAAATCTAATGCCCCAGGCATGGGCAGAACCCTTCTAAACTAACATAAATAACCTATTATCTAAAACTAGTCTCCTGTTTGTAGATATTGGCTTTGTAATTGTTACTGTTTATTTCAAGTATGAATAAACACAATCTTCAGTCAGTGAGGCAGGGGTTTTCAAACATCTCTGTAAATCAGAATTTCTTGCAAAGCTTGGTAAACATGCAGCTCCTGAACCCGGTTCCTTTCAGTCACCAAAGACTGGAAAGCTGATGCCTGGACCTCACTCTACACCAGTTGAATCCGTCTCTGGGGATAAGGCCAATGACTGGTATTTCCTAAAAGTATCTGCATGAGACTCTAAGGTGCAGGCCTAGGTCTAGAAGTCCTGCCCTATTTAGTGACTTAGTAGGTGAGGGTGAGGCCCAGCCCCTCCACGTCTAGATGTCACACAGGAGTCCCATGCCCAAGATCTGTGCACCTTATTCTCAAACACCCTGGCCTAGGTCGCATCAAAACTCAAGGTAACTCCAAAGCTCTATGAATTGGTGCCTCTCAAAATGAGAGTCACTTCTCCTTTGACTTCTTTGTGCTGTAGTAACACCTCTTAAGTAAAACTCAGTCTTTAAACAGGATGGCCAGATTCATAAGCTGATTAAGATGTTTAAGGATAAAAAATGTGTTACATTAGGGCAAAAGTAGATTTTTATCTAAAGGTGTTATCAGAAATTCATAAATAAATAATTGCATTGCTGAGACAAAAGTAACTCATAATTATTATCTCACAAGATATTGGTTTTAGAAATAAACTTTAATGCAGAAAACATTATTTATACTAAATCATAATGAATATTTAAAAGCTCACTTAAAAAGTCAAAGGGATAAACTTCCAGCCAAGATGGAGGCATAGGCAGATACATTTTGCTTCCTCACACAACCAAAAGAAGGACAACAACAAATTTGAAAACAAAAAAAAATAACTGGAACTGCCAGAAAATCAAAATTGTATGGAAGTCTGGCAACCAGGGGGTTAAAGAAGAAACATTCATTCAGACTGGTAGGAGGGGAGGGGACAGGCAGCCAGGGCAGAGAGGACTCGCAGCAAAGCTGTGGCTGGAGGATTGGGCAGGCAAGGCAGCAGCTGGCAGACTCGTGGTCCCACATTCATGTGCGGGTAAACCAGGAGGAACAACTGGGGAGCAAGACAGATCACACAACCCAGGGTTCCAGTGCAGCTTCCAGTGGGAGGAAATAAAGCCTCAAAACCTCTGACTGTAAAAAACCTGTGGGGGTTGTAGCAGCAGGAAAAACTCCCAGCCTCACAGGAGAGTTCACTGGAGAGACCCACAGGGTCCTAGAACATAAACAATGCCACCTACCTGGTAATCAGCACCAGAAAGGCTCAATTTGCTTGCGGGTAGTAGGGGAAGTTACTAAAGGCAGGCCAGGAGCCCAGCAAGAGGTACCGTTCCCTCTCAGACCCCGTTCCCACATAGAGTGCCACAACACAACAATGCAGGTTGCCCCGCCCTGGCAAATACCTAGGGTTCTACCACTTACAATGTAACAACTACACCGAAACAAAGAAATATTGCCCAAAGGAAAGAACAGATCAAAGCTTCGAAAATAAAACTAAGCAATAAAGAGACAGCCAACATATCAGATGCAGAGTTCAAAACACTGGTAATCAGGATGCTCACAGAAATGGTTGAGTATGATCACAAAATAGAGTGATCTGTTTTGTGAAAGGAAAAAGTGAAGGCTATGCAAAGTGAAATAAAGAAAAATATACAGAGAACCAACAGTGAAGGGAAGGAAACCAGGACTCAAATCAATGATTTGGAGTAGAAGGAAGAAATAAACATTCAACTAGAACAGAACGAAAAAATAAGAATTCAAAAAAATGAGGAGAGGTTTAGGAACCTCTGGGACAACTTTAAATGTTTAACATCCAAATCATAGGGGTGCTAGAAGAAGAGGAAGAGCAAGAAATTGAAAACTTATTTGAAAACATAATGAAGGAGAGCTTCCCTAATCTGACAAAGGAAATAGACTTTCAGGAAGTCCAGGAAGCTCCGACAGTCCCAAAGAAGTTGGATCCAAGGAAGCACACACCAAGGCACATCATAATTACATTAGCCAAGGTTAAAGATAAGGAGAGAATCTTAAAAGCAGCAAGAGAAAAGGAGACAGTTACCTTCAAGGGAATTCCCATAAGACTATCAGCTGATTTCTCAAAAGAAACATTACAGGCAAGAAGGGGCTGGAAAGAAGTATTCAAAGTCATGAAAGGCAAGAACCTACATCCAAGATTACTCTATCCAGCAAAGCTATCATTTAGAATGGAAGGGCAGATAAAGAGCTTCCCAGACAAGAAATAACTAAAGGAGTTCATTATCACCAAGCCCTTATTGTATGAAATGTTAAAGGGACTTATCTAAGAAAAAGAAGATCAAAACTATGAACAGTAAAATGACAACAAGCTCACAACTATTAACAACTGAACCTAAATAAAACAAAAACAAACTAAGCAAACAACTAGAGCAGAAATGGAGATCACATGGAGGGTTATCAGCATGAGAGAAGGGAGAATGGGAGATAAAGGTACAGGGAATAAGACACATACATGGTCGGTACAAAATAGATGGGGAAATTAAGAATAGTATAGGAAATGTAGAAGCCAAGGAACTTATACATATGACCCACGGACATGAACTAAGGAGGGGGGATGCTGGTGCTAGGAGGGGTGCAGGGTGGAGGGGAATAAAGGGGAGAAAAAAAATGGAACAACTGTGATAGCATAATCAATAAAATGTATATTTTTACAAAGTCAAAAGGATAAGTACAAAGATAGTCATGGCAGCATTATTTTTAATAACAAAAAATTTGAAACTACCTAAATATCAACTCAAAAGGGGACTAGTTAAATAAATATTGTATAAAATTAAGTAGGATGCAGCCATTAAAGAGAATGATACTGCTTTCTATATAGTAACAAATAATATCTCCAAGATATAACTGATAATAGAAGCAAATGGTAGATATGTACATAGTATGAAGTCATTTGTGTCTTTAAAAATTAGTCCTGTATGAAGTTTGTGATATTTCTCTGGAAAGATACACAACAAAGTGGTCGTAGTGGTTGCTTCAGAGAGGGGAACTCTGTGGCTTGGAAAATGAGACTCCCTGTCCCCATTAATATTCCTTTGGGCCCTTTGGATTCTTGTGCTGTAACTAAGTCTGTGTAATTCAGCTATTTTTATTTTGTGTAAAGGTTTTATGACAGCAGATGAAAGAAAATTATTTGACCACCTCAAGTCTCCTCACCTGAAATATTGGGTTCCATTCATCTGGTTTGGGAATCTGGCCGCTAAAGCCCGGAAGGAAGGTAGAATCAGAGACAGTGTTGACCTGCAATCATTGATGACTGTAAGTACATCGTAAATTGCCAAAAGGAAAAATGCTAATCAGAGACCAACAGGGACCTGGATGACAGTTGGACCAGGATAAACCCATTTTGCTTCATTCAGAGCCCTCAACGTGCAGGACCAGCACAGCACACAGATTCTGATTCAGACTGATTGGCAGTGGTTGCTTGGAAGCTCTGTGTGAAACAGAAGTAGGCTTGTAATATGCTCCGTAAGAAAGTGTCCCTTCGCTGACCCGCCACACCCGCCAGGGACTCTGCAGGATCTGGTGCATCCCTGGCTCCAGGGCCTCCCTAGTCTCTTCCCCAGTTTGAAATACTTCAAGTTTAGGCAGCTTTTCAGATGCTCCAGGAAATAAAATTGTGTTTTTATTCAATGAAATAATGCTAAATTCACCTGAGAAACAAATTAATGGGAGGGCTGGAGGGATTTGTGCCATGGTAGTCTCCTGCCTGCATCAGCCTAAGAGAAGTGAAGGATTTTAAAATAGCTCTCAAATGAGTGTGCACTCTTCTTCCCAGTCTCAGATAATAATTTATGTGCAGTAGTGGGGAAAAAATCAATGGGCACCAGTCCTTCCTGCTCTGAAGAAAGATAGATTTTCTGTCAATTATAAGCATCTCATTTGGGCAGGGGGATGAGGGTTAGGATGGATTTCTTTTTTATAAGATCTATAGTAAGCATGTTTTCAAAAGAGAGAAACAACAAAAATATCTGACCTCCACATAATTTACCAAAATGGCTAGAAATGACTTGTTTAAGACATTAACCACTGCCTTCCCATCACCTCTTCAGACCGATGTCACATTGGAAATTATGGATTCGGTAGAAGATACTTCTATAAAGTTTTGATTTATCTTAATATTAAAATATATATATTCAAATGTACTTCTTTTTGTACATTTTTGAATGACATTCATTGTTATTTTCAGAATTTTCCTTTGCGGTGACCTTCAGACCCAATGTCTGAGCCGTACAAAGGCAGTCCCATCATTTCACAGACATAGTCATAAAAACCACAGCCACATTCCTAGTCCCACCACACCCATCACTTCAGTAAATCATGTTTTATCTGTTTCTGGCTTAGGAAATGAACCGGTACCGCTCTTGGTGCAGCCTCTTGTTTGGTTACGACTGGGTTGGGATCCCGCTGGTTTACACCCAGGTATTGAACACCGTGCCCGTGACTTTTTCTTTCTGTGCGCCCACTGCAGCACCTGCTGGGGCAGCCAGTGCCTCAATCTCACTGGGTTTCTCTCTGTTTCAGGTTGTCACTCTGGCCGTCTACACCTTCTTCTTTGCATGCCTGATTGGACGCCAGTTTTTGGATCCGACCGTAGGCTACGCAGGGCATGACTTGGATCTTTACATTCCAATCTTTACTCTTCTACAATTCTTCTTCTATGCAGGATGGCTCAAGGTAACCACCAGTCCCAGTGCCATGACACCCCCTCTGTAATCTCTGTCATGTTCAGACTCTGCACATGGGTCCTCCACTGAGTCTTGCAAATCATTCTTGAGTGAGTCACAGGGAGATTTAGTATTTAATAGCTCAGAGATATTATTACTTTTCAACCAGGGATTAAAGTGACAGGGATGTGGGTGAGCCCCGTATTGCAGCAACAGAAGCAGCTCATTTTTGCGAAGAGATAAGAAGACTCTTTTACGGCTATTGATTTTTTAAAGTCTTTATGTGCTGTCATTAGGATTACAATATTGTAAGTAAAGTAATAACTGTACCTGCACTGATATTTTATACCATAATAAGCACCTAGGCAGTAAAAGAGAGTAAATAAGAACTCTTGTGTATTAGACTTAAGCATTAATATTGTATTATTATCTTGGTTCTTCTCAACTCTGTACATAGTTAGCTGCAGTTCCCTGAAATCCCACTAGCTGTTCCACAACAGTAAATGCATCCCTTTTTCAAAACCAGAACTGAGACTCAGAAAAGAATTTATCAAGCCCTGGCCGGTGTGGCTCAGTGGGTTGGGTGTCATCTGAAAGGCGAGGGGTCACTGGTTCGGTTCCTGGTCTGGGCACATGCCTGGGTTGTAGGTTCAGTCCCCGATATTTCTCTCCCTCTCTCCCTTCCCCTCTCTCTAAAAATAAATAAAAAGAAAAGAAAGAAGGAAGGAAGGAAAGGAAGAAGAAAGAAAGAAAAGTGTTCATTGAAATCAAAATCAGAAACACCAGAACTAATGACGCCATCTGGTTTGCCAGTAAGTTAAAACCAGGTTAGAACAGTGAGGGTGACTTGTCCAGTCATTGGTGTGAAACTATTTATTCCCCCCACCACCTCCTCTCACCTCTCCCTTAGGTGTATGTGTAAATATCAGAGGTCTGATTCTTCCATATCTTTTGGGAACTTCTGAAAGAGAAGTACAGTATGTAATGAAAAAATATTGGAGACTTGGGCTACATTCGGCTAACTGAAATCTAATGACAGTGTGAAGAGGACGTTAATAACACGGAATTTCCCAGTGGCTGAGCTCCCAAGCAGCCGCGTCGTGCCGGAGGGCGCCATCGGGGCGTCCGGGTGCAGCGGCATTTCCCTGCAGATCCTTTCCTTTCATTCGTTTACATCTCAACCAGAAAAAATAAGTTATGTTGGCATTTCAAATTATACTTCAAAGAATAAAGGCATATCCTTTACAAATGGCAAAAACACTTTTAACCAGATGACAATAATTTTTAATTATTTTTTACCCAATTAGGACAAAGAAAGAGCAAGAGAGACTATCACTCTCATTTCCTGTTAGAGCAAAGAGTAGATTCTATTTTTGTAAACAGAAAAATCACCAAAATTGGCCCAAATGTTTAATCATTCTGGTGTTTTGTTGTTTTTTTCTCCGGAGTTGTGCTGAGCTTTTCAGTCTTTGCTTTGTGTCCATGTGAGGTGTTTGGGCCTGATAGGGAACAGTTACTTCCTGCCTTCTGACATGCCCTCTAAAACAATGTTCTTTCCTTTTATAAAATACTTTTAAAGAAAAAGTATGGGCAGATGACCTTCATTCCATTAAGAGACAGGCAACTATAGGCCACTAAGTTTTTGCACCATAGACTGCATCCCAATTTCTGAACAGCTGTTTTATCTTGACCATTCTAATATTTTTAAGTCTTTTCAAAGTGCAGAAAATCCATCTAACCTTGTGAAGAGTATGTTACTCAGTTATTTCCTAGAAATGGAGCCTCCAACTTTTACTAAGAAGGTGAAATGCCTTCGTGAGATAGTTCATTCAGAGACATAGACGCCATTTTGGTGCTTAATTGTAGGCTCTACTTCTATGTGCAGGGCCGACCCCACAAAGTGAAATTCTGGACATAACAAAAACAGTTTTAAGACCTACCCAGTGGCCCATGTAATTTAAGGAAAACCCGGGCAAGAAAGGGTAGGTAGCCCCTTGGAACTTTCGGTAAGGGACTTGGATGTTGTGTAAGGCTGACGGGTTCAGACCCTGCCTAGGGCTGTCCCTCAGAATGAGGGAGAGGGGGGTTCTGAACCCTGGCCACGGGTAGGACCTCCCAGGGCCTTTACCCAGCACTGCCACCTGGGTTCAGCCTCACACCCATTAAATTGAAATTTCTGAGGTAGGGACCCAGGCACCACTTATTTTAAAAGCACTGCAGGTGAGTTTGATGTTCAGCCAGGTTGAGAACAGCTGCTCTAAGTGGTTCGACTTAAATCCTAAAAAATAAGTAGGTAGCTTTTCTAGAAACTACTCATCAATGGTGCCTTTATTTTATACACTCATAAGTTTTTCCCCATTTAGTCCCAATGAAAAATCACACACACACACACCCAGATAGTAAAAATGAAAGGGAATTACTCAAAACTGAGAATAACAGGTGAGTCTGGCATTAAATCTCTCATCAAGAAGGCTATTCCATCAGGAGCACGGTGAGCAGGTATAACATTGACCAACTATTAGAAGGAAAATGAGAAGAAGCCACCTATGCTTTTCCCAGTGGGAAAACTAACTACTAGATAACAGTAAATCCTTTAGGGTAAAACTAAGACAGACAAATGCCAGCCGTATGACTTACTAGCTCTTTGACTCATTCATGTAACAGCTATGTCCAGTAATTATGAAAGCTCCCTGTTTTATTTTCTTTAATTGCAATTTAAATCTTTCTTTGCTGTCTCAACCTTTCCCAGGTGTACATTTTGTCTCGTCACCTGGGTCTTTGTAAATTCCTCAGGAGGACAGACTGCGTGCGCCCCTCAACACACCTAGTGCCCGCCTCACACATTGTCAACGCACCTTCAGTAGTCACCGGTTTGATCTGTGCTTGCAGACCGGTTATCTGACCCCTAAACGGGCTTTTGCAAAGGGCCTGCATTGTCACCAGCTCAATAGACAGATCTCTTGGAGAGCCTGCCCGTGCAGGTGCATCACTCCTGGTCTGAGGGTTGAGTCTCATTTGCTGATAAATATGTGTATCTGTGTATACAGAACAACCCATCCTCCCTAGGCTTCCTACTGTAAAAGTGACAGAAGAAAGCAGAGAGTGAAACAGGAATCATCTTCGACCTTCACTCCTAGTCTTCTCAAGCACCATGACTGACTTACTCTGTGTTCTCCACCGCAGGTAGCTGAGCAGCTTATCAACCCTTTTGGAGAAGATGATGATGATTTTGAAACTAACTGGTGCATTGACAGGAACTTGCAGGTGAAATGAGCTTTTTTCCCTTTACAAATGTTAATAATATGTTACTTGTGATGTTTCAAATCTAAACAGATTCTGAACACAGGGCCCCGGACTACGGAGCTTTAACGACCAGTGAAGGAGGTTTGGCCCTTCAGTGTGTTGTCTAAGGGCCTTTCGGAGCCTCACAGGTCCCAGATCTCAGTCCCAGTGAAATTTATCCTCTTTTAAGTAGAATTTCAAACCAGTTTCCTTTGTAGGTTTTATTACTAGTGTTATACAGAACAAAATTTTAATTCATTCTTTAATCTGTTTCCTATTGCCTCCCAGAGAGGTTAACAGCGACATAAAGTGGCAGCCAGACATAATCCAATGTGAGTTCCTAAACTCCTACTGTGCAGGTGCCAGCAGTCAGATGCCCATCAGCTGGACCTCAGGAGCATGGGCCACACTGGCCTGTATCTCAAATCAGCCTGAATCGCACCAAAAGCACCTCAGGTCCCTTACCTGAGGCATTATTCCAGGATGAACCGGCATGAGAGAATTTTCCTTTTAGGCAAAACTCCCCTCAGACCATTCTCTACCCTGAGAATCACAAACTATGAAAAAACCTTTCGCTTGTCTGTTCATTTCAAGCCCTCACTCAGCCTTTGAACAGGTTCAAACATTTCACCATCGGTCACTGTTGGTTCGCAAACTGGCCCCTGTACATGTTGTGGGGCAGGGGGTGGGGGAGGACAAGGAGAGACTGAAAACAAAGGCAAGCCTCTCCAGCTTGGCAGGTGGCAGGGTTAACAAGCAAGGGGGAACACTTACATGCAAGGCTCGTCTAGGCGACCACAGGATGGAGCAGATCTCCGAACCCCCTCGGAAGTTCATACAGAGGCCTTCACTGGCTGGGTTCAGTCACGTGCATCCTCCTGAGGGTGTCAAGCACCCATTGCTCTCTCAAGCCTGCGTCCTTGAAAATGGCTCCCACTGTGACCAGAACACACATTTCAAGGATGGGGAGCAGGGTGACCCGGGTCCAGCTCCTGGGTCATCTGGTGGTCACATCCTCTCCTTTGCCTCCCTCAATAATCACACTGTCAGTCTGCTAGGGAGAAAGCATAATGCTTAAGCCACTCCCTCTGTAAAGATCGGATTCCCAGAGAATTCATCATGCATCAGTTGGTCAAAGTCAAGAAGAGGGCCCACTACTTGAATAGCCCCAAGTAGTAGAGAGTGTTGACATACTTTTCCAAACCAACAAAAGCTCAAGGCCCATAAGAAATGATATCAAGTATAAATGTGTTTATGGAATCCACAGAATGGGGTACTGAGAATCTTCGGCTTCCTGCAATACCTGGGATTTGCAGTGGCTGTCGGGATAGCCACTAGACAATATGGTAACTTTGAGCAAAGAAGAAAAAGCTGCTTCTTGTGCCTCCAGGTAAGAAGCAGCTCCACTCTGAGGCATGTGTCTCTATGAGCCCAGTCTGGGCAGTTTCATGGCCCCACTTACCCCCCACAGTCCAATGCTCTCATGCAGTAAATGGCATGTGCAACTCTCTGCAGCAGCCCTGGTTGCAGCAAATAAGAACTAGAGACATCTGTATATTTGCTGACCAGGCTGTGTTCCATCCCACTCCAAATCCCATCCACTCTATGGAACTTCCTCTGTGCAGTTCACATCTGGATCATTCTAACACTGTCCCAATGATTTTAGGTCTCTCTTCTAGCTGTGGATGAAATGCACATGAGCTTACCCAAGATGAGGAAGGACATCTACTGGGACGATTCCGCTGCTCGGCCACCGTATACACTGGCAGCTGCTGACTACTGCATACCCTCATTTCTGGGGTCAACAGTCGAAATGGGGTAAGTACATTCTTAAAAAATCATCAATATTTAGAAAATAAGTAAGTCTGATCTTTTTTTACTCTGTTCTCGAAGTTACTTTCATTACAGTTTTTAGTTATTAATATCTTATAAATTTCAGATATAATTAACATGCGCAAGGAGTTAGAGAGTAGAAATGTAGTTTCCGGTTTAAATACGGTGTGTGTGTGTGTGTGTGTGTGTGTGTGTGTGTGTGTGTGGTTGGGGGGTGGGGCGTGTGAGCGAGCATGTTCGTTTTGGGGGAATTTGCATTTTACATTGTTTTTATACCACAGCAAACTTTTCCAATATTTGTAAAACTATTCTCTTTTATTCTTGCAATTTTAAGAGTAGTTTAATTATTTAATTATGTAGGCATTTATTATTTAATAAATAGACTTAATTAAGTGTATTTTTTAAATTTATTGATTTTAGAAAGAGAGAAATGGGGAGAGAGAAACAGAGAAACATTGATTTGTTGTTCCACTTATTTAGGCGTTCATTGGTTGATTCTTGTATGTGCCCTGACTGGGGATTGAACCTGAGACCCAGGCATAGAGGGATGCTGCTCTAACTATCTGAGCTACCTGGCCAGGGTTAAATGTATTTTTTAACAAGTATTTATTGAACATGTACCATGTGCAGGTGTGGTATTAGACTACTGGGAGACAAGTGAATCTTAAGGAATGAGATGAGTTTTACCAAGTTTTCCCTAAGATTATAATTCAGTACAACTGTGTTTAGTGTACAAGTCAGTCTCTGCTCCATGGTTTTAACGTAACCGTCTGTCCCTGTGCACAACAAGCTTTAAATAAATGAGCTGAGGCCTGAAGTAAATCATGCAGAGTTCTTGAATAATTTTATTAAATCTGATAATGTATTTGATTTTGGAGAAATGTGTGAATGTGGGGGAAGTTGAAGTATATTTGCTGAAGGCAGATGCCACAGTTTCCAAGTAACTTAAAAAGAATATGGACAAATTTAGAAAAGTAAGAAGAAACCTCCCTAAAATTACAGAAAAAGAAAAAACTTGTGGAATTTTTCTTACAACTTTTGGAAAAACTGTGGCTTGTTCCCTGAGGCCAGCTCAGAGCCGATTTGTGAAGCGGTTTGTAATTCTGCGGCACTCTGAACTGCCATGTGCGACCCTTCTTCCCCTCGCACCCCCCCACAGTTTTCAGCCCTCCTCTTCCCCTATTGTTTAAAAAAAGAATCAACTGAGTACGTTTTCAAGATCCTCTTGGCTTTACTCAGTGATTCATGAGTCAGGCAGCACCCAGTCTAGCAGATAGACAGGAGCTCCGGGGAGGAGCAGTGGAGCGATGCCAGGCAAATAAGCAGGTTGGTGATTGTAACGTTCCTTTTCTTAGGGGTGGCAGGGGCCTGTCAGGCAGATACCCAGCTGGGACTGATCAGCTGATTGCTGATGGGCTGGCTTAAGGTTGCATTTCTGGGAGAGCAGACACTGTATTTAAGTCTCCATGTAGTGATGTGGGACCTAGCAAAGGGTCTTCATTTGGGGCTTCTTGTTTTGTTTAACACTCCTGTCAGGATATCTAGCTTCAATCCTATTTATACAAGGCTTTACTCTTAGCTAAATGTCTCCTAATCCCCATAAGTAGTGATTTATAGCATTCATCCTCCAAAGGAGTCTGAGACTGACAGCCCTTCAAGACCCAAAGAGAAGGAGGACAAAGTAGCACTTCAGGAGCTGTGGTATACATTAAGACAATTAAGGAACCAGGAGATTGGCCCTGTCCTCAAGAACACCTTAGAGAAGGTCGCCTGATCCAGGCCAGACTTGCTTCCGCTTTTAGAGAGACTGCTGAGCCAGGCCCTCCCGTCCAGGGCTTCTTCCAGCTGGGGAGCTCGGACCCACCCTGGCTCCATCTCCATCAATAGTTAGTTCCTGTTGTTTGCGCTACTCAGCATTTCTGCAGTAGCAGATTCATGAATGTCTGGCAACCTTTGTGATTTTGAAAATTAATAGATGCTTTTCTGTGAGTTTGGTTTTAGATAATTAAATATGCTTTAACCTTCCCCTCCATTCCCATCATTGATTAATGCAAAGTATTTGAAGATCTAACTTGGAAAAGTAGAGAGCCCAGCCCCCGTGACGGGGCCAGGGAATTAGTGTGATGGCTCTCTCTGGTCTCCCAGTGCTACTGCCCACTTAGTTGTTTTTGCATGCTGGTTAAACTGATTTTTTTTTTGGTCTCAATATTTTTATGGTGATCCACATATTCATCCTACTCATCATAAATTTACAGTCCTATTAAGTGCTCACACTCTTTAGTGAGTATTAAAATATGCACTTCTCCTAGTTCTAAATATCAAAACATAGAATTAGGGCTTTACAAGACCTCAGAGAAAATACCTACCCCAAAAGATTATTGGGAAAATTAAACAGGATTATAAATGTAAAAACACTCCAGATATAACTATGCAGCATTATCATTATCCACTACTACAGGTCTCTTAATTGTGCATATCAAACTTAGGTACAGAAAGATTAAACAAAGCTAAGCTGTTTTTCAAATTAAATTCTAATCCTGTAAATTTGGGACAGAAAATAAATGCTTGAGAGACAATCAGGAGATACAGTGTTGAAGAATGCAGTGAGAAGTCATCAGATGTCAGAGAGACTTTTCTAATTAAGATGGCCTGTTTACTAGCATGGCAGGGATAGGCCCCAGCGAGGCCAGAACCTGTTAAGGGAGGTTTTCATGAGATGTTTAAATGAACTCCACTAGGACTAAGTGATCAAAGAAACCACTAGGCAAAAGCTCACTTGACCTCGAATTTCTCCGTGAACGAGGACCATGGAAGAGCAGCCTCGCAGTCCAGGAAAGATCCCTCAGGAATACAGGCATTTGGAAGGCAGCATTCCCAGGAATGCCCTCTTTGATCCATTAGTGTCTCTCCGTTTGGCTTTCCTCTCCACTGGCTCAGCTTTCAGGCAGTTGTCCCCTCTTGATGGTAAAATGACATGACGGCAGGCAGCAGCTCCAGGAGTACACCTATCTTCTTAGCAAATCCTATGGAAAAGAGTGCATCTATTTCCAACTCTTAAAACTGAACAAATACTAGAACAAAAAATACTAGAACCAAAACTGAACTAAAACTGAACAAAAACAGCAAATACTAGATTTGCTATGATTGGTTGGGCTTGGCTAACATGCTCATTTCTGAACCAATCGCTATGGGCAGGTAGACATAGTATTCTGATTAGCCAAGGCTGCTTGACCTGTTCATGTTTGGACCAAGGGGTGTGGTCAGCCCCAACCAACCATATGGAAGGGGTGATGTCTTAACAAAAATCAGGGAGATATTACCAGGAAAGGGGTAAATGGTTTGCCAGGCTAGCAAAACAATAGATGTCCTCTAAAATCATAATAGATAATTCCTGAAGCATTGAATTGCCCACCCACCAAATATAAGGTCAATATCAAATGATACATCTGACCAAGGCTCAGGTGAAAGGGAAGATAAAAAATAAGCGTTATTGTAGCACAGGTGGTTCTGCTGATGATGACTGAGCCACTGAGCTCTTCACATCAAGGTGAGGACCAGGTATCAATATCATATGGATGCACACATTTCAGAAAAGTGTTTTCTGCTTGATAAATACATATAATCCTTCCCTAAGTAAGATTTTTTTTATTTTCTTACTCTATTTAAGGTGTATGTTCCCAGCATATTTAATTCAGAAATCAAATTTCCCTTATCTTTTCATATCAACATTTTAGGTTTTGTAACTACAATTCCCATGACCCAAAAATTCTAAAATCAAGCCAAAGCCCTTCAGTAACTGAGCAAAAGTGCCGCTCAAGGGCAACCTGGGAAATCACTCCACTTCACTGCAGTCGGCACACTGTGGTTCCCACATAGAAAGGGAACTCCTTGGAGGAAGTTTTTTTGTTCTCTGTTTAGAAATGTGTCCAAAATATTACCCTATCTTCTACGTATGTACCAAATATACACTACTGAAGTCAGTTTTTTCCTTCTGCATCCCAAGTACAGATTTAACACATCATGTTTTCCCTTTTATCTTCACATATGGAATGTGCTCACTCATTTGTCAAAGTAAAAAAATTTAAGCCCTATAATATGGTAGGTTCTAGGCCAGATGCTCGAGATAGGCAAAAAATAAAACTGCCTCTTAAACTCTTAACAAAGAGACAAGTTATAATGTGGGAAATGAGAAATGCTTAGAGTCTTGGGGAGCACAATGAAGAGACATTTCACCCAACTTCATGAATCAGAGAAGGATTCTTGGAATTGAGGGGGTCTAACGTGCATCTATAAGAATTAATTAAGCCCTGGCCAGGTAGCTCAGTTGGTAAGAATTAATTAAGAGTTGGTTAAGGAGTGTGGGGGATTTTGCCAAGGGCACACTCCAGACTAATGTGAGCCAAGACAGAAAGGAACAATAATGTTTTTAGAGTATTATTTTTTAAATTTCAACTTTATTAAAGTATTGCTGACAAATAACCTGTAAGATATTTAAAGTACACCTGTGGTGATTTAATATTCATATACATTGTGAAAGGGTTCCCCCCTAGTTAATTATCACATCCCCACCTAGTTAATTATCACATCTATCACCTCATATAGTTGCCTTTTTTTAGGGGAGGGTGAGAATATTTAAATTCTCTCTTAGCAAAGTTCAGTTATACAACAGTGTTATCAGTGGTAGTCACCGTGGTTTCATTGGATCCTCCGGCCTTATTCGTCTCCCACCTGAAAATCTGTATCCTTGTCCCAGTGTCTCCCCATCCCCCAAACCCACCCCAGGCCCTGGCAACCACTTTCCTGCTCTCTGTCCCTATGAGAGTAACAATTTGGCATGCAATTTGAAGAGCCAATGCATGAATCTAGAGAGGGAGGTAAGGGCTGATTATAGAAGGTTTAATAGTCTGGGTAAAGAGCTTCAGCCTTTCTCCAAAGCTATGAAACGACACAGTCACATTTGTGTTTTTCGGCTGCTACGTAAGCCTAGCAGCCGGCTAAAGATGGATGGCTAGAGAAAAGACTGCAGCCAGAGAGACCCATTAGCAGCAGGCTGTGAGCATAGTTTAGACAGGAGACAAGAAGGGCCTGAACTAGGTTGGCATTAGAATGGATGTAGACAGTGGAGAAGGCATAGGGGCAGATTCCAGACAGGAGGAGTTAAGAACAACTGTGTGATTGGTAATGGGCAAAGGACAATAGAGAGAAGAAAAGTAGGAGCTGCTCAGAGGAAAAATTGATGAGCTCCTCTATGCTGGTTTGAATTTGAGGCATGTCTGAGCGATTCACAGATGACCAGCGGGATATGCATTTCACTGTTGTCAGTACATGGGTTTTTAGTAGAACCCTAAGTGGGTGGGAGCATCCAGGAACAGTGTCAAGTACAAAAGATAGAACAATGCCACTTAAAGGGTCATCAGAGGAAAAGGAGTCCTTTAAAGAGCCAGTACAGAAGCAGGAGATGAACCCAGAGAATCCCTTGTTGTAGAGGGCAAGGCTGCAAAGTTTCAATGCAAAGCCTGAAAAATGTCATAGGAGTTTGAATTTTAAGGTCATGAGAGACAAGTGAGAGGACTGAGCAGAAGGTAAACTTCAGTAAATTGAGGCATGATTGGGAGGCAAGGATTTCAAGACTGCTGGTGGAAATGAATTTTTAAATACAGTCTTATTGTGGAAAAGTTCAAACATATATAAAAGTAGAGAACAAGTCATAATGAACTTCCGTGGACCCACCTTCAAGTGTCAAATTATGGCCAACCTTGGTTTATCCATAACCCCACTCGTCTTTACCCTCCCTGCCTCTGGATCATTGTGAAGCAAATATAACCACAATTCCACTTACTAAGAGACAAAAATAAAACAGAGTTTTGTCCTCACAATAATTCCTTTATTAATTAAAAATCTATGGACTACTTCTTTTTTTGGAGAAATCTGGATTGGGGGGAAGAGTCAGACTAGACAGTATCCAGTAAGAGACATGGAGTTGAGGGTAATGGCATGTTTCTTTAAGAACATTTAAGGATGGGAATACATTAAGCATTTTTCAAATGGAAAGAGAAGCTGCCCTCCTCCCTGCTGCCGCCATTCCAAAGAAGTTCTCTAACCATCTCTGCTGAAGTTCGCTTTGTGTCCTGGTCTTGTTTGGACAGATCCATTGGAAAGACTCCCTCTGGCCTTTACTGCAGAACTGTCCTCTGTATGGCTCAGCGTGCCTTTCATCAGGGAACAATTTGTCTCAGACATCAGTAGGGAAAAGAAAGCTTTGCCTCTCCTGGGCAACTCTTACACTATTTATCTTACAGACTGTGACTTTTATCATTGATGATGGTCTTCTTTTGGCTACCGAAAGCTGAAAGTTGGATTTGTAGCCCATCTGTAGTGAGTCTGTGGGGTTTGGGGGCACGTATTGCTAGGTCTCATCTTGTCATTGTTCTTTTTTCTAGCTCTCCTAGAGCAGCCTAAGTTTATGTATTATTGCATTGTATGTACTTTTAGAAGCCACGTCAAACCCTTTATGAGACGAAGCTAGATGTAATAAAGAAACAAAACGATAAATCTTCTTGCTCTGGCAAAGGAAGGAAAAAGGGTAGGCTGAGCACAAAGAGCCCTTGGAGGATAACGGAAACCCAGGAGCTGGGGGGTTGACAG
Source organism: Tonatia bakeri (assembly GCA_004024845.1). Lineage (NCBI taxonomy): Eukaryota > Metazoa > Chordata > Mammalia > Chiroptera > Phyllostomidae > Tonatia > Tonatia bakeri. The sequence goes on along the minus strand of PVIA01001680.1, from coordinate 49,072 downwards.
AGCAAGATCCTAGAGAAAATACGGGGGAGGCTGGGAGCGGAGCGGGCTAGTCACCAGGAGGGGCCTCAGCACTTGGGCTGGAGGGAGGGGCTGCGGGGCGGGGCGGGGGACAGGGGGAGCCTGTGCAGCTAGTGACTCAGGACTCAGTGTTCTGTCCACATCCGTGCATCATCGTGTCTTAACCCAGAGGAAGCTTCAACAAGCCCACCTTACTCTGTCCAATCTGGGACCAAAAAGCCTCCATTTTGAAATTATATTTTGTAATTGCTAACACTAAGTGCTGAATTTCTATCTCCCAGTCTTTGTATGGGGCATATTCAAAGTCAACTTCACAATGTCCACTCTGAATGAAAAGAGGCCAGTTGAAAATCTGAACTGAACACCCAAAACAGAAATTTCTATTTACAAAAATATTTATTTTCACAAATATACCTGTCTTGAGCATTTAATAAATAGCATTGATTATCGTGTGACCAACACTGTCCACTTAATCTGTTCTATGAATTAACTGAGCAATGAAAAAAACCTTTCCTATTTGAGCTTTTTTCCATCAACAGCTGAGATGACTTCATTTTAATTTGATTAGTATGTTTCTTTGTCATATGTGAAACACTGATCTGCTGTTTTAATTAAGGCATCTTTTCATTAGTTTAACTGTGGAGATACTATTACTAAAGATTTAAAAAAACGGCTGAAAAAAACCAGAAGAATTGTCCCTAAGATGCTCACCAAGAAAACACACCCAAGCTCTGAAATAAAAATGGGTCCTCTCTGGGCAAAAGTAAACACTATGCTTTATAAACCTCACTTGACCAAAACAGACTTAGGATGTTTAAACTCAAGCCAGCAACTTGGAAAATAAATTTCTGCTTAAAACAAAAAACAGAAAGTAAGGTCCAGGCCTAGCCTACACACACAGCTCGCTTGAGGTGGAATAAACATTCCATTCTTCACGTTATACCATCACGAGTTGCTCCAAAATTCTTATAATTTTTTAAATACTTGGAATTATCCATTAGCACAACTTGCTAAGTTTCTGAGGAATGGAATACATGGAAATTAAAGACCTGAAGTTTCACGACTCCCTTTAATCTTGCCTTGAAAATCAGAACTGCCAATGGTAAAGAAGCAATAATCCCTTAAAGATATTGGAAAACTCTAACAAAAGTATGCATCCAGAGCAACTAAAGGCTTCAGAATTCTGGAGAATTATGAAATGAATCACACAAGCACCTCGTGAGGGTGTGGGGGCGTGTGCTTGGACTGTGCTCTTTCTAAGTGTCCTAATCCAGAAGCACGTGCTCAGCCCGTGAACCTCAAACTGCTGACCGCGATGCTGTTGAAAGAACGCTGTGTCATCAGGCTTTCCGCCAGGGCTCAGACCGGCCAGAGTTTCCCCACACTTACAGTCAGTGTAAGGAAGGTGTCCGTGAAGTCAACTAAGGAGTCATTTAGTAAAGAGGAGAGATATTCAAATTTTTGTTAGAGTTCCTCCTATTTAAGAGTTGAGGAATTTATTTAAGATTTATATAAAACTATAACCACCTACCCGGAGAGAATGACTTTTACTTACCTAGCTTCATTCCAAAAGTTCCAAGAATATATAACAATAATACAACTACTTTTTTGCAATTATATGAATATGTATTTAATCTAACAAACATTTAGAATTATATAGTAGTTCCAAAGTATTCTTAGTGATATTAGTTCAAATATACCAAAATATGTATTTTAGTGAGAAAAGACTTTATCATAGTGTGGTTAAATATACTTCCAGATGGGTGTTTTATTCAGTAATCCTTTCTTAGCCAACTACATTCAAATATCTTTTACTTTACAAGGAAAGATATAACAATGCATGTGTGTACCATAAACAACTGAAAATATCTTGAATTCTGAATCACCCACTTGAACAAAAATGTATTCTTGGAACATTGATTTTCACTTAATGCACCAGAAAGGAAGGAGAGGTGGAGCCTCCCGAGGAGGTGAAGGTGCATTAGGTTCATCATTTTAGAGCTCAGCCCGCAGTTCTCTCAAATGCCGGCATGAGGGGGCCATCGGTGCTCTGACCTTCTGAAAGTTACAAAAGGTATAGGTGGCTTAATTTTCTTTTCTAACGGAACTGTAGAATATGACAGTACTAAAAGGTGGGGGACAGTAAGTGAACCCCTACTTTGGGCCACAATTTCTCTTTGCATCAGCCAGTGGAGATGACAACCAGAGTGGTAACATGAGGCTGGATACACCTGTTCTTGAACCAGATTTGCTGTCGTGCTTGGTCCAAACCAGCAGAGAGGTAACAGAGACAGAGAGGTCGGGTTGCCAGCTTTGTGTGCCTCTCTGAGCTAAGCGCACCTCTTACGGTGCTCCACTAGCTCAAAAGTGTCCCCAGCACAGGGGCAGAGAGGAGGACTGGGGGGACACACCTTCTGTGCTCCGGATGTTCCTGACAGTGCCTGGCCCACCCCGCTCCGCCTGAGGGTTACCTTGCCCGGCTTAGAAATCCTTGACTGCAGTCTTGAGGGTGATTCTGCAGCACAGAAGGTTAAAAATAACAGCATTTGCCTCTAATGGGACTGAAGAGTACACTTTGCCTTGCCTGTGAATAAATGCCCCTCCACACACTGTGCCTTTTTGCCCTGACAGATTTTCAGGCAAATTATCAGCTCCCTCCAAGCCCGACTTTGTGTGCAATAGCGATTTGCAAATAATAAATCTGACATGAAGAGGACTCATATAAATATCATTTTCCTAAATTTTTTATTTCAATTCTGTTAAATGCCCTCATATTATTTGAATTTAAAATGTCAAAACACCACTTTCAAAGTGGCACAGAGGGATAAAAGGCAAGCATTGCCCAGTTTTGTCCCTCAGTCTTTTGAAGCTCTATATTTACCTCATCACCCTGGAGAAGAGGGTCACTTTGCAAAAAGCTTGTTTGAAAAAAACACGTTCACTCTATGAGTGTCTTCCGGGCTCTTTGGTCTTTCCATCTTAGACACGCCCCAGGAATCCTGAGCGTGGGCGGCCGTCTGCCGCAGTCCCATCTCCTGCCTCTTCTTTGTTATGGCAACCAGAGGCCAAGACTGTTCTTCCACACCCCTTACCAGCCCAAGCATCTTTGCCAGGGCCTTTCATTAAATCACCGCTGCTGCTGCTCTCGGAGATTTGTCATTGGTAAGGAAAATTGTAAGGCTGATAGTTTTGTAGGTACCCAATAGATACTTTGAAAAATTGGGAGGTTGTTTTTTAATGCTTGAAATTCAAGTAGGAACACTGACCCCAATCCAGACAATAATCTGACCTATAGAAACAATTCACACTTTCCATCCTTCTAGAGCAGGGGTGTCAAACTCATTTTCACCGGGGGCCACATCAGCCGTAAGGTTGCCTTCAAAGGTCCGGATGTAATTTTAGGACTGTGTAAATGTAACTGCTCCTTAACTAGGGGCAAGGAGCTCTGCATTCAGCCCTTTGAAGACAACTGCGAGGCTGATGTGACCCTGGGTGAAAATGAGTTTGACACCCCTGCTCTAGACCAAATAATAACCAACTACCCTGATGAGCTTCAAGAAACCTATTTTGTCTCCTGTACGGACCGACCCTTCCCCTCCCTTTCAAAATCAGCCCAATACATGGCACAACCTTTCTCACTCTCACTTTTTCTGTATGCATGATTTCTGTTGTGCAGCAAGTGTGTCGGCACTGCAGGGTTTGGCAATGTCTGCAAATGGTACAAAACACAACATTGCATGCGAGGCAAGGTCGGGCGGCCCCACCACCTGAGTGGCCCTCTCTTCCTTCCCTCAAATAATCCAGCTTCCCTTCCTCTGTGTATTTCCTCTTCATTCACCCAGTACCCTAGTCTCACCAATAAATGGCTGTTACAGCATCGCTTCAAATGTGTTAGTTGTTGGGTGGCAGCCTGAGGTGTAGTAACACATTTTTAAAGGACACTCTTGCCCTGGCTGGTGTGGCTCAGTGGATTGAGCGCCAGCCTGCGAACCACAGGGTTACCCATTTGACTCCCAGTCAGGGCACATGCCTGGGTTGCAGGCCAGGTCCTCAGTTCAGGATGTGTGAGAGGCAACACACTTTGATGTTTCCCTCTCTTACCCCCTCCTTTCCCCTTTCTGTAGAAATAAAGAAATAAAATCTTTAAAAAAAAATAAAGGGCACTCTTGAAGGAGAGACAGAGTGACTTTGAGGCGGACGCTGCCATTTCCTCCAATCACATCAACAAGTCAGTGGTGATTCAGAAACCACTTCTGAAAGTTTGCCAGTCATCAAAAGAGTTCTTTTTATATCCTTTCTACTCTCCAGAGCTTTCCCACATATAGATTACTCCTTTTGAACTCCCAGGCAACCTGTGAGGCAGGTGAAGTAAGGTAAGCTTGTCCCCAGTTTACCGCGTTTGGTGCTAAGTCCTGGATAGGCTAACTGGGTCTCCTAGGGTCACACAGCTGGTTAGTGTCAGCTGGGCAGCAGCAATCCCGGATCTGCCTGATCCCCCAATAAATGATTTTTCTCACCACAGAGGCAGTTCTCAAATTCCATCTTCTGGACACTAATGGCTGCACGGCACTTTCCATGAATGTCCCCTTCTCTAATTACCTGCCTGGCTCAGTCCAAGTGACTTCCAGAATATAAGACCCAGCTTTTTCAGCTGACCTTCTCTAATATATAGCAGCATAATGAGGGTGCTGACGTTCTGTCATATACTGTTTCTGCTGGAATTGTTGGGGGTGTTTCAGGTGGTATTATGTTTGGGCCTATGCTAAGGGTGCACTTTAAAAATCAAATAAGGAGAAATAGAAAATCTGAAAGTCCCTAACAGTTAGACCCAAGCCTCCCAAGTGGGAAATAAAAAATCTTTTCATGTACAGCAGGTCCTTGAATAATATCTCACTCAACATCATTTTATTATAATGTTTAAGAGATGCTGTAAGAACTTAACTCTTGTGTATATTGATTAGGCTATAGTTAAATTGGTTTCCTTATCTGTCATTTCACTTAAAGTCACAAACTTATTGATGGTATTAAGGGGGAATTATGTATCTATTCTGTATACTCTAAGCCTTAAACTGTGTTGTCCTATTTATGTATTTATTTTTCTTAATTTTTTATTGTTGTTTTTTACAGCTGTCCCCAGTTTTCCCCCATTACTCTCCCCTGCCCTACCCACTCCCCCTCCCCCACCCATTGTCCATCCCATGAGTCCCCTATTCCTGTTCCTAGACTTGACCTTTCCCCTTCTTTTCCCCATTAACCCCTACCCCTCCCCTCTAGTCACTGTCAGTTTGTTCTTTGTTTCAATGTCTCTGGTTCTGTTTTGCTTGCTTGTGTGTTTTGTCAATTAGGTTCCACTTAGAGGTGAGATCATATGGTATTTGTCTTTCACCACCTGGCTTACTTCACTTAGCTTAATACTCTCCAGTTCCATCCATGCTGTTGCAAATGGTAGGAGCTCTTTCTTTCTCTCTGCTGCATAGAATTCCATTGTGTAAATGTACCACAGGTTTTTGATCCATTCATTTACTGCTGGGCACTTAGGTTGCTTCCAGCACTTGACTATTATAAATTGCGCTGCTGTGGACATTGGGGTGCATAGGTTCTTTTGAATTGGTGTTTCAGGATTCTTAGGGTATAATCCCAGCAATGGAATTGCTGGGTCAGAAGGCACTTCCATATTTAGTTTTCTGAGGAAATTCCATACTGCTTTCCACAGTGGCTGCACCAGTCTGCAGTCCCACCAAAAGAGCACTAGGGTTCCCTTTCTCCACATCCTCACCAGCACTTGTTGTTTATTGATTTGTTTATGATGGCCATTCTGTATTTTGTTCCTTAACTACAGTTTCTGTGTCATATTGGGAACCATGACTATCAGACAAAAGAGATGGATATTGTGTGTCAGCGATGAAACCCTCATGGAAGGTTTCATTTAGAAGAAAGTTCACAAGGTTCATCATGGGGGGAGACCACACTGCTCTTGGGTAGCGCAGAGACCGGAGGGCTTCCACCATCATTTCAGCATGAGTTTCATAAAACTGCCTCACACGTCACAGACCACTGAGTGTCCTTCTAAAGACCCATTTTCTGACTGACAGTGTGGAAAGTTCCCAAGTCCTGTTCCTTATTCCAAACATTTCTGTTTGACAATAATTAACGTTGCTTTCCATGTAGCTTTGCCTGCTTGGACACTACCACCAAATGACGTAAGGCTAGCTGTGCTCTCCTTTCTCAAAGCACCATCCTGAGCTTTCCACTGCCTCCAGGCTCGAGCCCGAGTCCCTCTACCTGGCCTGTGAGACTCTCCCAGCAGTCCGAGGCTGCCTTTCTAGCTTCATGCCTGACCCCGCCTGGTGTTTCATGCTGACTCAAGTACTTATTTCCTTTTCTTCACAAACACCCTAAACTCTCCTGCTACATTATTTACTTGTCACTTCTTTCACCTGAGTAGTCTGTCCTTTCTCTGCCTATCTGATTCCTGCTCAGTGTGAAAAGTCCAACTCAAAAACTGTCTTTGCTCCAAATTTACCTATTTATGTACAATTGACCCTTGAGCAACGCAGGTTTGGGCAGCATGGGTCCACTAATATGGGGGTTTCTTTTCAATCAATACTGTAAATGTGTTTTCCTTATGATTTCCTTAGTAACACTATTTTCTCTCACTTCATTGTGAGAATACAGTATATAATACATACAATGTACCAAATATATGTTTACTGAGTGTTTGCTACTGGTAAGGTTTCTGGTCAACAGCAGGCTATTAGCAGTTAAGTTTTTGGAGAATCAAAAGTTCAGGTTGATTTTCAGTGCCCTTAACCCCCATGCTGTTCAAGGATCAGCACATGCCTTCACCCTCCATTTAAATTGTGTTACACTGAACTTAACGCAACCAATTTGTTCATGCTAGATGCTCAGTACACGTGGTTGGGTAAGCGGATAGATCTCACGGGGCCGCACCACTACCTCACGAGGCAGGAAGAGCAGTAGGGTCTCGATGTCAGTCGGTGAATCAGCAGAACATCAGCGGAAGCATCGGCCTTTGTGCAGTCTGCTCTTCGCATCCGGTCCGTCCCCCCCCCTCTCCGTCCTGTGACCCCGGGCCTCCGCCCTTCGCCTCAGTCGAATGTGTGTAACCACCACACCAGTGCATAGTGAGAACGTCTGGGAGTTTCTCTTTTAGGACTCCTGAAATTTTGAAATAATAATAACACATTTTTTCCTAGATTTTTGTTGTTGTTGTTCATTCTTACAAGATTGTGTGGTTCAGGAAAACAAATCCCGAACAAAAAGTCAAGGTCCCAAACGGAGGCTACAGGCCTGCCCACCTCGATTCCCAGGGCGTGTCGGCGAGGCAGTCTTAGTGAGCAGCTGCGCTTCGTCGCTCCTCCGCGTCCTCCCTCACTGCTTGGTTCCTGAGGTGTGACCGCAGACCCGACCTCATGAAACCCAACCAGCAGGGTCACGGGGCCGCTGGAGCATGAGTCTGCATTTCTCAAGTCAGTGTAACAGAATCTGAGCCGGCACAGCGGACGGTGGGCCAGAAGGCTATCTGGTAGCCAAGGGCACGGCTGGAGCTGCAGAATAACAACTCAAGGCTGTAATCGGACGCCATCCCAGGGCCTTTAGCCAGTTAATCATCTCGATCACCCATCTTTTATTCATCAACACGGGGAGCGATGTTTTCTTTTCAGTGCTCCCTCTGCCCCTTCAGGCTACACCAACAATATGCTGTCCTTACTTTTTCCTTTTGTCACATAAAATGCACCTGGCATAGTTAAAACTTCTCGTCACCATGGACGTCCACATGAACACTGGACCCGGACCGCCGGATCACGGGCGCTCCCAGACCCAACATAGCACTTATAGTTTAAGGGCAAAGCTTTAAGTGGTTCTTCAAACCTCATTACGATTGTAAAACCAGAGATGTGAGACCAAGAACCAGGTAATCTGAGTCAGGAGCAGGCCTTACTACCCTGTAGCCCTTATCATTATTTCAATTATCCATTTTATTTCAGCCTTGAAGAAGTTTAAAATCGTAGAGTCTTATGTGTCTTAAGTGTTAAAAATTCTCAGCCATAGCAAATCTGTCAAACTTACTCCCACAAGGAGCCCACCTACAGTGTGAGGCCACACCACCTCAATGGCTGTCCTATCTCCACTAGGCCCACATTCCCTCCTCAGGCCGAAGCCTGAGGAAGGCCACGAATGTCACGGTGATTAAAGATGAAGGCTTTGGAGTCAGACTTCTGGGCGTGGCCCTCACTAGCTACACAGCCTCAGTGATTCTCTCTGGGCCTCAGTTTTCTCATCTGTAACCTGTGAATAGTAATAACAGTACCAACTCAGATGACTGGTGTGGTAATTAAGTGGATTAATGCATGGGAGATCAGAAAATGTTGGCACTTATCTGCCCTGTCTTAAATTTAGCCATAATCCATTGTTTTGGGAATTGTCTGGGTCCTGGGAAAATACGGCCTAAGTTCATCTTATAATAAGGGAGAAAGAACACAAATTGTACCTTTTTTTTTTAATGTTCAAGTCTCCAGATCAGTGATTCTCAAAGTGTGATCTAGGGACCCCTGCAGATTTCAAGACCCTAGTCCTTAAGGTCAAAACTGTTATTTTCTTTTACTGAAAAGTAATTGATATAGATCACCATATGAGTCCATGTAGCACAAAGGTTTGATCGATACTGTGAAATGATTACCACAGTAGGTACAGCTGACATCCATCTTCCCATGTAGATGCAATGAAATGAAGGAAAAGAAGAAAATAATAAGGGAAAAAAATTTTGTCTTTGTGTTGAGAACTCTTAGGATTTACCCTCCTAACAGCCTCCCTGTGTGTCCCCAGCAGTGCCATCTCCAGCAACACCATGCTCGTGACACCAAGATGTTCCTCCTTTCCCACTCTCATTCTTTCATGGATGTGCAGTGGAATTTTCCAGAGGCTACACGCCACATGGCGATGTCATCACCTAGCAGTTAGTGGAATGTATGCTTGTACCTTCTTGCATTTTTTAACATTCTCAGTCATCATTTCTAACAGGGTACACAGCAACAGCTATAGCCCACATAAACAAACCTCTTTGGGGCGCTCGATCATGTTTAAGAGTTTAAAGGGACCCTGCAACCAGAAATGCTGGGGGCCTCTGCTCGACCATTCCCGGTGGAAGTCACCCTCCCTACCCATCTCAAAATCTCCAGTGCAAAAATGCCAACTGGTGCTTAACTTCGAGACTCTGCCCCCAAAGACAGGCCCCTGAAGCTGCCATTCTGTGTTTCAGGCTGCCTGGGTCTGACTGCTCTGGCGACGAGTGGCTATGGGACAGTGAGAAGCACGGCCATCGCCACTCTGTGATCCGAAGAGTCAAGAGGTTCCTGAGTGCCCACGAGCACCCCTCCAGCCCCAGGAGCAGAAGCTATGGGAGGCAGGCCAGTGACAGCTCCATGTTCTTCCCTCAGAGGGACCTCAGCCCAGCCAAGGATCTGCTGGATGTGCCCTCAAGGAGTGCCCACCACGCCTCCCGGAAGCAGTTCTCCCCAGAGGGGGACCCCAAAACGTACACCAGCCTGGGGGAACTGTCCACAATCAGGGAGACCAGCCGGACAAGCACCTTACAGAGCCTGACCCCACAGTCCAGTGTGAAGGCCTCCCCCACCAAAATGCCGCAGGTCCCCGCGGTGCTGATCACAGCACCAGGGCCCCCGTCCGACAACCCGCACTGGGACTCCACAGCCTCCATCCAGAGCTTTGAGTTCACCGGGGTTCAGCCAAGCAGCACTGGCCAGCGGGAGGACCCCGTGGGACTGATCCTGTTTCCCTCAGGGGAGGGGACACCCCCTCCAGGCCCCAGGCCCCAGACTGTTTCAGCCGAAGCTGAGAAGAACATTTTCAAGTTTGCCGCTGAAGAAGACCCTTTTGAGAATGACAAGTTCCCAAAAAGGTGGAGCCTCCCGGGGTTCCTGGAGTCCAGCCACACTGCCCTGGCAGGCCAGAGCCTGGAGCCCGCAAACCCTGAGCCGCCTCTTTTACTTGACACAGAAACATCCTCAGAGACCAGCGGCATCGCCTTTGTGGCTGGCCCTCAGACCTCTGCTGACATGCTGTATTTAATGGAAAACCTGGACACCAAGGAAACGGATATCATAGAATTTAACCATGAGCAAAGAGAGGAATCTCCCAGAGGAATGCCAGAAAGTTCTAAGGCCTGGTTCTAGTCTAAATTCCTACTTTCCCAAAAGTTCAACCTTAGTTCCAGAACACACCTGCGGGCTGGTTAATTTTTAAAAAAACAATCATACCGCATAAGCTATTTAAAATTTGAAGGGCATTATGATCCTGACTTTTTCAGAACTAATAAAATCAAGCTCATTCACATCATTTGCCACAGAGTGGTTTTCATGGGCGCTACACAGGCCACAGTGATCTCTCTTAACCAAATAAGAAATCGTAAATACATGTATGATTTATAAAGTGATAGACTGTTAGCTTTGGAAAGCACCTCATAGATCATAACCCAGTCTCCTAGTTTTGCAAATAGGGAGACAAAGGATTCCCCATGTGTTTCCTTTTTTTTTCCCTCTTGCCTTCAATTATAAAGACAGAGAGATGGATCATAAGATGCCTCAAAAGTCTCGTTCTAATTATAATATTTTTGTTTGAGGCTTTCTAACCATTTCGCTCCTGCTCACTCCCCTACTATTTTCACTCCCATACTCTTAAGCTTCATCAGCGTCAAATAGCTTCATCTCTCTCCAATTTCCTTTTCTGCTTTCATGACTTTGTTTTAGTCTCTTCCCCTTCAGTCTCCCATCCATTTCTCCTCCCCTCCTTCCTAGTCTTGCTCCTTCTCTAATGACTAATCTGTCCCACCTTGCAAGTTATAACATTTTCTCTTGCCAACTCTGTTGCTTTCTTCTTGGCATGATTTTCAAAATATGAGGCATCGGCAAAGCCTCCAACAGAAAACCAAAGACGTCAGCAAATCCAGCTCGACACGCTTCCAGCCCCACACTGCGGGGGCAGTGGGCGTCAACACTCTCCCACCACACCCTCAGCAGCCACGGCCACTTCCTTCTGCATCCACTCTAGGTCTGGAACACTGGAGAAAACTGAGGCCTAGATGGGCATGAAACTTGTGCAACCAAATGCTATGGAACCAAAGAATGACAAAGCTTGAATGTATTTTACTCAAACTCTTAAAGCAAAAATCCCAACCATGTCACGACATGGGACCAGTGACTGTATCTGCCGGGTTGTTTGGGATGAGATAGGATGTTGGATCTGGGGGTTTCGGGGGTCCAGGACTGCACCATGGGGACGGGCGTAGACTCACTCCAAGGAGCTCTGGGGTGGCTGTTTGTTGGGGGCCCCAGTTTTGTCTGAAAGGCCATGTCTTACGAGTACTGCTCTCCTAGTTCTGTCATATGATGAAGCTTGACTACATATAGTTTCAAAAATAAAATAACTCTAATAGCTACCACTTATTGAGTGCTCACAGTGCTCCAGGAACCAGCAGGTAATGTTCACAGATGACTCACTAATCCTCACAGGAATCTTACAAAGTAATATACTATTATCTCTGTTTTCAAGGTGAAGAAAACAGAGGGTTTGGAGAGGTAAAGTAATTTGACTAAAAACAGCCAGAAAGTGGCAGGGCTCAGTCTCAGACCCAGATTTCTCTGATGCAGGAAGTACGCTCCCTCACTGCACTGTCTGCAAGGCCCTGGGTCTGCCAGCAGTTTGCCCGGAATTCTGGAGGATGTCCTGGGAGGACCGGGCCTGGAGCTCTCCAGCCTGAGGCCTCCCTGCTGAAGTCTCCCTGACTTCATCTTTTGTGCATGCATCAGGAGGGCTCCCTGAAGTCATCTTTTGTGCATGCATCAGGAGGGCATTGCTCCACCTGTGAGCCCTGGCATAGTCCTCTTTATTTTTCTGAAAGAAGAAAGTTGTCAGGGCCTCCCTTCCCCTCCTCAACTCCCCCTGATATGCAGTGTTATAATTCGCCCACTTTCACAGGGCATCACAGCAGCCAAACGGACCACCCCAGCTGCAAGACGATCATGACGTTTACTTTAACCAGCCTTTCTCCAAGAATTAAAAAGAAATAATATTGGAAGAAATGCCATACATTGATGGTTTTCTCTGTTGGTAGACAGTGTTACTAACTGGCAAGGCAATTAGTAACTGCCTTGCATCCCCAAAGCATCCCATATACACTAAGGGACCAGGCCCCAGCATAACACCTCTACAGGTCAGGAACCTAACCTCCTCCCAGCCTTGCTCTTTCGGATGTTTCAGCAGAAGTCCCTCTACTGTCCTCTCTTTGGTTTCATCTATTGCTCAAACGCAAATGTTTCTGCTTAGCTGCTTGTGAAATATGATCAATTTTTGGTGCCTAAATCCAAGGTGATCAGTTATGCACCTTGATAAACAGAATCATACATTTTGTCGGACCCAAGGGAGTGTGGCTTATCTCTGCTTTCATCCATCTCTCATGTACCTTCATCCAGAGAATAATTTAATTTCCTCAATATTTCATCAAAATCTGCGGTGGCCTCCTATTTTCTCCTTGCACTGAAAACTGAACAATGATCCATTCAATGAGCTATCGCCTGGGTTTCTGATTTTTCCAGTAGAACAAGTGGAGAGTGATATGTAATCATTATTTAATTGGCATTTACTTGACAAACACTACTGATTAGTGTAGTAAATTTATCTGATTTACTAATGACATGTAGCGTCCCTTCATATACTTAATTCTGTTGGGACCCTGCTTTTGAAAATTTCCTTTTCAAGTTCTTCGCCCTTTTATCTATATTTCTCCTGTTGCTGAAAAGGAGTTCCTTCTAGGTTTTAGAATGATAATGGACCCTTGTTGGTTTTGGACATCACAACAGTCTTTTCTAATCCTTTGTGTGTCTGATAAAAGTATCACTGGCATTCTTTGTTGAATAGAAATCCATAATTTTGATATAATCAAGTTCATCAATATTTTTGTTTTATTCTTTTGAAGTTTTGAAAAAAATCCTTCCCCACCTCTGTGTCCTGATTGTTCTCCCAGCATTTTTTCTATTATCTTTACAACGCTAGGTAGGGATCCAGGTTTATTTTTCTCTATAAAGTGAGGGAGTTTCCCTCAATCCTTCCTATTAAAAGACCAGTTATATGTTCCATGGATCTCTTGCAAATCAGAAACTGGTATGAAATAAAATAGAATCTAAGAGAACTAAAAAATAGGGTGGTGTGAATGGAAAAAAGAAATCTGAGTCCTAATCTCATAAAACTCTAGCTCCTCCCCACAGAATACAAAATTTCTCCAAGTGTATCATCCACTCTTATCTTCCAGCTGGTGATTTTCCCCCTTCCAGTGTCTGGAGTGTGTAAACTCGTGACACTGCTCTATGCAAAAACCCACTGAAAACAGGCCTGTCTGTGATCAGGCTGAGCCTAAGCTGCAAGAGTAAAGCCTGACACATAAGGAGCTCTTGCTACAGAAGAGCCAGTGGTGGTGGTACAGGGATAGTTCAGGGCCCTTCTGCACTCAAAAGAAGGCCGGACGGGCTCCAGACAGGTACAGCCCACCACCAGACTGTACTCAGGGCCCTGGGTCAGCAGCGGTGCAGGAGGTATACCAGGAGGCCAGCACTGCTCGCTCCTGCTGCCTGAGAGCCCTACGGGGGGGGCCCCCAGGGCTTTCCCGCAGCCTTGGTCTTCACTCTCCTGTAACAGGCTGTGCTCAGCGGTGGGTGGATGTTGGGTGTTTGCTGCCACATTCGGGACACTTGCAGATGGTTTCAGAAGAGAACTGATCTCATCTTCTCTTTATTACTCAAGGAATGAAGCTTTCTGAAACTGGAAGCATCCTTGATATTAATAATAGACTCATTATTTATCCATGTGGTCATTGGACCCTACAAATTCTAAAGGGAAAAACAATTTTCAAGATTAGAAAACACTTTCAAACAAAACACCAGATGGATTTTTTCCCAGTAAAAGTGGATTTTGATTACTTTTATTACCAAACAATGTGAGAACACAGGCATCTTTATTGAAGTTTGCTCCTCCTGGCTGGGATTCGGAGACTCTGTGCCCCCTTCTGCCCCCCAGGGAAGAAGGTCCAGGGCTGGCTGAGGGAGAGCAGGGGAGATAACGCAGTTCTCATGGGGACAGTGCAAGCTGGGACAGTGCTTGTGGGGCATATGTTTCTCCCGCCCAGGGGCAGCCACGCCCCTTCCATTGGGGTGTAAGCTCTGCTCACTGTCTCAGTCAACCTGCGGACCCCTGGTGCTGCAGACAGTACCTGGCACATCTCAAAAAAAAAAAAAAAAACAATTAGATGAATGAATGCTTGAAAGAAAGAATGAATGGATGGATTACCCACACTAGATCTAGATCCAAAGTTAGGAAACCTAAAATCTCAATCAAATATGACCACGACCTTAGCTGCATGGTCTCAACCAAGTTATCTGAACACTCTGGACTTCACCTTGCTCAGCTCTAGAATGGGTGGTTAGACTAAGTGATTAAGGTTCCTCTCAATGCTGTTCCAGTGAATTTCTCAAGATCCCGCATATGGGAGAAGGAAGAGACGGTTATGATGGACATTGAGAAAATGGACCCAAATGGCAGGAAGAGATAAAAGGAGGAAAGAGGTAAGGAAGGGCGGAATTAACGCCTACTGGGTACTTGGGTGTGCCAAGTGTTTTCACACATCTCTTCAATCGATCTTCACAAATTACTGTCGCTCATTGCACGGGAAGAAAGAGAGAAGTTAAATAATTTGCTGAAAGTTTCACAGCAGTTAAAATTTCAATCTGGGATTTGAACCCAGGTCTCTTAGGTGCGTTGCTGACTCTACAATTCCACACTGCATCCAAAATCATTAACTAGAGCAACACATTAGCAGTTAACTATACAGCCACTCAACCAGTCCCACTGACAACCTTGGACGGTAGTGGGGAACCTTGGAAAGCCAACATGTACTGAACACCTATTATGTGCAAGTGCCACATACACGTGTTCACACAAGTTTCATAACAAACTAGGTGGTGTCACTATATCCACTTTATAGATAAGAAAACTGAGGTTCAGGGAAGCAAAATAGTGTGGTCATGTCACAGAGCCAATAACCGGCAGAACTGGGATTCAGAACCAGGCCTGCACATGAACCGTGAGGCAAACACATCATTTTCCCGAAGGACAGTCAACCCTAGAGCTTCTGTCTCTACAAACGGCTTCCATGGGGCTGCACCTCGTCTCATGATCCCTTCCTTCACCGAGAACAACTTAAACTCTTGGATATGATACAGGGTTGTACTCGGCCATCAGTCAAAGCGGGTTTGGGTGCGGGTCCAGGGCAAGACCCGAATTCCTCCTTCTCTGTGCACATGTGAGGCTCTGCATCCCCCAACCACCGGGGTCACATTAAGTGTGTGTGAGCTGCATGAATTCAACTACGACTTGCATGAGGGACAGATAAGCACTTGCATACATGTGTAAAGAAAGAACCTCCTCACTTCCGCCCTCCTCCCCAAGGGACACATGCCTCACAGTGAGTGGGAGGCGGCAGAGGTGAAGCCCACTGGAACAGCCTCAGATCTGACATGCTGAGAGAGAGTCTGGTGTTTAAAGTTACAACACTAGAATTTCCCAAACAGATCGATTCCTAAACACAAGCTCACCATTTCAGCTGCAGCTCTACTAAAAAATCTTCACTGATCTTTAGCATCCAGGCTTGTAGACTTCCTGAGAAACATGCTTTATTAGTGCCCAACATAGTACCTTTCTAAGAGATTTCCAGTGGTAATTTTCACTCTGCTGATTTTCCCATTATGTGTTGAATGTAGCGCCTATCCCCTAAATAAGGTCACTGACATGTTCCTTACCCAAGAGTTGATACTGGGCCGTTCCAGAAGTACCAGCTTCCATGAAGAGAAAGTATAACAGTAGAAGTATTTGAAACAATTTTACTGAGTCTGTTTTTTTTTTGTCTTTTCTTTTTCACACTGAGCAGAATAATATTTACCAGTAAGTTCCTTTACTTAGTGGCCTGAGGCAAAATTAGATATAAAACTTTGGTCTGTGGTGGAAAACTGGTGGTTGGTAGTTTGAATCTGATTTTCTGAATGCTCTCTCCTTGCCAGGATTCTCCAGTTTACCACAGTCTCCACCACTCCCTACTGCCCTCCATTTAGGCCTGCTTCAATCAGTTGTGGCCTACTTGATCCTGGTGGGTGCCTTGAGTTTTCAATTCTTTTACTAATGCATCACCCAAATGCATGGAGACCTCAGCCAACTATTTGCTCCCTAAACTGTGCAAAGAGGGAAAGAATAAGAAGATGAAAAGCCAGCACCTCAGGTCATCCTTCTACTTACTGCTGTAATCTCCCAACTGCACCATATGTCTCTCCACTCAGATATGTTAAACCTGATTTCTTTTCTCCCTCTGACCCACCTCTCTGGGTACAGCCTTAGTATCTCCCTGGCCACATGACCATGCAAATCATTCAAGACGCAGGGACTCCCAGCACTAATTGCCTCACTTGACCAGGCCCTATTGGCAGCAGGCCTCACAGGATGTCAGATCCCAGACAACCCGGGAACAGCATGTCATTTCTGTGTCTTCCCCACCAGAGTAACTCGAGCCTCTCCACTCGGCTTCACGTAGCCGCAGCTGCTGCTCACAGTAGCTGGCAGGCTGGTTGTCTCCTGCGATGGGTGAAGGCAGCCCGGAGCGTGCTATTTTCAGACACCAATCTCAGGACCCATGGGTCAGTCCAGGGTCAGCTCCAGAGCAAGTGGCACGGAGCTGAGTAGCAGGGACAACTGCAAGGAGTGGGGAGACGAGAAATTATATAATTTCTAAAAGTCAGCTTCAGTCTCCCAAGGAAAGGGCGAGTTAGTAAGCAGAGAAAGAAGAAACAGTGAGGAGCTGGTGAACCCTGTTGGTGTGGAGAGGGGATGGCTGGGAGGAAGGTCAAAGCACTCAGTGCTTGGGAAACAAAACCCCTAAAAGTCACAAAGGATCAGAAGTTGATAAAAGACAAGATCTCAGGAGAAAAGAATAGAAGAGGCAAGAACACTCCTGCCCTTGCTGGTGTGTCTCAGTCGGTTGGAGTGTCATCCTGTACACCAAAGGGTCATGGGTTCTATCCTTGGTCAGGACACACACCTACATTGTGGGTTCAATCCCTGGTCAGGGCACATGTGGGAGGCAACCAACTGATGTTTCTCACATTGATGTTTCTTTCTCTCTCTCCCTCCCTTCTTCTTTCTCTAAAATCAATAAACATTAAAAAAGAAAAGAAAAGAACACTCGTGTGTTGTTGGATACCAGCTTTGTGTGGCCAGCACCCAGTCCAGAGTCACTTCCCTCAGAGTGTACTTCCAGGGGTGCTCAGAGAGCCTGAGAGAGAAGCCCTGAGGAGTCTGAGCACAAGAATAGGAAGCCCAGTGTTGGATCAGAAATGACACTGTCCCTCAGCTATCCTATCAGCACCTGTGGGGTCTAGCCTCTGGCCACCAGGACAGTACTCGGCAGCTGCCTTGCCTCTGTTACCTGAGGCCAAGGGGGCCAATGCCACCTCCATGCATGGCTTCTGCAAACACCACTCTGTTGTTACCCCACCAAACCACAACCAAATGCAGATACAGGCACAGCTCCCGAGATCCAGAGCTGGCCAGAGTGGGTGACGACCTCCAGAACTTGGAACCACTGACACACACACAGTCCCATCCCTCCTGGAATCAGAAGGAGCAGGTCATTCACTCGGGCACTACGCCACCCTGCATGGTGCCAGCTGGGTACCAGGAATGCACCCGCCCAGTGTGTTTCTCCATGGCAAAGGCTGTGTAAGACAGACCAACAGTCTTCTGGGGTCCACAGTGTCCCAGGGGTGCAGAGGGCAGGGTGGGCTCATTTTCACCTTATATTGCACTCATAAACCCCCATTCCCAACACAGTCAGGTTGTGTGGGCTGAAATATCGGCTTCGCCACTGCTTGTGAAAAGTTACTTAACCTTTCCGAGCGTTGGTTTCCTCACAGATAAAATGGAGATAATAGTAGTCCTCATTACTGTGAGTATTTAATGAGTTCATTCATACAAAACTCATAGTGTATGGCCTGCATATAGTAAGCACTTAATGCTTGCTGTTACTACTGTGTCATTATGTTATTGAGTAGCATGGTGATTAAGGAAGAGCCAGGACATTGGGCTCTATTCGGGCTCAGACACGTCCTAGCTGGGTGAGCTAGGATGAGTTACCTGATCTGCCTTTGCCTCAATTTTATCAACAATAAAATGTATGTATGCCAGTGCCTTCTTTATCAGGTTGTGATACCCCTAGTTGGTGTGGCCCAGTGGATTGAGTGCTGGCCTGCGGACCAAAGGGTTGTTGGTTCAATTCCCAGTAAGGACACATGCCTGGGCCACAGGTCAGGTCCCCAGTTGGGAGCGTATGAGAGGCAATCACACATGGATGTTTCTCCCTCCTTTCCCTCTCTTTCTCCCTCTTTTCCCCTTTCACTAAAAATAAATAAAATCTTATTAATTAATTAATTAATTAATTAAGTGAAATAGCCCTGACTGGTGTGGCTCAGTGGATTGAGTGCCAGCCTGCAAACTGAAAGGTTGCTAGTTCGGCGCTTCCCAGTCAAGGCACACGCCGGGTTGCGGGCCAGGTTCCCCACTGGGGACGTGTGAGAGGCAACTGATGTTTCTCTCCCTCTCTTTCTCCCTCCCTTTCTGTCTCTAAAAATAAATAAATAAAATCTTTTCAAAAAATTAAGTGAAATAGTGTAGATGAAGCAATTTACACTATCTGATGCAGAGTTGTAACGGAGTAATCATGAATTACCTTCACTATTAGTTAGAGATGAGTCTTACTGTTGAGCAAAAGTAAAACTTGAGAATGTTTAATGTTCTTCCCTGAAGGTATAAAAATTTCTCTTTGTTGAGTCCAAGATCTAGGTACGTAATTTCTTAAATATCCTGCCTCAGACCAATTTGATAAAACAGAATACACCAAACTCCACTTGCAGAAGCAAAGGCCAAAGAGGGGAACAAAAGTAGGGTGTTTCTCAAGTGGCCTGGTCCAGCCTGCCTCCAAGGACGACACTTTAGCACGTTGCGCACAAGCCCCAGACGAGGGCCCTCCAGTCTTATACATCTAAGCTGAGGGTGACGTGATGTTGGTCCCTCAGGGTTGCCGCAGGTTGTCAGATGCACTTGAAATTGCCCCTGGGGGAGGAGATTTGGAACATGGGCTTGGCTGGGGGTAATCAGGACCACCGTTAGGTTGGGCGGGGGCCCTGTCTATGTAAACAATTTAACTCACCCCAAATCAGCATGTCTGTTCTGGAAGCCCAATCTCACACACACAAAAAAGAAGAAAAAATCAAAAACCATAGCGGCCCCCAGGAGTGATCCACTGACCAGACAGGTCCCTCCTGGAACCAGGGCCTGATACAGGGCAAAGGACAACCCATAAGCATCAGGATGCTCTGCTAGGCTGGCACTGCACCCCCACCAGCCCCCGCACCAGGGAGGGACTTGGACACATGAAAGTTTAGAGGAAGGTGCTCCAAGAATGAAGGGGCTTGAGGGATGGGAGCAAGGCTTCCTAGGGGCCTGGGTCCTCCATCCCCAGATCTAAGATGATAAGGGGAGAGAAAAAGAAGGAAGCATGCACGAAGTAGAAGAAAAAGGGGAAAGGCAAAAATGAGAGGAGTGTCCCACATGGTCTCCCAGGCCGGCTCAGTAACCCCCATACCACAGGTGGCCTGTCTACTCCTTAAATTCTGGACAAGAGGCCCAGACACCCCCCTGTAACCCAAGGGCATTACCGCATTGGGACTGAGGGCAGCCCAGTCACACACACATTCTTAAAACTTCTGTTAACATTTAAAATCTCTACCAAAGAGGCTGTTCATCAAAGAGAGATTCCAAGAAATTGGCAGCTGAGGATCTTCTCAGGAGGGAGAACAATGCAATAAAGACAAGTGTGTTGTCTGAGATCAAGGAGGTGATGCCATAGGCCCTTCCCAGGTGTGCTCAGAGCCTGGGGACATCAGTCCCTTTGAGGAGGAAGGTCAGAATGGGGACAGAAGGCAGGGCGGCAGCAGTAAGTCTAACACACCAGTCTGAGCAGAGCTAGGGAGCTTTGGCCTTCACCACATCCTGGGGCCCTTCTGGTCCAGCACACCCGTTTTTGAATCAGTGTGATGTTATGGAATAGAGAGTCTCTTCATCTGCAGGACACAAAGAAATGGGCCTCAGAGGCTGCTGAGAGGCCTCTGGCTCCAGGCTGGTTACAGTAAATGCATTCACATTGGGTCTCCATGTCCCCAGTCTGCCAGTTCCTAGACCCTTGTGGTGGGAAGGAAATGTTGGGGTCTCCTAGTTCTGTGTCCTGTTGTATAAAAGAATTCTATACACTCTCTCTGCCAAAATTCATCTAGCGGGAATCACTCCAGAGAGCAACCATTCTGCTCTCCCGGGGCGAGCTCACCCGCTGTGAGCGGGAACAACACACTCCACACTGAGCCGAAGCTGCCTCCCATAATGAGACCCCACTGGTTCTTGTCCCGCCTCTGGGTCCATACCTCCCCAGCCGTCCTTCCCCACACTCGGACCAGCCTCAGACAGCTGAAAAACGCCATCATGCTGCTGCATTACAATCATCCAACACACACACATGCACACACACACACTTTTTTCTTGAGGCCAAATCTTGCCAAACCAAGAATCAGATTGTTCTTTACGTCTCATGATCTTGAGACTCCTCACCCTGATCTCTCTCTACGGAGAATGTCATGATTTCCCAACGGTCCTACTCAAATCTGTATCCAGAAGCAAGCACAATACTCCCTGTGTTTTTGTGTTTTGCTCTGGGCACCAATGCACAGCAGAGCGGCATAATCAGCTTCCTTGTTACAGATGCTCTGCTTCTTTTCCTGTGGCCCCATGAGGAGGGAGCCACGTTTGCTCCATCTGTGCTGTACACCAGGGGTCAGTCCCCATCTGCACTGGAGTCCTCATTTTGTAGATGAATGACATTTTGAGTGTGCAGGCTTATTTGTTTTGTTTTGGTTGTGGTAGTAGTTAGTGTTGGTGGAGGAATAGTTTTATTTTGGGTATATTAAGCCCCATCCAAGTAGACATATCGAATAGACAGCTGGATATGCAGACAAGCTGGGCTTACAGGAGAGGTCAGGGCTTGAGATGAGACAGGATAGTGAGAAGCTAGGAAAATTCCTTGGCAATGGAAGAGGGAAACTGAGGCAGAGAACTGAACACAAATGGCTGAGCAATTTATAGCCGGGTGCAGATGGTCACCAGGGTGGAAGGCCTTACAGGAGCAAAGCTGGGAAAACAGGGACCTCACCCCAGGGTAACCTCTCCTCCCCTGGACTTTCCTCCCTGGAGAAAACATCTGGGCCTCAGTTATATTTCAGGCCCAGAAAAGCAGCAAAACCAGGTGGGCAACGTCAGAACCAACTGCAGTGACTAAAGACGCCCTGCCCTGCCATTGACCAATCAGAGGAGACCATGACCCTGAAAGGGCACCTGGGGAACTGACAAATATTCTGCCGAAACCCTCCCCTGAGACCTCCCTTAAGGTTCTGGCCTGCAAGAGAGAGAAAAGCCTCAAGACAAGGGACTCAGCCTGTGCTCTCCCTCTGGGGAGCAGCCTGCACCGTTCCCTTTCCCCTCTTTCCCCCACTTCTTCCCCCACCGGCACCATCTCCTAAACTCTAAGGCAGTGGGCAGCTGGCCGCTTGTCCCAGGCTAATCCCCTGATCCTGTCCCCAGAGCCCCCTTTTCTCTGATCTCCCAGTGAGCCAAGGCAGCCCAGCCTAGGTCCTTCCTCTATTCTAAGCCCTTCCTTGTTTCACTGTCCCCAGGCTTAATAAATGCACCCTCACAGTCACCTGGACTCTGTTGTGAAATCTTTCCTACGTGAAGTCAAGAACCCATGCACTACAGCCGGCCCTAGGCCGATCTGCTCAGGGCCAGGCCCCATCTGGTAATAGAGAGATCACCAAATCACAGAGAACGAAGCCACGTTACTGAGTGAAACTGCCTAAGAGTTCACCTAGCCCAGGCCCCCAGCCTCTGCACGTGACCTGGCAGAGCCAGTGACCGTGGAACAGAGCACTGCCCCACAGCCCAAGCAGGCAGCAGAGACCTTGGGCTCACCCACCTGCCCCGTCTCCATCCCCACCATCCCTAGGAGATTCCCTGTCCCACACCGAGGGGAGCAGGTCTGCCCTCCTTGCCCACAGGAGCTCCAGAGGGGAGAGTTGAACCAAATGCGCACTCCTGGGAGCAACGAGGTCAGCTTCTACCACTGCTGGAGAAAGTCAGCCACTTCCAACTCTAACGCTGATTTCTTTCCCAGCATGGCTGGAAACTTAGAGGTCAGCAAGCAAGGAAGGGACATTTCTGTAATTTCCTGCTCACATCTGTCTACCTAGGGTGGCACAATGCAGGAATCCCAGTGTCCTCCATGGGCCGGGAGTGCCCTCTGGTGGTCATTATATTCATGAGAAGAACGCCCTCCGTGAGTGAGTGATCACAACGAACAGGTGAGCATCTCTCGTGACCCAGACTTGTAATTAAAATTTCACCCAGACTATCCTATTTAGTGCTCATCCTAACTCTATAAAATCCTCCTGTTATACCATTTCCCCCATTTTACAAATGGGGAAACTGACCAAAGCAGTTAGGTGACTTACTCGAAACCACACAGGGCAGAGGAGATTGGCCGGTCTCCTCCTGGTCATCTATTCCTTCTTTTACCCCAAGATAGACCTGAGCTGTCTCAGAAGGAAAGGGGAATTTAAATATATATTTTTTCATTATAAAGATAAACTCTTTGGAAAAATTGGGAAAAGAAATAAATAGCCCATTATCAACACCTGTTAGCATTTTAACGTGCTTCCTTCCAATCTTTTTTATCCTTTCCATATTTTTTCATAATTTCAATCTAGATATAATATAAATTCTTCATTGAAGAGTATTCTTAAAGATGTTTTTCCTTTATGAATTTTCCATTCTTAGATGTGAGTTCCACATTTTTTTAGTCAAAGCAGCAGGGATTTGCTCTGGGGACACCAGGAAGAGTGTGACCCATAGTTCCATGCCAAAAGTTCTGTAAGTCCAGCCTGCCCCAGTGTGCTCCCCAGGGAGCCAGGGTTGCTGTGGAGACTGAGTGTAGACAGACCGAAGCCCAGGACAGGTCCCAGGGCCAGCTGAGTGCATGACCTCGGGGCAGGTGGCCCAGAGGGAGGGAACCTTTGGAGCTGGTGGCTAACTGGCTTTCAGCAGAGGCTAGCACAGAGGCTCAGGGCACGGACAGGCCCTGGCAGCCATGCGCAGGGCTAGCACTCTTGGGAAGAGTTCCTGCGGCGGCTGGAGGGACGAGGGATGTGGCCATGGGGCAGCCCACTCCACAAATCTGTTTCATTTTTCCGCACTCTTTTCTGGAAGAGTGCCTCCCCCACCGGGAACCTCTGTCTGTCTCCCTTGGTACTGAGACACTCCCCATGGGGCTGCAGCCTCTGGAGTCCAACCCCCAGCTCTGCCTCTTATGGGCTCTGTGGCCTGGGCACCCCTTAATCTCTCACCCCTGGTTCCTCATCTGCAAAAACAGTGTAGTAATCGTCCGTGCTCACAGAGTTGTTAGGAGAGGTAAATGGACATTTAGCTGAGTACTGAGCACATAGTAAGAGCTCAGAAACGGCGGCTGTTAAGGCCCTGGCTGGGTGCTCAGTTGGTTGGAGTGTCATCCCAATACACCAAAGTTGTGGGTTCAATCCCCAGGTCAGGGCACATACAAGGATCAACCAATGAATGTACAAACAAGTAGAACAAGCAATCAGTGTTTCTCTCTTTCTCTCCCTTCTTCTCTGTCTCTCTAAAATCAACAAATAAAATTTAAAAAACACTTGTGGCTGCTGTTCTAGAAACCGTCTCCATGGAGCTGGCTCATGAAAAGGTGCAGAGCAGCTCTCTGTGCAGCCGGTGGCTGGGGACCACGCCACTCTCACCTGCAATGTCCAAATTCCTGCGTCCGCTTAGTTCTGAGCAAGTGCCGGGGGGCAGGAAGCCTGCCTGAGCCCTCTCCTGCACCTCCCCACCTCTTCCTGCTCTTCCTTGTGCCCCTTTTCAAGAACACAGGAAGGACTATACCAGGAGCAATACTCAAACTCTGTAAAGACAGACTGAAGCAATAAGATGCCAGCCATTGTGCTGAAACAGGGCCTGTGGTACCAGGTGTTTCCACCTTACTTCCTGGGTTGTGGGGAGGTCAAAGGTACCAGGACAGGGGCCAGGGAAGCTGGAGCAATGAGGGGAATACTCAGCAGGCTCTGGGCAAGGGTCCTTTACCAACCAGTATGGAAGTATGTTGACATTTTAACAACCAATATGGCCAAACCACATGTTCCTACAGGAAATCACTATGGGGCCCGCACGAAGAATATAGGGACCAGAGATTGGATGTTGTCCATTGGGGGCTCATGCCCTGCTTGCTTGCAAGGTGAGTGAGTTGGGAGAAGGACTTTAGAGCCCAGGAGGCTCCTCAAGTGTTGAGCTGCCCCTGCCCACCTCATTCCTTATTGCTTGCCTTGCTGACTCAGTGGGAGAAAGGGACCCAGAAGTTGGACGATCCCAAGTTAAACACCACGGTGAATTCCTGAGGTTAGGGCCAATGCTGATAAAGCCACAGTATTCGACTCGGAAGAAGAATACACCACACCCAGTGTTGCAGCCCAAGACCAGCCTTGTATGCCCAGTCATTCACTCATTCCTTCCACTAATATTTGTTAAGCCCACATAGGTGCCGGGTGCTGTCCTCTGGGCTGGGCACACACCAGTGAGCCAGACCAATAGGGTCTCTGCCCTCACGAAGCTCCACCCAGTAGAGGAACCAGACATAAAATTACAATAAAGGGTGGTAAGGGCTGCAATGGGAAAAGACACAGTGCTAAGAGAGCCAAGGGAGGCACCTAACCCAGAAGTCTCACTGCGGGAAGTGAAGTCTAAACCAAGACCTGAAGGCTGCATGAGAGCTGACCAAACGAAGAGGTGGAAGAAGTGCGAGCCATCAGAAGAACAAAACAGTTGACATGAACTTAATCGTTTCGATGTGTCAAGTTTGAAGTGCAGTTAATAGTAACACATGGGCCTGGCTTCTTGCCTAATTAGAGAATGGCTTGGAAAGACCCTGTAAATCTAAATTTCCAAGCCCAGGGTGCAGGTTGGCAGGGAGGACAAGTTTAGAAGGCAGTGTCACAGGGGCTAAATGCTGGGCTTTTGTATCCCATAAACTCAGGTTCAATTCCTAGTTCTACCTCTTCTGAGCTAGGCGACCCTGGGTAAGTCAATTCAACCTGTCTGGGCTGTACTTTCCACATCTAAAAGTGGATAATAAATAATACTGACACCCGCTCTGTAGCACAGTAGTGATAGTCAAATGATAGGAAGTCCTCAACGTGGTAGATGGCCTGGGTTCAACTCTTGTTAAAAATAAATTTGTGGAATCCGCCCCCAACCTAAACATTATCTGATGCTCAAGGATTTCGGGTGTCTTTTAGAAAAGAAATCCAACTACTCCAAACAGCTGAGCTGACATGTATCGAAAATGTACGGACGCCAGCTCCATCCCACACGCCTGACATGGCTCACTCCGTTCACTTCTCAAGGCCACCTCATGATAAAGGGGCCAGAGCTTCCCAGTGTCACACACCAGAAAACCAAGGCGGGGAGGTTTAGCGACTTGCCCCGAGTCATCCAAAGCTGAGAGGAAACAAAAGCAGTGTGAAAGAATACCGTCCCGCGGTATCCATCCCTGCTGCAGATGCTCTTCAAAACACGCGTAATACACAGAACCTACCATGATTCTGTGGGGGCATAGAGAACATGGCCACTCTCCTCTAGTGGGGAGCATGCAGTGTCCATTCCCAAGCAGCTTTTTATTGAGAAAGCAGACTCAGTTTGTGGATTCACAGTCTGGCAGAAAGGATCAAAGGGAACAGGTAACTTACAAAGATGCTAACAGAACTCCTGCTGTGATTCTGGGCAGAGATTGGAGTTTTAACACATGAAAGGACTACAGGTTCCAAAGATTTCCTGTCTGTGCCTTCAAATTCCAAGTTAATAACATCCTCCAGCAAACAGATCTCACAGGATCTTGCATATTCTATGTCCCAGGCCTGATTACCCCAGGGGTCTGCCGTCTCCGGTCTGGGCTGCACCCTTTAGCTATTTGCTGTTTCCGTAGGCTTGAGCCTGGCAGTCAGGAGACAAAGGCATTCAGGAGACTTGGGTTTCTTACATCTAAGAGAACAAAGGACTCAGGCTTTGACATAGGGGTTGATGTCGATCACCCCTTCACTTCCACAGCCCCGTGAGTCTCTTCCCAGAGGCCTTTTCGTGATCAATGCCTGTCTTAGGTCCATTCTCTATCCTAGAGAATTGTTACCCATCATTGGTTAACTGATCAAGTATTAAAAGCCAGGCACAGAACAGGTAGCGTTCATACCAGGGGAATAAGTTTTTGTCCCCTTAGTGGCTCCTGGTCCGGAGGTCTCTCACTCAGCCTAAGTCACAGGGGGTTACAGCTTTCTGAGACCAGGCAGGGCGGTCCCCAACAAAGCAGTCTTCAAAAACCCAGGACACTGACTACTCCAAACTCTGGTGAGGATGCAGAGTGATGGGAATCTCCCACTCGGCGCTGGTGGGAGTGCAAAACGGGACGGCCACTCTGGAACACAGCTTTTCACAAAACTACGTGTCCTTCCCACATGATCGAGTTATCTCGCTCCTTTGAATTTACCCCAAATAATTTAAGATTATGTCCACACAAAAGCCTGAGCACAGATATTTATTGCAGCTTTGTTCATAATTGGCAACTTGGAAGCAACCAAGATGTCCTTCAGGAAGTGAATGGATGAACGGTAGTACATCTAGACAATGGAACATTATTCAGCACTAAAAACGATACTGGCTATTTAGCTACGAAAAGACATGGAGGAAATGCAAATGCATGCTGCTCAGTGAAAGGCGTCCATCTAAAAAGACTACAGCCCGTATGAGTCCAACCTTATGACACTCTGGGCAGGGGTGGGGGGAGCTATGGAGACAGTAAAAAGACCAGTGGTGGCCTGTGAGGGGACGGGAGAGATGATTAGGCAGAGCACAGGGGACTTCCGAGCAATGAAGCTGCCCCGTATAAAACTACAAGAGCAGACACCTGTCATTACACATTTGTTCCAGCTCATAGACGGTACAGCACCGAGAGCGGACCCCAGAGTAAACAAACCATAGACTTGGGGAGACAATGACGAGCCAGTGTCGGTCTGACTGTGACGCATGCACCGCTTGGGGGCCGGATGACCACAGCAGCGGCAGGCGTGTGTGGCAGGGGATGGTGGGAGGTTGTACGGGAACTCTGTACTTGCAGCTCAGCTTTTCTGTGAGCATAAAACTGCCCTAAAAAATTTTATGAATTAAAAAGAAACTAGGCTTTAAACCTAGGAAGTTTGGTTCCCGAACACCACCCTTTAACCACTATGTTATACTCTATCCCCCAACTTCTAATGAAAGGGAAAATCCAACTTTTAATAGAAGTAAAAATGAAAAAAACCTGTGCATGTAAAGTGAAACAAGGAGACGGGTGGGTTTTGGAATGTGGTTACAGTTAAGGTTTCCAGCCCTTCCTAATCCTTTCTAGAGGCCAGGCCAGGCCAGGCTTCTCGGCTGATCAAGCAGGCTCCTGCCTCCTGCGTAGTGTTTGGTGAAAAGCACTTGACGCGTGGCATGAGGCCAACGTCCCTGGGGTCCTTTGGTCTGGAAAAACAGCTGTGAGTAATCTGGGGCACCCGGAGCAGAAAGCTTTATCAGTTGGCCTGTCCCAAAGCTGCTGGAAAGGCTATCTGCTAAGCCGTCCTATTTTTAGAGAAAGGCGTTCTTTCCAAGGCTCTGCCTCTGACCGAGGAGCAAACCAGCTCTGTCCCCACACACAGCCTGTGAACATCTAGCCCTTCCCCTCGTTTGTCTGACTTACGGCTCCTTTTCTATGGGTTTGTGGACCAACATTCAAAGCACTCGACCAGAGGATTTACAAAACAGTAACTCGTTCCCCAGCAGGGGTCCCCAGTGTGGTACTCTCTCTGCCCTGCAAAGGAAGACGGAAGACCTTGTCCTGCTCAGACAAGAGCATCTCACCAGCACGTCAAAGAGTGCCATTCGAGGTCAGGAAAAAGCCATTTTTTTGTTGTAAGGAAGCAAACACCTACACAGGAGCCCACAGAATTAAATTATGTTTTATTTGTTTATTTGTTTATTTTTATCCTCACCCTAGATACTTCCTTTTTACGAGAAAGAGGAGAGGAGAGAAAGAGAGAGAGAGAGAGAAACATCAGTGTAAGACAGAATCATCAATCGGTTGCCTCCTGCACGTGCCCCAACCAGAGGTCGATCCCACAACCTAAGTATGTGCCCTGACTGGGGATCGAACCACAGCCTTTTGGTGTGCAGAATGACACTCCGACTAACCTAGCCACCCGGCCAGGGCAGGATTAAGTTACATTTTCATACATCATGGTGGGAGAAGGAGTTGGGACAGTGAACCAAAAGGATATAGAGTCGGGCCCAGGCCCTCCCAACCAAACCAGGGGGCCAGGCTGGCCCCAGGAACTGAGAGAAGCAGCCCCGGAGCTGGCTCAGGGCTCAACTCCCTTGAGCATCCTTTAGGACTCCCTGGGATAATCCCAGCCCAGGAGCTAATAATAACGTTCACAACAAAAGGATACTAATAGCAACCATATTTCCAGACACATCTTGCATGCAAGATACTCTAAGCACATTATCTTAGAGACCTCAGGACAGCCCATGCAGTGGGTGTTACTACTGAAATTTTGCAGGTAAGCAAACTGAGGCTCAGAGAAATTGCTTAGCTTACCCTAGCAAATGGCAAAGCCAATATGCAAACTCAAACTATTCTGCCTCCAAAGCCCATGTATTCTCTTTCCTGTTGTGATTCTGGCCCCGCTAAGTATCTTGGGAGGACACACAAAAGGAAGGCTGGGTCAAGGTCTTTGCCAACTCCGTGTTCTAGAATTCACACTAAAACAAAGCAACGTTTTTCTCCAGTGCCACCCCCAACCCCCGCCATTTGCCTCACCCCTGATGCACATTTAGGGCTGAGTGACACAACCAGTTTGGTGACACTGAGTCACCCAGTGGGAGGCCCTTGCTGCCAAGCTTGTTGGGAACCCGAGGGACCACCAAGTCCCACCCTTTAGTGTGCAGGTGAGGAAAAGGTGAGATAGAGAAATTAAATGATAGGCCCAAGGTCACACAGCAATTAGAGAAATTCCAACACAGATCTTAGAGTCCGAATCTGGGGCCTTCCCACAGTGCTGCACCACCCCACCCCGCCCATCAGTGGGACTCAGCCTGGGCAGGATTCAGTCAGCAATGTGTTCCAGCTGAGCCCTGTCATCAGGAGACGCCTAAGACAAGGCGATGGTGAACCAGAAGTAGATGGGAGAAACTTTCCAGCAACAGGAGACACAAATCATGCTGGACCTCTGGGGAGTCCAGTGGGTTGTGGCCTTTCAGAGCCAGACGTCCCCAGGTGCCGCGTCTACTCACATAATCACACAACTGTTCTTTCGTCATTCTCTCTATAAGCACACTTCCCAAGGGGAAGCTTGCACACTTCCCAAGGGGAGCTTTGCAGATATTTACAAGCAAAACCTGCAGCCGATGGTCTTTCATAAAACTCCTCCAAGGCCCCTGCTTCTCCAAGCTGTTGCCCGCTGGATGGAACTTGGACCAAAGAAACCCTGAAAGAGTAGAGAGGGGTGAATGAGTGAGCGCATGGCGCCAGTCCTGCCCCAGGTTCCATTCACCTCACCCCACTGTCGGCTCCTCAGTGGGAGGGGAGCAAGAGGTGGCAGTCGGGGAGAGACGCTGTCACTACTTCTGGCTGCGCCAAGGGTCCCTTACCTCCTCGAGCCACGAGCATCTGCAGGCACACCCGCATCAACCAGACAAGCTTCCTTGTCCTTGTTCAGGGGCTGCTCCCTACTCACCAGGCTGTCGTTGCCCAAGTTGTGAGGTTGCTCCACCAGTTCCAGGAGGTTCTAAGTTGGCAGCCATCAAATGGTGTGCCCTGGGCAAACACTGGCATACTCTAGAGATGTAAGGTAGTACCCAGCAAGTACTGGCAAGAGAAAGTTTGCAGTGGGAGGGGGAAAACAGACATGGATTAAGCTTCTACTGTGTTCTGGGTGTTTACTGTCATCTAATCCTCACCATGACACTGTTATTATCTCCATTTGACAAATGCCTAAAGACTTCCCAAGGAGTTCAGCAGCCTCACCAAAGCCATACAGGCAGGAAACGGTAGCACTGAAATGCTACCTCAGGTCCACCACCTCCAACCTGCATACACCAGACATCCCCGTGGCAGACGCTGCTGGTTTCCTACCGAACCTCTCCTTTCTGATAGAACCCTGGCTGCATGGAGGCAGCAATGGGCCCAGCTCCAGGTGGCCCGGAGCTTAGTAGCATCTACCATCTGCTGAAGTCACCTCTAGCTACCGGGCCTGATGCGTCGTCTGCAGCTCAGGACTGGTTATCGCATAGAAACCCTCTTACCCACAGCAGTCAATAAGACTGCGAGCACGGTATTATCACTGTGCTTCTGTTGCTCCACGGTTACGCCAACTCTTGTCAATTAACCTGGGGTGCCAGTCTGTAACAGTGTTTCTAGTAGAAAATGCATTAGAAGATCCACCCATCCCCCTGCTCCCCGCACCCCTCCCAACAAAACCAGCAACTTACAGGAGACTTCATGAGACTTTTACCAAGTTTATAGTCAGTTCAGATTTCACATGTCCAAACCCAAAGCTGCATTCACGTCATCAACTTTTTTACTTACCCAGAAGACTGGGGAATATCAAGAATGCCAAAGCAAAGTCTTGAAAGTATAGTTAATATAAGGCATTTCTATACTATCCAATCCACTTTTTCAAATTGAAAGAAAATTTTCTCTACGACTGAAAACAAGAATGTATTCTAGTCAAGGAGATAAAAACTCGAGTCCATGTTATGATTACCAGGCTGCATTTTCCTGGAAGAGGACTGGCTGATGGCAGGATAGCTCAGAGTTTCTCAGCCTCAGCACCATTGACATTTTGGGCCAGACAGTCTGTTGTGAGGTTTGTCGTGGGTGCCACAGGAAGACAGCAGCAGCCGGCCCGGCCCAGGAGATGCCAGGGCACTCTCAGTGTGACGGCCAGAAATGCCTCCAGAGATGGCCAGCTCCTGGAGAGCAAGACCACCACGCGGCCCTAGTTAAGAATCACTGATAAAGGCTGAGAAGTTGAAAGCACCCGGTTACTTGTGCAGCTACACTGAACCTACAGAGCCGTGGAACACCCCAGTGAAGGAAGCAGCACTGGTCCGTGTTCCAGCAGCAAACCCAACCCCCAGATGCAGGGAGCGGGTGGCCACTGAAATGGCCTTCGGTGGCAATCACAGACGAGGCCTATTGTCCACCGAGAAATTCGGCCTCCAAGAGGATACCCTCTCTCTGCTGGTCCCTGGAGACTGTGAGGTAGAAGCCCCGCAAGGCCTTCTCCTGACCTTGCTCCCTTCACTCACGGAAAGGCTGTGGACAAGCCCCTCCCCACTTCCCTTCATTTCCCCAGCCCTCTGCTCCGGGGGGCCAGTTGATGGAACTCCTTTGGCGTCCATGTTTCATTTCACGGCTCATTTCTGGAGCCCCCTCTTCTCAGAATAATTGTCTTAGCATAGCAGTCGCTACTGAACAGAATCTGGCAGTTCAACACTGAAAGAGAATATAACTTCACAGAGAATTTTGGGGGACTTCTCTGGAATCCAGCTTCCGGCAGGTCCCCAGGTGAAATCTTGGGGGAAACCCTTGGATTCCACCCTGGCATTGTGCTCTGGGATGTGCAAAATTGGAGCTCATCCCACAGGTTTCCAAGCAAAGCAAATGGGAGTTCCTTTCTGGGTTCTTCCAACCAGATAAAGATATATGAGTAGATATATAGATACAGTTCTAAGATATAGAGGGGTGGGCAAAAGTAGGCTTACAGTTGTTTGTATGGAAAATAATACAGTAATTAATAAGTAATGATATAAGAAAAAACCTTGTTTCACGTGCTCACAAATGTAAATCTTTTGCCCTCTCCTGTTCATGTATCTGTGTATATATTTTGAGTCTTTCTCAGAACCACTCACCCTCTTACTTCCATGATAATCAGTGATAGAAAGAAGTCTCTTTACTCATAAACATTAACTTGAGTGAGCATTATCAAACTGGGAGTAGCACGTCGATTCCCTCCCTCACTCATCCAAGTGCTCCAGAAGAGCGGGTGCATTTGTCTGTGGCTCACCACTCACTTGTTGCGTTAGTTCAGGCCCACTCTGTCTGAGGTGCTGTGCGTTAGTGCTGAACATACAGCGTGAACAGGAGTGACACAGTCGCTGGCCTCAGGGTGTATATAGTCCAGCAAGGGAGCAAGAGAACAAAGAAACAAATGTAACAACAGAAATAGTGGAAAGAGCTCAGATGGAGAGAAACTGGAGGAGAGAAGCAGCCCAGGGTGCTCCTCAGGGTGACTGGGGAGACCTCTTTGAGCGAATGCCC
The DNA here is from genome assembly GCA_004024845.1 of Tonatia bakeri. Lineage (NCBI taxonomy): Eukaryota > Metazoa > Chordata > Mammalia > Chiroptera > Phyllostomidae > Tonatia > Tonatia bakeri. The sequence goes on along the minus strand of PVIA01001680.1, from coordinate 16,359 downwards.
ACTGAGTGGAGACTGAGCATGAGGAGCTAGCCTGAAAAGATGTGCAGGGCATCGCACACCACACGCATCGCACACGTGCATACACACACCACATGCACAGACACAGATACACCCGTTGCTTCAAGGGAACATTTCAGAGCTGAGCGAAGACTTGAGCATGAAGGTCCTGAGACGATTGTTTTTATTACTCAGTAAAAAGAAGGTAAGAAGACACTCTATTTCCCACAACAACTTTATCTACCATAACACTGGGTGATAAATGTGTAAGAAGACCTTGAACTACTAAGGTAATAGAAAAAGAAAAGCCTTTATTCCTGGGCCCAACCCTTGGCTTTATGACCGTGGGCAGAGAAGTATAATACCTTTTTGCCTAGGAGGAAAAAGAGCTTTATGATTAAAATACCACCTAGAAAAGTAACTTTATTATTGTTGATTATTTTATATCTGGAACTATCCACATCTACTCCCCCTTTCCCAAATAGAAGACCAGTTTTATATGTGAAACTACATGTATATGTCACATTATAAATACACAGTAAGTACAATCATCTATTTAAAACACAAGTTTTTTACACAAGGTACTATCTGTAGCAGTACTATTGTAACAAGGGGTAATAAAGTTAAATGTATTCTTTCCTATTTCAAGTATTTAAAAATAAGTTTATGAGTGGAAATACATGCCTACTTCACTAGCCAACTAGCAGCTCATTTATTTCTGCTTGCCGAGGATCCACCAGGAGCCAGGCACTGAGGCAGAGACCCACAAAGCTGACAGGGAGCGGGCTCCGGAAGACCTCTGGCTGCGTGGGGATGACGGTGTGGTGGGGCGGATGGGCAATCAACACTGCACCTTCTCTCTTTATGGAGAGAAGCACTGACAGCACGTTATAAAATCACCACCTCCCTCTGAAAGTCTGGAAATGACGTGCAAGGTGGGACAGCACAGACGAGTGAGAGCGAAGGGAGGGGGTTGGGGGCATGCCAGGCCCCAGGGCTACACGTGGGAAGGCCCTGACCAGAAGCAAGGTTGGCACACTGGTGCAAGGTTGGCTCCCAGCAGGAGCCAGGGAAGGAGGACAGTAGTCCCTGATGCACTGCAGAGATGGGCAGGGACCAGGTCCTGGGGGGTCCTGTAAGGCTCACTGAGGAGTCTGGGCCTCGTGCCACAGGAATAAGAAGCCCCCGCCCAAGCTAGAGGTGGGAAGTGGCAAAGCTCTGCATGGCCCAGGGGGACAAGTGAGAAGTGAACACAGAGGGTCCAGGAGAGCACAGTGGAGATGGAGAGGCCCATGGTCTTTTCCTGAAGCCTCAAGGTCTCAACTCTGCCCTGACTGGTGTTGCTCAGTGGGTTGAGCATCATTTCATAAGCTGAAGGTTCAATTCCTAGGCAGGGCACATGCCTGGGTTGTGGGCCAGGTTCCCGGTTGGGAGCAAGCAAGAAGCAACTGATCAATGTTTCTCCCCTTTTCTTTCTCTCTCCCTTCCCCTCTCTAAAAAAATAAATAAAATCTTTAAAAAAAATAGACATCACCCCTACGAGCCATGAAAAATGGGGGTGTGGGGGATATTGTGAGCACGGAGTCCTTTGGAAACCTTCCAGATCTCCACCTTTCATGTAAAAGGTCTTTCTCAGCTCTGGTTATCCTTAGCTCACATTTGGAGGCTGGCATTAAAGTGCTGAGTGAAAGTTCAGTGTGGAAGGGCGAAGTTTGTCAGCCAGCGTGACCTAAGCCCCCTACACACACACGTTCTGATGCAATCGTGTGCTCTGCGGCATCAGGGTCCTTTCTATCTTCTCAGCCACCAGATGGATTCCCTGCATCTGGAGCATGGTGGGAGCTCAAAAACACTTGATGCTGTTATTCAACCTCTCTGAGCCTCAGCTTTCTCATCTGAAAATTGGGGATAAAAATATTTATCTGGCAGGTACTGTGAGAATACATAGTATATGTAAAGTACCCGGCACAATGCTTAGTATTCAGCAGATTAGTTATAAATAAGCGTATCAATCGTTATCATCATCATCATTTCTAAGGATGACAGCAGGGCAGCTGCTTCATGACCATTTATGGTCACTACTGGCCGCACTAAATATAGAGGTAAAGCCCAGGACCTGTTGAGAGGCTAGTTATTACGGAACACATCAACAAAGCAAGGAGAGGACTCGAGATAATAGCCCTTGACATTCACTGTGCTGGAAGTCCAAGGACACTCAGTGTGACTGAGTGGAAAGAAGGCGGAGAGTGACGCTGCATCACCAAATAGCTCTGCAGGGCGGCCCTTTGTGGAGACTGCTCTTCTATCACTCCGTTCAGTATAGGCAGCCCGGGAGGTCAAAGGGTGTGCCGAGCTTCCTCCCAGACTCGAACGTTATCCAGAGAGCAGGTAAGCTAATGGATTGTTTCTTTTGGACCAGAGTTTTCCAATTTAAAAGTAATGTATGTCTACAGTTTTAACAAATCAAACAGTACAGTAGGATGTAAATAGAAAAGTCAGCATTCCTATTGCCCCAATTCGTCAGGCAGATTCCCCAGAGATAATCAGTTATTTCTTATACTTTTATGCATAAACAAGAATACATACTTATTTTTTACACATGGGATTATTAAAAAAACTGTCCTGAAACTTGCTTCCCCCTCCCAACTGTAATAAAAAATATCTTTGCATATCTATATATATAGTTTACCTCCTCGTTTTTAACAACTGCTCTGTCAACTAAGAGCATGTAATAAGCCTCCAGATCTGGATGGCTTAACATAACTGAAGATTATTTCTCATTCACCTAAATCCAATTGGTGGTAGGGAATGTCTGGGGAGGTAGGAGGTACGAGGTGCTCTGATCCTAGCATTTATTCAGGGACCCAGGATGACCAAAGCCCTGCCAGCTTCCACATGTGACTTCCACATACTGTCTGGCTGCTAAGGTCACCCTGGGTGTTGATACCCAGCTAGCGATGGAGACGGTGTGGAGGAAGGTGGGTTTGTTTTATATGAACCAGGTCTAGAAGTGACATATATCACTTCTGCCCACATTCCACTGGTCAGAATTAGACTCCCTGCTTTAGACTGGTACTAGGAGATGTCCCAGCTGGACAGCTGCTTCCTGCAACTCCGCACTGCGGCAGACAAGCACAGACCTTTGACGGGCAGTTAGCTACATCTGCCCAGACCCACTATGGCAACACATTCTCAGCTATTGAAGGTTTAGGAGGCTGGCTCTCCTTCCCTTTTTTCTACTTTTCTATTTGTCTCTTGTCAAAGGTAATTCTTTTAATCCTAACCTGAGAACATGCTTATTGATTTTAGAGAGAGGGGAAGGGAGGGAAGAAGAGAGGGAGAGAAACATTGATGTGAGAGAGAAAAATCAATCTCTCTGACCAGTGATGGAACCTGCAACCTGGGCATGTGCCCTGACCAGGAATCAAACCTGTGACCTCTGTTTATGGAATGACACCCAACCAACTGAGCCATACTAGCCAGGGCAAAGGCAAATTTTTAAAGTGTGGGAAACTATTACCTGGTAAGAATGAAGAAATAAGAAAATGGACACCTGTAAAGTAGGCACACTGGTTCAGACTTGGTAGGGGTAGGGAGGAGACACTACTGATGAAAAGCCCTAAAAGGATCTGTCTCTTTGACCCAGAAACACTTGTAAGGACATTTCTTAAAGAAATTGATGGATTACTGCTCACATTGTGTGCAGGAGGATATTTATAATGGTGACACACCGTAAGCAACCTAGATACCCAATGACAAAGACCTGTTTACATTACAGGGCACCCATATAATAGACTCTGCAGTTGTTCATAATTGTGTAGATACCTGCAAAACATAAAAATATGTCCATATGTTATGATAAAACATAGTACTCCTAAACAGTATAGATAATTTTTTAAAACAAATTGATTACTTGCAACAAAAAGGTGGAACACATATAGTAAATAGTTTACAGTATTTATCCCTGAGCAATATGACTGTGTTTCCCACTTTCCTCTTTTATACTTTTATCTAATGTCTCATTGTTTTATCATTAGAAAAAAAAACAGTGAAACTATTTTCAGCTTGCAGCAAACAAATTTAAAACAATGTCAATAGAGGAGATCAGGGTTTAAGGGATGACAAGCAAGTGTGGGAGTCAGACCTGGCCTGCCGGACCTTGCCTGTCTCCTGGGCCTGTCACTCGACACTCGCGTCACTATCAGAAGCACTTTTCTCTGTTGAAGTGACTGGCTTTTGTTGCACCATCCCCAGGTTATAATGGGAGGGGAGGACAGGCCTTAGAGCAGTCAGCAGCAGCCCCAGCTGTTGGTGGGCTGCAGCTCACCATGCCTCCAGCCTCTGCATGGGGAACACCATCAGGGCCCTTGTGGCCTTCATTCCAGCTGACCGCTGCCAGAACTATGTGGTCGGAGACCTCCGAGAGATGCCCCTGGACAAGATGGTGGATCTGAGTGGGACCCAGCTACGCCGCTTCCCCATGCACGTGTGCTCCTTCCGGGAACTGGTCAAGCTCTACCTGAGCGACAACCATCTCAGCAGCCTGCCTCTGGAGCTGGGGCAGCTACAGAATCTGCAGATCCTGGCCCTGGATTTCAACAACTTCAAGGCTCTGCCCCAGGTGGTATGTACTTTGAAACAGCTCTGCATCCTCTATCTGGGCAACAACAAACTCTGCGACCTCCCCAATGAACTGAGCCTGCTCCAGAATCTTCGGACCCTGTGGGTCGAGGCCAACTGCCTCACCCAGCTGCCAGATGTGATCTGCGAGCTCCATCTCCTTAAGACTCTGCATGCCGGCTCTAATGCCCTGCGTCTGCTACCAGGTCAGCTCCGGCGCCTTCGGGAGCTGAGGACCATCTGGCTCTCAGGCAACCTGCTGACCGAGTTTCCCCCTGTGCTGCTTCACATGCCCTTCTTGGAGGTGATCGATGTAGACCGAAACGGCATCCGCTACTTCCCCAGCTTGGCCCACTTGCCAAGCCTGAAGCTGGTTATCTACGACCACAATCCTTGCAGGAATGCACCCAAGGTGGCCAAAGGTGTGCGCCGCGTGGGAAGGTGGGCAGAGGAGACCCCAGAGCCTGACCGCAGAAAAGCCAGGCGCTACGCTCTGGCCGAGGAGAGCCAGGAGGCTCAGGCACTTGCCCTGGCTCCTGCGCTTGCTCCTACCACCTCCTGAGCTTCAGTGGTAGGTCGATGCCAAGAACCCAACTCCAGCATCTCCTGGCAACGGCTCCAGCAGAGTGCAAAAGGTTGTTCTGGAACATCTGGGGTATCTCTTCTGTGGGAGCTGATAATCAGATGAAACCTCTAAATCACACCAAGCAGAAAAATTTCCTGGCAAACATCCCTGCCAAAGCGAAGTTGTGTGCTACAGGCAGCCTGCCAACTTCCTTGCCAGAAAACCAGTCTCTCCAAGCAGGTATTTTGAAGCAGTGAAGAGCAAGGGCTGGGACACTGTGGCGTCAACTCTCCACGTGGCTGGTTGCGAGGTCCGTGAGCTCCTGAAATAAGGTATTTATAGTACTCACCTAGACGGACTGTCTCCAACCCTTTGCAGGATATATTTTCTTACTATGAGTGACCACAATGGAAAATATTACTAATTCAGGCCACTTTAAAAGGACATTTCCACCTAATCAGACTCACAAAAAGACCTTGCTTTTCCTGTTCAGTGAAGGCTGAAAAGACCCCTGATGAAGAATGCCTCTTGCTGGAGCCCATCTGAACCTTCAAACTTGACAGTGGTTCATGTGGACTTAGTTCATCTTCCCAAAAAGGTTTGACTCGAGGTCTGTTCTCAACTGTTTACTGTCACTGACAATGCTAGAAGTCATCTAGAAAGCGCAATCTATGGCAATGTAGTCTCTTTAAAATCAAGCCTAGTTGTGACCTGGCTGCCTCTATGAAGCAAAGCGCTCCTGTTTACTCACGTTAACAAGCCAGAGCTGAATTGAAGCCCCTCCCATGGAGGGAAGCATTTCCAGAATCACACCGGGTTAAAGGTAGTAGGTGAGAAAGCTGCTCACTTGAAACAAGCATGTGGAAATTCAAATTGCAGGTTGTGGTACACATAGAGAATTTCTGCCTCTTTAGCCTCAGTATCTGCCTTTGCTCTGATTTGTCTTTTGTATATAGCGTCTTTTGATGATCAGTATAAAAACCTAGGTATTTTAGCTATTTAACTATGTAAATTGTGACCTTCCCATGAATATGTCAACTTTAAACTGCTGTCAGTGGGTGATTTGATAACACAATCCCTTTTTTAAAAAAAAATTATTATTTTAGAGAGAAAAGGGAGAAAGGGCAACATCAGTGTGCAAGAGATGCATCAAGTGGTTGCCCCACACACACCCCCAACTGGAGACCTGGCCAACAACCCAGACATGTGTCCTGGCTGGGAACTGAACCTTTGGTTCACAGACCGGCGCTCTATCCGCTGAGCCACACCAGCCAGGGCTGATAACACGATTCTTTATGTAAGCCTTTTTAGCAATCAAGGACACAAAGGACCATCTTAACTAAAACATACTATATAGTTAGTTTTTAAAACATTACTTTTGCCATAAAAGCATCTTAACCCAGCAAAGTTTGGTTCTCAAATGACATACACAGCAGACTGTTTTCATGTTTTCCTACCATTTCTTGCTAAACCAGAGGAAATTTCATTTCACATAATCTTCCTATCACCAACCCGCCTGTAGAACATCAGGTTGATTAGACTTGAATCATTAAATGTAATAGGTTGTCAAACATGTTAACTCCTTCAGCAGGTCTAGATTTAGACAGTGAGATTTATAGTCTATTTTCTCATTCCTAATGATTGAAACTAAACTGTACTCAACTGATGACAGAAACTTTCTGCCAACAAAACTGCCTGCTGACTTAGTACACCTACAGCCAGTCTTATGAGTGCCTGGCTTTCTTTTGACCTTATCTTCCCCTTTGCAAGGTTAAGGGGCTCCTTTATTCAGTGTAGCCACAGACCAAAGCTGTGAAACAAACTGTAGCCACATAACCTATACGGAGTCCTCACCTAAGGAGCTAACTGGTCTGAATCAAATGTCAAATTATAAACATTCTGGCACATTAGTCAAGCTGTGTTCTTCTAAAATAATCAATACACAAACATCTCAAACAATATGGTTAAGAATTTACCACTGAGTTTGCTGTCCAAAGTGACTCTGTAAATTAATATTTACATTTCCATTACCTTCTGATGTTTTCTTGAAATTCTGACATAAGTAGAATGTAAAAAAAGGGAAAATGCTTAAGTACCAAATATAAATTTACTTTACGAGTCCTAAAACTATATGACCCAGTGATTTCACTTCTAAGAATATATCCGAAGAATCCTGAAACACTAATTCCAAAGAATATATGTACCCCTGTTCACTGCAGCATTATTTACAATCGCCAAGATCTGAAAGCAGCCCAAGTGCCCATCAGTAGATGAGTGGCTAAAAAAAAGCTGTGCATTTACTCAATAGAACACTACTTGGCTGTAAAGAAGGAAATCCTACCTTCTGGGACAGAATGAATGGACCTGAAGATAGAAATCTGTCTGGTATACTAGGAGAAATAAGCCAGTCAGAGAAAGACAAATACCATTCAATATGTGGAATCCAATGAACAAAACAAAATAGAACTCAGATAAAGAGAACAAACTGACAGCTGTCAGAGAGGAGGTGGTGGTGGGGGCAGGGGCTGGGTGAAAAAGGTGAAGGGATTAGGAAAAGAAAAAAACCTCAGACAGTGTGATTAACACAAGGAAAGGGGAGTAGGGGAGGGAGAAGAGGGTAAAGTGGGGATAAGTGGTATTGGAAGGAGACAGGACTTGGGGTGGTGAACAAACAATATACAGATGATGCATTGTAGAACTAGCTGGACTTCTGAAACCTAAATAACTTTATTAACCAATGTTACTCCAATAAAGTAATTTTTTTGTAAAAGATAAAAGTCCTGAAACACAAAGTGTTACATGAGAGTAAAACCTCTTCCAGAAGTTTGTATAGAATTTTAGCTTCCATAAATAAAAGTGATGCCAGCAAAAATAAACATGGATTCTATAAAGTTCTTTTTCTCTTTTGTCCTAAAATGCAACATCACTGTAATTTCACACTTAAAAAGTGGGCTTGTTAAATTTTAACTCAAAAACTATGGTGTATTACAATGGTTAAGAGCATAGCCTTCAAACTACCCACGTTCAAACCCCAGGTTTGCCCTTCACTACTGGTCAGTTACAGTCTGTGTGCCTCAATTTTCTCATCATTAAAATGGTTAAGTTCCTACCTCTCAGAGTAATGTTAAGGATTAAACAAATTACTACATATAAAGTACACAGAACAGTGCCTGACAGGTGACAGTTAATGTTTACATACTACATTCTTTCACTGTTATGCCATGCAGTACAATACTTATATTTACCCACTATCAGTAATTCCTTGCTTGAAGGGAAAAAAACAAATGCAATGGAACAAAAAAGCTTTTTTTTTTAAGATTTTATTTATTTTATTTTTAGAAAAGGAAGGGAGGGAGAAAGAGAGAGAGAAACATCAATGTGCAGTTGCTGGGGGCCATGGCCTGCAACCCAGGCATGTGCCCTGTGAATCGAACCTGCTATGTTTTGGTTCGCAGCCCACACTCAATCCACTGAGCTACACCAGCCAGGGCTGGCTTTTTCTTTTTCAATAAAATTTTCAACAGTATCTGTAGTCTTGAACATGAGAAATATAATTGCAATGTGGTCCAATTCTTCTGGCTTACCTAAAATCACAGACATGATTACCTAAGATTTTATTTTTATATTTCTGAATGAATATACTTACCCTTTCCCTATTATTCTAGAATCAGCGAAGAAGTCACCGAAGTACCGTAAGTCCTCAGTTAACGTTGATAGGTTCTACAACTTTAAGTGAAAGGGCATGTAACAGCCAATTTTACCATAGGCTAACATAAACCAGTTAAGTTCCTATGGCATAGCATCGATGTTACAATGAAACAACACTGAAAAAAATATGAGAAACTGCTGTAATTGAAAACATGAGACTCTTCCTTGGTACTAAGCCTTTGTGTTTCTCAAGGGGTATGAGGTATAAGACACAGGTGTCTATCTGCTAGACTACTCTCTGGCTTTTGTCAATGTAAAAAAATGTATAGACCTTATAATCTCACTAGCACAGAAGGGATATTAATACTATTAAAAACAACTAAGTTTACATGCCTTTCCCCCCCTCTAGACATAATCTACTTTTGGAGAATAGGAAGCAAGTGATATTTATCTTTGAATCCCTGGTGGCTAGCACAGTTCTACCAAGGTACCTGAATTTTGGAGATTTTATCATGCACCCAGCCCACAAGAATGGCACTATCCTCAGGGTCTTGTTTAAGGTAATCCACATAACCTATTCAATACCCCTTTGTACTGTATAGCTCATAATTTATAAATGGAAACTCTGTAATCAGGATTGCTTTATTCTTCATATTGAGGATCTGAAATGTTCTACAGTAATATTAATTTTAAATTTTAAGTCCTCTTTAAGCCCTGGCTGGCATAGCTCAGTGGATTGAGCACGGGCTGCGAACCACAGCATCGTAGGTTCGATTCCCAGTCAGGGTACATGCCTGGGTTGCAGGCCACGGCCCCCAGCAACCGCACATTGATGTTTCTCTCTCTCTCTCTCCCTCCCTCTCTAAAAATAAATAAATAAAGTATCTTTAAAAAAAAAAAAAAAAAAGTCCTCTTTAGCCCTGGTTGGTGTAGCTCAATGGACTGAGCATGGGCCTGTGAGCAAAGAACCACGGGTTCAATTCCCAGTCAGGGCACATGCCTGGGTTGCAGGCCCAGCAAGGGATACATGAGAGGCAACCACACATTGATGTTTCTCTCCCTCTCTTCCCTTCTCTCTAAAAAGAAATAAAATCTTAAAAAAAAAAAAGTCCTCTTTACACTTCTGTTCTAGGGATGTTCTATTACTCTGGAGAAAGTATGAGACAAAGCAGACTTACAATTCTGTACAAAGAGCATTCTGTTGACTTATCGGTCAGGGTCCTGGCCAGAAAATTCATTCCCCCCCATACGGTTTCCATGGGGAGACTGTAACAGAGGAACGATTACTAGACAGGATTGAGGGGTGGAGGGAACAGTACTGAGGCAGTAATACTGACACACAGAAACAAGTGCAACAGCAGCAGTGCCATTACCCACACAGCTGAGAAGGGAACAGAAATGCCACCCAAATCCAGTAAGAGCTGCGAGTGCCCTGCAAAGTGATGGTAGTGATGGGTCTTGCAAGGCTGCAGCCACTTTCACAGACAAAGAGTAAAAACCGAAAGAAAATGATTCCTTCTCCCCACATCTTGCCAGTGACTCCCAAGTTAAACCACAGGAAGCCAGTCCACGAGGAGCTGGGAAGTGGTCACCAAGGGGAAGCCCCACGGTACCCAAGCAGGCCAAGAATGGATCCTGGCTTGAGGAGAGCTAAACGGAGAGTAACCAGCACAAACATTCTCCTTTGAAAAGCAAACAAAAAAAACCACCTAAGTTTACTAGAATAGATTTAAAATTCCTGATCATTAGACAATTTTCTATGCAGTAACTATTATGTACATTGCAACTCTCTTATTTCCATGTCACAAAAGTCTTGTGCAAACAACACTGCTTCCACATTTGCCATTTCAGACTTTATAGAAACTCCATCCCAAAACTCATAGGAATTAGAGGAGCCTAGTTTAGAACTTCAAAAACTACAGAGTTTAAAATTTGTTAACTTGGAATATTCTACAACCATGACAATGAAAGCTGTAAGGGCTTCAAAAGGTATGAATTCAAAGACGAAAAGGGACATGTGTGTATTGCTGTATGTAACAACTGAACTCCCATGTTTCTACCTTTAACTGGTATATTCTTTTTAAGATCTGTGGAGAAAAAAATGTGCCCAAGAATGCTTTTTGATTAAAGTGCTACTGTAAGCAATCTGGTCCCTCGGGAGAGATGTTTAAACCCACCTCTCCCACTGAAACCTCTGCAGGTTTTTTTGATATGCTCATCTGCCCACCTGCACTGTGGTATGTAAACTAATGTTATCACGTATGATAAAGCACTTAAAAAAAAAAACACAGCAAACAGTACCACTAGTAATATTCCTAAAAGTAAAAAAATAAGTAAAAAATAAAATCAGTATTATTCTCTTTAATGACCTCAGCGTATTTCTCCTTTATGTGAATGTTAAGAGGACAAAAGCTAGCATAACATCAAAGAAAACCATTTTTCCCCCAGTTTTAACAGCTTCTATAAAATGTTGTAACAAACTTTTAGGAAAAAAAAAAAGGTTTGTTTATTCAGTGTTTCTTTGAAATCCTTTTGCTCTTCCCTGGGAATAAAATGTCCTCCATGATGCACAGAGATAGATACCCAGTAAAAACCTATTACCTACTACTGGGCTTTCTCATTTTATTTCTTGTGCATTCTGCTACATACTGATGTATAAATAACCTCCAAATCTAAAATGACCACTAAACTCAGTACATACTTATACCCTTTATCATTCTCTCTCTACAATCCATTTGCTCAAAACAAAAACTCTAGCAACAACAATGCTGAAGTTTTAACAAAGCCCACCTTCTTAAAAGAGCATTACCTTATAAAGCATTACAGGTAATTCAAGCAGCTTGCAACAACCAGCATTAAACCTATGACTCTTTCGAACTTAAAGTAACAGAAACCATCATAAGTTTTTCTCATTTAAGTTTTTTCATGTAAAGAGATAGTAGTTAAGACTCCACAAAGTTAAATGAGTACTAAAGACTATGGTACTTTCACTAAATAAAAATAAATGGTTAGTTACTAAAGGTTATAGATAACTGACAACCAAAACATTAGTGTATGTTTACCACATCTGACTTGGACTTGTATTAATCAAGATAATTATTTCATAAATCAGTAGTTAAGCTGAAACAACTCTAGTGAAAGTACAATTATTCATATCCATTAAGTTACAAGAAGAAATCACTGAGAGAGATAACAACTAAGTAACTGTTCAAATTTTTATTTTGGTGCACAGTATGAGAAATGGACTTTTAAATCAACTAAATTTTATGGAAAATGAACAGCAAATAAATTAGACCCATGTTAAAGTAAAAGGTCGGTTAAATGTCCAAACTTAAGGATATAAGAACCACTGACAAACTTCGATTCTGTAGTCATCTTTAAGAAGTCAAAGTCTTCCGAACAACTGTACTGTGAACTGGTCCAGAGCATTTAACAGCATACAGGAATGCTTAACAAGGGTGGTGGTCGGGCACACGTTTCCTGCAAGGATTATACAACACACACTTAAGAAAAAAGTCAATGGTGAAAATAAAAAGCATGATTCTAATCAAAAGTTTATATTAAATACAAACACAGATAGAATCCTAATTTTAAGACTATTATAACCCTATTTTCCATCTACCCATTTCTACCTCGTAACATCCCTCAATTACCATTTTATTAAGAGGACATTACAAAAATCTGTGAAATACGAAGGTCTGTATTAATTTATCAAGTTCTCAACTTCTTGTCCAAACAACTTAACAAATGTTATTTTTGAGAAAATGATAACATGTATTTTTCAGGATATGGTTAATTCATGTTTTCAACTAATACGTATTAAGGAATTTTACTAAATTAGTCAGACAGTTACTCTTAACCAGAAGTTGTAAAAAGGCTTTGGGGCCTCTAAATGAAAATCTCTGTTCCATCATTCTAATTGACGAAAACCAATGTCAATAGGTAAGGAGCTGATGGGGTCCAGTAACTCGCCAATAGTACCTCTTGTATCTTAGACATTAAACTTTTATTCTCTGGTACCCACGTTATGAATGGCTCAGGAAGGTGGCATAGTGTGGGTACTAGGTCAATTCTTTTACTTAATGCCTTGTCAAAGAGCAAGCGCTTAAACTGCTTCTAGAGGTAAGCACAACAGTTAAAAGAAGCAGAAAAGATTAAAAACAGACATAAGGAGTACAGCATACTGGAATCATATGAAGAGATAAACCCTTCCAACCATGGTGGCTAGTGGGTGTCTGACTAAAGGATGCTAAAATATGTCACTACAGAAAAAGTTATCAAGCAGCTGTCAAAGGGTACCCTGGGTGTTACTACCTAGCATGAAAAGTCCACAGCCCCGTATATCAGAATTTGATATATTTAATAGATGCTTAAACCTCTAAAGTAGTGTTACCAGGTCAAGTTAGGTATTAAAAGTGTGTGTTTTTCAAAGGTAGTTGAGGGAGCTGGATTATTGTGAAAATTTCTGAGAGTGAATGTGGTTATGTGACCGTGATCCCAAGTCAGAAAAGTTTAATTATAGAATTCAGTTTCCTTTTGCTGTCATTCTGCTTAAAGACAATAGAAAACATAACTGCATTTAATCTTTGGTGGCACTACTTCCAAAAACCCTTTCTGTCAATTTCTCCTTCCCTCACTAACTTTCCATTTCAAAACATGGAAAACCAGTGAGGAAGTACTACTCTTCATTACCCTGTCCTGCCAATACCAGAAGCAGACAATCTCTAGATTTTTCAGGCCGCTCCTCTTTCTACTACATATCACAGTGGATTTAAATAAATAGCATTTCATCTTTTCTCTCTACAACCAAATCACTATTTTCTACTCTTTCCTTCCCCTAATATAGTATTAGGATAGCTACCACTCACAGAAGCCAATGAAATGAGACTGCAGGGGTCTGCACAAAAAAGTTCCTCTGTAACTCAGTGCATTTAAGGTGCCATTTCCTAGTAGCATTCCTACTTCCCTCCTGTTACTACAGATGAAAATCCCTGTGCTCCTGTCTAAAACCAACTCCTGCTCTTGTTCTCTGATCTCCTATTCCCTCTTGCAGCTGCTTTGTGGAGAACTCCCCTTTCCTGCAATCATTTCCTCTCTAGGAAATTGCTCCCACTTAAACTGAATTTTCAAAGTAAACACATGCACTTCCTCTAGCTAGTACCCCATTTCTCTGCTCCCATTCACAAGGCTCCTCCAAAAGCAGTCTATCTATACACACTCTCTCCAATTCCTCTTTGCCCAATCCCTCCACTTCACTAAAACTATTGTCAAGATTACCAATCGCCTCTGATACTAAATCCATTTTTAAGGTTAATTTGAAGTCTTTATCTTACTTGACCTACTTACATCATTTTGGCAATCCATCACTCCTCCTCCCCAAATCCTTCATTTGGCTTCTGGACACACATTCCCTAGGTTTTTCCTCCCACCTCACTAGCAACTTACCAACCAATCTTGAAAAGTTTGTGTTATGGAAAACTTCAAATGCATATAGAAGCAGAGACTGTATCATGAACCTTCCTGTGGCCATCACCCAGTTTAAATAATTATCCATTCTTTACATTCCAGTGTCCCATGCTGGTTACTCTAAATCTTTCCAAACTTATAACCAGAATTTTCTAGTATTCAGTCCATAAAACCACTTTCCTCCTTTCAATACATTCATTCTCTTGGGGAATGGACCAGTCTAATAGCTTTAAATACTACATATGGGCTGACAACACCTAAATTTGTAACAACAGCTCCAACTTCTCTCCTAAACTACAGAATCAACAAGTCAACTGAATTATCAAAAGACATCTCAAATATCCCAAACTGAAATGCACTTCTTCCCTCCCCAAAGCCTTTCCCATCTCAAGAGAAACTCATTTCTCCCTACAAAAACCTTGAATTATCCACAATCCCTTTTCCTCTCACACCCTGTATCCAACCCACAATCAAATCCTGCTGACCCTACCTTCAAAATATGCATCTTTTATCGACCACTTCTCACCACCTTCACTTCTATCTCCTGGTCTAAGCCACTATCCCCTCCCATCTCCCTGAACTACCACCAAGAGGTAAAATAAATGGTTTTGGTAACTATTAATAAGAACAATTAAAATTATTAAATAAATTTTCAAAAGTTAAGACTTTCTGGCCATTTAACCATTTTTTTAAAAGATTTATTTTTAGAGAGAGGAGAAGGAGGAGGGGAGAAAAAGAGGGAGAGAAACATCAGTGTGTGGTTGCCTGTCGTGCGACCCCTACTGGGGACCTGGCCTGCAACCCAGGCACACGCCCTGACTGGGAATCGAACCAGTGACCCTTTGGTTCGCAGGCAGGTGATTAATCCACCCAGCCATACCAGACAGGGTCATTTAACCATTTTTATGCAAATGAATTTTTAAAAGAATTCGGCATTTTAGAAATACTGCTGGTATAGGAACACATAAAGAACTGTCCTAGAGTTCCGGCCAAAATGGAGGCATAGGCAGTTGCATTATTCCTCCTCGCACAACCAAAACTAAGGACAACAAAAATTGAGAAACGAGAAAACCAGAACAGAGAAAAATGAACTGAATGGAAGTCGGACTCCAGTACATCCAGACCAGTAAGGAGCGGCGGAGTGGGAGGCCTGCGGAGAGGGGTCAAGGGGTCCCGGCAAGAAGAAATGCTGGCTGGCGGGCGCGCAGGGCGCAGACGGCAGTGGTCGGACAGGTGGCGGCTGACCCTGGGCACGGGAGCCGTCTAGCAGACCCAGTGAGGAGCGCAAGGCGCTGTCTGCAGCCACACATTCGTGAGCAAACTAAGCGAAAACGGGCAGTGCCGCCGCGTTTCAAAGCTTAAGAGCCCCGTCTGGGAGCTGAGGCTGGGAGATTCTCTCAGCCTCACAGGAGACTTCTCGGGGAAGCCCACAGAGTCCGAAAGGGTGCACAGGCCCACCGCCCAGGAGCCAGCACAGGAAGGGCCCAATTTGCTTGTGGGAGGCAGTGGAGGGAACGGAAGTCCTAGACAAGCGGAGCAGGCGCCATTGTTCCCTCTCAGACCCCGCCCCCACATACCACGTCACAACCCAGCGACTGGGGTGCCCCGCCCTGGTGAACACCTAAGGCTCCGCCGCCCTTACGAAACAGCCGCAACCAAACCAAAGGAAAATAAAAAAGATGGCTGAAACAGATTTGAAAGCCCCAGAACCAATTTTTTTAAGTGACCAAGAGATAGCCGAACTATCAGATGCACAGTTCAAAGCACAGGTGATCAGGAAGCTCACAGAATTGGTTGACTTTGGACATAAATTAGATGGACAAATGCAGGCTACGATAAGAGAAATGAAGGAAAACAATAGTGAGGGAAGAAAACTGGGACTCAAATCAATGGAGTGGACCAGAAGGAAGAAAGGAACAACCAAACAGAAAAGAATGAAGAAACAAGAATTCAAAAAAATGAGGAGAGGCTTAGGGACCTCCAGGACATCTTTAAACATTCCAACATCCGAATTATAGGGGTACCAGAAGGGGAAGAGGAAGAGCAACAAATTGAGAACTTAT